>WOVY01002299.1:50000-556652 GCA_013436015.1 Rhipicephalus annulatus | reverse complement strand
CTTGTTTCTTTCTTTTGTGGCTCTCACCCACTAAGGGGGATTGGCCAAGAAGCCGGTGATTAATGCAAGTCAATTCCTTTAGATTGTCTAGACTAGGGGAATATGATTACTGTGTTTCGACTGTGAAATTAATTTGGCGCAATGTAAAAAAAGAAAAAAAGGGGGGGAGAGAAATAATAGAATTTGTTGAATATCTGAGGTGGAATCGTTATATGAAATTCTCCTGAAAGTTGATCATTGCAGTGTATCAGCTAAATAATAAGTGGTAGTGTGGCTAGTAATATTCGATAGCTGATCGCTGACTCAGCAAGGTAATCTTCTTGTGGTATATATGAATTCGCAGAGAGCCGCACAGATGTTCCTGTCGTTGTGTCCCAATGAAGTGGCCCCAAAAGACAAAATATTGGGAGTATTAGGTGATATACCTAGTTTTTCGAATAAAATTTTGAAGCAGTTTTTTCTTTGATTTTTGAACGGTGACTTGTGATAAGAAAATGGTCGATATGTTCAGGTTCGTTACAGCTTGAGCACAGAGGGGATGGCACCAGACCCGACCTGTTTGAGTAGAAATTAAGAGGTGGTACAGGGCAACGTAATTTTGTTATCAAGACTTCCAATTTACGCGTGGGACACCATTTATTATTCCATATGAAGGCACGTGCGAGAAATCTGGATTCGGTATCATGATTTTTGATGAGTCTTCAAGAAGGGAAAGTTTTCTAAACATCGCTGCTGTTACATAAGCTGTAGGAGGCATGATTGGCACAATCGGAAGATCAAGAGATGTTCGCGCAAGTGTGTCAGCCATCACGTTTATAAATATACTATGATGACCTGGCACCCATATCATTCGCACTAGACGAATGTTTGTTGGGATTAATGATTTAAAAGTTTCTAGTACTGCTGATGTCGACGACGATGATAAAAATGAACACACAGAATACGAGTGAGCCACTATCACAGCTGTCGAATGAGTCGCAGGAAGTTTACGAACAGCTAGTATAACGGCCATTAATTCCGCTTCAAATATTGGTGTATAATCTGGGAGGCGTAATGAAAATGACCAGAATAATGAGATAGAAAAAATACCCACACCTGCCTTCTCACCACTCATAGATGCATCCGTTGCAATTACTATATTAGTACCTAATTGAGACAGGTGTTGTTCTAATAAACCAATCAAATATTTAGAGGGCAAGTGTTTAGCGTTCATGGGGAAGATATCGTCAAATTTTATTTGCACTTGGCTGATTGGTTTGACAGATAGTGTGATCTCGAATATATTAACATTTAAAGCATCTACAAGTGTGTGAACAAATAGCACTTGGGGTTTATATACCCGGGACCAATGCTCATTAAAAAAGACAGCAGGCTCGGCAAAGAATACAAACTGTCGCCTTCTTAAAGTGTATTCAGAAAATTTTAAATAGGTTTTTACTGTTAACATACGAAATCTGCAAGCAAGGGTGGGTATCCGAGCTTCTTGATACAAAACATTTTAGCGGTGAATTTTGGCACACCTAAACAACTACGTAGAGCTTCCCGCTCTAAGAGAATCAGGGGGTTTATTTTGTATGCTGGTCCACCAGAGAATAGTACGCATCCGAATTCAAGAATCGGACAAACGTACATGCGATAAGTCATGATCAGCGTATCTCTTCGAAGACCGGAACGGAGGTGGCCAAGCCTACCTATCATTCCAACAGCGCGTGTAGTCTTAATTTTAATATATTCAATGTGGTCACGCCAGCTCAGTTTTTGATCGTACAGTACATCCAGATATTTAATACAGCTAAACTGGGGAATTATTTCTTGATGGTACTGAAGAGAAATAGTAACTGGTGCGTCCAATTGAAAAACTATTATAGCACTTTTAGTTACGTTCAGGTTCATATTAATTTTCTGAAACCAGGTTTCCAATGTTGCCAAATAACACTGTAAAGTCGAATGTAGTAAATAATTATTGCTGTCAGATGCAAAGAACGCGATATCATCTGCATATACACATACTTGTACCTTATCACTCAGTGGTATGGAACTTAACAAAATGTTAAATAGCACAGGCGATAGAACAGAGCCTTGAGGAACTCCTCTCGTTTGGCTATACTTCGGCTGGAAACACCTCGTTGGAAGCAATAAAATTTTGTGTCTTTTAAAAATTCGTACCTCCAATTTGTTATGCACTGCGGGAACGTAAGCTCTTTGAGGACATTGATAAGAATAGGATGCTCAACACTGTCATATGCCTTGGCTAAATCAAGGGGTACTAGGGCCGCATATTGTCGTCTGTACCGAGCAAGCTTTATACGAGCCTCTAAATCAACATGCGTCCACCACATAGAGTAACCTGGTCTAAATACAATCTGGCACGCACTGAGTATCGCATTATTTATTATGAACTTCGTAACTCTAATGTAAAGTATTCTTTCTATTAACTTAACTACGTGTGATGCTAAAGCGATTGGCCTAATGTTATCTATCTGCATTTCTAGATCCTGTTTTTTAAGAAGCGGTATTATTTTGGCAAATCTCCAGTCAGGAGGTATCCAACTATTTTCAAGTGAATAGTTGACAACGTTAAGGAGGTCTTCAGGAGAGATGTCGAATAATATGTTTAACATTTCTGAAGTGACGCCATCTGGTCCAGGACCTGTGTTTGGCAGAATACGAACGACGTGCGCAAGTTCATCCCTACTTACTTCAATAAAATCATTTCCGAATGACGGTTTTGCAATCTTATTTTGATTTGTGATGTAAATAGCTTCTCCAATCCTAATGCAATATCAGTTATTGTATCTTCACACTCAGTTGAAGAAAAAATAACTGAGTCGATATTTACGTGTGCTGTAATAGCTTTACGATTACGGAGAAATCTGAATGGGGCTTTGTTGTTGCCGCTCTTGGATAGATAGCTGTACCGTTTTTCTTTATAATCGTCTTTCGCTAATGAAACAGTACTCTTAAAGGTAGCTTTAGCAAATAAATAATTTCTCCAATTAGTCGGACATTGGTTGGTAAGAAGTTTTTCCATGCAGCGTTGCAGCGTCTATAATCTCTGGGGCAATCCACATTCCACCAGGCAGATATGAATTTTCCCTTCGTTGAAGATATAGTGAACTGTGATTTTTTTACTGTACACTTTAGGGTGGAACAAAGGCTCATAGCTTTCATATTTGCTTCCATATTGGGCAAGAAAGACAGCGTTGACTGTAAGTTCTTTTTAAGTTTAGAGTAGTTTACAAAACTTTGCACCTGGCGATCTACCATCACTAAGGAATGCTGACTTCAAATACCAGGTAGCAGTGATCACTACTTGTAGTGGTATCAAGAACAGTCCAAGACGATATTGTCACACTTGAGCTAGCAAATGTCAAATCTAAGACGGACCTCGAATTACATCGAACGAATGTCGGAACTCTGGAGTTTCAACAAATAAGGTTATTCCGATTAGTCCAGTCCCACAACCGTTTTCCTGATGAATCAGTGCAGAATCCCCATGAAACGTGATGGGAATTGAAGTCTCCCGCAAATAGTATACTGTCTCTGCAAAAACTCACAGTCACGTCAAGGGCTCTTTTATCTTGTATTCCAGCCGGAAAGTAGTTGTTGACTATAGATAGTGGCGCTCATCCAGGAAAGTGAATTTCCAGAACCAATACTTCATAATCGTGTAATATTTGTTGGTAAATTAAGTGTGCTTTATGACTAATTTTGGATGAAATGAAAAACATTAATCCTCCACCACGTGAGTCTCGGTCTAGTCGAAAGCACTGATAGTTTTTAGATAGAAGTTTTGATCAGCATACAGCCAAGTTTCTTGTAAAATTATGACGTCTTGAGATTGTTGAGAAATTAGGTATAATAAGTCTGTAGTTGCAGAGAGAATGTAACGGCAGTTCCACTGAAATACTCTAAAGCACCCTATGATGATAAGCAAGCAGTAGCAACTGCTTGATCTAAGATACTATCTTTTAAGAAGTCCGCTTTAGTCCTAGGTTCCTTCACACTCATTTTTGTTTTTGGATTAGAATTATTCAGTTTGCTAGTGGGTGATCTGGTGCGTTTCAAAAGGCGAGCATCCATATCTACATCCCGATTACTTATAGATTCTGAATCAGATATACATTCCTGCTCAGTTGTGTAAGATCTAGAAGGCATTGCCTCATTATCGATAGAGACATCTGACTGATGTTCGGCAGGTTTATTGATTGAGGAACTAAGAGGTTGGATACGCTTAGTTATTCGATCAGATGCGCCCGACATCTGTGAATTCATAATATTATTGAGTGAGTCGGACAGATTGAGTAAAAAATTTTCTAATACTTTTTCTACGACCTTTTCTACCATAGCAGAAATGGACTGAGAAAGTGATGCCTCCATAGAAAGAGGTGGACGAGCTGCTATGCCGGCATAACCCTGATTCCTGCTTTGAATTTCTGCAATTGCTTCTCTACGAGAGCATCGTCTCCTTTCAATGATTTCAATCACCTGAAGTTCCTTTGATCTTGCAGGGCAGTTAGGATCGTCTGCAGCGTGATTTGCCTTGCACAAACAGCATGTCTTATTGTCTGATTGACACTCAGCAGTACTACGACCAGCCCCGTATATGGCCCCGCATATGCGGCATCGAGTCTCGGATCGACAGCCTTTAGTGCTGTGCCCAAAGCGCCAACATTTAGCACATTGCAGCGGACGGCAAGCCAAAGCTTCGACCTTATAGATAAGCCGCCATGCCTTGATTTCCGAAGGCGATCTGTTCCAGCGAATGTGGCAATTACAGTTTCAGTGGGAACTTTCTGTTGGTTCTCCTGTTTGGTACAGCGGTAAAGAGAAATAACACCTGCTGGGGAAAAGATGTCCAAGATCTCTGCTGGGCTTACATTTGCGTCTACTTCCCGAACCAATCCTTTGCAGCAAGCTAGATGAGGTGGGATAAAAGAGCTTACCGGATGTGATGCAAAAGTAGTGCATTTCAGAAGGTCTTGGATGCAAGCCTTGTCTGGTGAGCAGCATAGTATCCCCCCGCGTACAAACTGACGAACCTCTGTTATCAGTAGAGAGTGGGGAGTGATTGCATGAAGATCCGTTTGGATTGTCTTGGGATTTTTCATGTGGATAAACCAACCGGTGGTCGGCACCAAAGCGAGAGGAACGCTAAGGGTTCCATTGTGGAGAAACAACTCCAGGGTAAGATCTTGAGGGGGAACAGAGGCTGACCAGGCGGCAGGCCTCTGACCCGGAGAAGAAACAGACATGAAATAAGAAGAAGTTACACTTATAAATGCACTAAAACAGATGCGGAACAAGAAGTAGATCTAATAAAATAAAAGTAAGCGCGGGCTACTTGACCGCAACCCTGAGGATGGAACAAGGAACGCAGGCGCAGGCACGAAAGCAGTCCTTCAAAGCACCCTCCAAAGCGTCCTCCAAAGCGCCTGATGGCTACAGTGTCGTCTCCGTTGCCTCTCGCGAGGAAAGCACCTTGCTCGTGCTTCTCACCGTCGTAAATGCGCTCTACTTCCTCTTTATCATGGGCCTAGTTGCGTCGACACATCCGCCACCGGGGACAAGTGGAATGAACCATCCGAGCCGCCAGTGTAGCAGCGTAGTGTCAGCACCGAGGTGGATTTTTCCACTTCGACCAGCCGCCCCCTTAGTGCATGACTTCTTAAACCTTCATGCGCTCACACGTCATCGGTGAGCTGGTGGTGTAACGTTTGCGCCGCCGTTATTCCAAACAATACATTTTTAGGCATCCAGGTTGTCACAAAAGAATTAGAAGATGAAACTACGCTCATAAAATGCTTTGACCATGGTATTTTGTGTCATGTTCTATTTCTCTACCATGGTTATATGCCACAGTGATAGAGAACGTTCCATACTACGTTTTGGATCATTATTAATGGAAAATTACTGATCTAGTAGAGGACGACGTAAAAACCGACTATAGTTGATAGGCAGATGCTTATTTGCTGACTGCTCAAAGTGCTCAGAGAGAATGATGGGGAGCGAACTGTCACTCCTATATTGCATGATTTTGCATTTGATATTAGACACTCGATGCCAGCTGGTCTAGTTAAGAGATGCTCAATTATTATTGATTGCATAAGCTTGCTAAGACACTGTACATCAGTTATCACGTAAAGAGGGCTTGCGCCGTTAATTTAAATCATATGTAAGGAATAAGCTAATCTTGAAGCTATGCACTTCGAGAGAATCGCCTGTTCGTTTGGTTTAAATAATTAGGAGTGTAAAAAACTCGGCAATTTTTTCCAGCATGCAAATTACCTAGATAAAAAACAGCAAAACCGAACATTTTGGACATCCGTGATTGAGTACTTCTCAATATAACGATTAATAAAAACAAAAGGTAGAGTGATTTGCAAGATTTAATTATTTAATAAGGTGTTATTATCTTTTGAACTATGTTAACTGCCAATGCTGTCTACAACAGTGACATGATTGTGTTTTCAAGAGTATGCACCAGTGAAAAGAGCGGCGCAAACGTTGCCACTGCTCCCCCCCCCCCTAAAATAAAAACCAAGGTTATGGTTACATCAGCGTATGGACGATTTGCAGGAACGTTTAAGCAGAAATGAAAGAAAGCTGGTGCTTTCAAGTGAACTAATGTTAATCGAAAGGACGCTAAAGCGCTCGCTTTGCTGAAATTTCGGTGTCGCCTTTGTTGATTGAGATAAAATTAACAGTGTTGTCCGTGACCGTAAACTCTAGATAGATGCAATCAGCAAATCCCACATACCTGTGAATTGACGTTATGCGAAACACCGTGTTAAGCTTTTTTATTGAGCGCTACGTCATGAAACGACGCTAAATAAATGTCAACATATTGCACTATTAGCCACACCAGAAGCTGATATATGAAGCGTTTATGCTCGCCAAGATGCTAGCCCTGGACACTGCTACACAAATCAACTTCAGCGCATGGTTCAGCGCATGGTACCTAACCAAAATTGACGTTAACCCGACGTGACGGCTGCATCAAAAGAGTACATATGTAGTTTAGAAATTGGGTAGCCAGCACAGCAACCACTCTTGATGTTTCACGAAGATTAGCGTCTATTTGGAAATTATTTCCGAGACCTTGCGTAGCTTTATGGTAAAATGTTTCATTACCAGGAAGGATGCTTGTGGTCAATACCTGCTGGGATATTTTATTCTTTGCATTGGTCAAGTCGACGCTATCAATGTCGGGTATTTCTTAACGCTTGCTCGTTAAAATTGCCCCTGTGTGTTCTCGTCGTTCCTAGGTAGATACTAAGTGTCAATCAGCTGTGGCACATATCCACGTACCAGTCTGCTCGTGAGTATGTGCCACGTTCTGGCGGGAAGTGTTTGTCGACGTACGCGACGGGATTGTGATATTATTCATGTCTTGACCAGCGTGTCATTATCGTCCAACCATCTTTTCTTCCCACGCTAATGTTGGTTCACGGCAAGTTAACGGGTTGACCACGAGAGTGCCCAAACGTTAGCGGCTAGACAGATACCTTCAAAGTCGCCGAAGTTTGCTAAGAAATCCCTCGTTTTAATAATAAAAAATTAATAAAAATAAAAAAAATATTCAGATCTCACGTACTGCTGTAATCGATACTATGCGAAGCAAGAATGAGGAAGGTTCATATTTAACTTTACAATCAGCACAGCGTTACGAGGCGGAAGTAAATTATGCCGTACAAGGATACTATGTGGTTATTATCATATTTGCGCCTCGCATTTGTGTTCGTCATCCAGTCACGTCACGTTACACTTGATATACCTAAAGCTAAGGAAATGGCCGAGAGCGCACTATGAGCGATGCATGTATACTCATGTTTTACGTCACATGCATGTCCTGATTAGACAGTTGCAGTATACCGGGCTTACCGGAATACCGGGCATACCGTGATAACGGAATCGAAGTGCACATGCGCAGATGTGTACGTAACCCCTACCGCTTACCGTACGCCCGGTATTTTTCAGATTTGTCGTTACCGTGGTAGCGTAGGTGAACGTAGTGTACGTAACCATGGAGTCAGTCTCGGACGAACGCTTCGAAGTGACTTTGGCGTAGTTGTTGAAAGATTCACCTTGTTTGCAGCAAACGACTGTTTAAAATGGCTTCGCTTGCCTTCAGTTAGCTTCGACGACCGAGTATTACGGATAAGTTAACGTGACTTTTGAGATAGCTTCCCATTTCGAATGTCTGTAGGTTTCACTAGACGATTGAAGTAAACAAATTCAACACAGATGTTTTCGCATTTGGTGCGTGGTTCATATTTAATTACTTTTATTATTAGTAAAACAACTTGTGACATTGCTTCGCGTGGTGACACAGGCGCACTGCATAGGCAATCATTCTTCTTTTCTTTCTCGTTTCTCTGTTCTACAGCTTATTCGCTATCTGATAGGTGGCACCACCATCCCAGCTGGGGCACGTAAACCATGTAAACGCTATCCCGCTAAGTCGTAGGGGTTCTCCGGCTAAACTATAAGGCATTGTTAGCAACGAAACGTTTGTGGCTCAGTAACGCTATTCACTTAACTCCTGATATAAAGCTAACGGTAAACTATACCTGTCTATTGTCTTATATTTTGCCGCTGCTTGGTAATGCAAGATTTCCATTTATAATATACAAGCTTTTGTCACAATATTTCTTCTAATATGGTCTCATTGCTTGTGAAATTACTGTCGTGCATCCTCTGCGTTGCCCATAAACACAGCCTGCGCCAGTTAGGAGTTCGGGGAAGAGGGAAACTTTTTCGCACCGGTTTTCAAGAACGGCTTCTCACCGTAGAGCTCGGCGGTGGCTTGGCTGTTGTTCAGATAACCCATCGCGCAGCACGGGCTCTCGATGCGTATTTCTCCGTGCTGACCAGGTCCCAGTTTTTAAAGACGATAGTGTTTCTTGGGGACCTTTGATGGAAAAACTTTGGTCTGTCTGTCTGTCTGTCTGTCTGTCTGTTTGTACAATCACTTGTTTTCCGCTCTTATCGATACCTCAAACGGCCGACCCCATCCGCCGCGCCCACCAATAATGCTCAAGGTTTACCGTTCATACTTGTGCAATACTCAAATAAAAAGCGATCATTGCGCATATCTGAGCTACCATAAGAACGCGTTGATGTTTTGAATGTGTGCCTTTATACTGGAGAAGGCCCACACAAGTAATATTAAAGACCGTAGCGTTGAACACGCTGCGCTGGCAGTGCATTGCGATGCTCAAAAAGGCAAGTCTTCCCGACACTTTGCTAAAGATGACACGGTGGTGGCACCTGTTCGTCGCTTGGCGTTCTACCCCTTATCGCCTCCGAGAATGGCACGTATATTTCTGCGCCGGCGCGCAACCCTTGCTTCGTTTTCGAAGATAAAAGCCAGATGGCGCTCTAGTACACCGTGCCTCGATGCGCTCGTTCGCCTCCGCTGCACGTTCGAGGCACTCACAACAGCGCCTCTAGAACACCATCCACGGATTTTCTTGCAAATAACATCAAGTAAATGTTTTTTCACTCTCTCCGGACGCACGACTATCGTCTTTCGGAGACATTTGCAGTGTGACATGCAGATACGGGGCCATTTTTTTCCTTTGCTCATGTCGACAACCTGCTCGTATATGCATGGTAATGACACATGTGCTCCTGTGGCTAGTTAGTTGCATCGCAGTGAAATGAATAAGTACGTACATTACGTGAAACTAGACAGGAATGTTACTTTGAGGCTAGACAATAAGTTAGGCGTCCTGATGCAGTCGATACTGACGCTCACTACAAAACAGAATGTTCTAGCGCTGGAGCTGTCCGTTAGTCCGTAGCCTGGGCAGACGCGAAATATTAGAGAGCGTTACCAATAGATTATTGCAGCCTGGTGGTGTGCATGGCATCACGCCCTGTCGCCGATCTTAAAGGAGCACCGGAACTATGAAAAACCAGGAGTGGCCAGAAATGAGCCCCAGAAACACAATTCTAGAGTGTAAATTTCATTAGGTGCAGGTCTAGAAAAAATGTGACTGGTGGGCTCACGAAATCATCTAAGAATAAAAAAGTATATCCTGCGGTTTCCGAGCCACTGTTCCGGGGAGGCGGACCCTCACTCTTTCAAAGCTCATGCCAAGGTACGACATTGAATACGATAGTCACCGCTGTACAGCCGCAGCAGCATAGGAGATCATCTCAGTTTACATTACTTTCGTATTTATCGACGATTAAAGTAATTGCAATATCTTTTGTTAAAGTTTGCAAAGGTTTGTTTCAATGAGATATTCATGAATTTTAGGACTTTCTTTGAAGGTGTTGCTTTTCTTATTTGAACGCCATCTTCAATTTCTATTCCACTCGATATCAAATGTCCTGTCCGCAAACTTCTAATTATTTACAAAGCCTACAGCTTCTTCAGATCTAGTAGCTACGGTCGAACTTTTTTGTTGCTACTATTAAATGTTAGAAGCATTATCTACACAACATAAAATAACATCATACTATAATGGCGTAGCTAAAAACCATAATAATGAAGCAGAGCGCCACACAGAAGGCCACAGTAGAAAACTTTTATCGCTGCAGTATGATCCTGGAATTACTGTGTTGTAACGCTTGAATGTAACAATATTTTCTATACAACAGAGATTAGGTTAACGTATTGTCACCAGTTCGTGCTCTCCATGTTTGCAGTCGGTCTTCCTGGATGTCGCGCACCATGCGGACGGGAGAAGGAAGTGGAGGTAGCCGTGTCGATGCTGGCACTGCCGGGACTCCACGGAGGCTCTAATGATTCATCCGACGAGTCCCAGGTGTTGGATGGTCGACGTGAGAAGACTCAGGATAAAAATGAAGCATATTGAGTTCGTGTTGATGGCACGAGCGACCGAAATGGCGGTGACCGCTAGGAAAGTGGCCGCAGTCATATTTGCCGAACAGACCACAGGTCGCAGCTTAGCCGAGGCCGATACTTCGGTGGCGGCTGCGTAGGTGCGATCTCGTTCATGGCTGCCGGTTCCGGTTGCGTCGTCGTGGCTGCGTCAGCTCTAGTGTGGACGCTGTCGTGTCCGTGCTCTCGCCGCTGATTAGAAGACCCAGCATCTCCTGTAAGGCATCTTGAATCTTCCATCGCGTTTCCGCTGCCACCCCAGGCCTCTGAGGGAACTTCTTAGACGTCAGCATGCCAGATCAGAAGATGGTGCCCTGCAGAATATGGTTCGACCGTTGGTTGTTTTTCAGTAGCTTGGCGCAAGTCAGCGTAAAATGGCACCTTTGAGAGCGTGGTCTTCTTCTGTTTCTTTGAAGCACGAGCGCTTGACTACTACGATGGTGATAGAATGATGATTTTTTTACGCCGCGTGCCCAATCCAGGAACTGAAGAAGAATTGGCTGACATGTCGAAAAAAATACGAGGCTTTTTTCCTTTTTTCTTCAATTTACCTTTTTTCAACTTTCTTTTTATTTCCTGAAAGTTTTCTTGGCAAGAGGGTTGGGTCCTCAGTCCAGGACTTCACCGGCGTCAACGGCTTGTTGGGCTTGGTTGAGCAAAGCCAGCTGTCTTTCCCGATCCTAGTAAGCCAGGTCTCCCAGAGCCCCAGTCGAGTTGTTACCGCCAACGAAAGAGAAGAAACGTTTTAGGGGTGTGAATCGCATTCCCATGTAATGTGGGAAAGAGATTGCCATTAGCCCCACCAGAGACACGTGCGTGTGTATATTTTGGGATTTATGTCTATGGTGGTTTCTTTGTAAGTGAGGGCACGGGTTCTGCGCTACTGGACGCCAATCTCACGCCTTTTCTCTGGTAAAATTCAGATGGGGGTGATTGTATCTCAGTTGTTTTCCTCCTTGGTGTTAGAAGATGTAGCGTGGAGTTATTGGGGGTCCCTCGTGTGTTGGCGACCGGTGCTCGAATCCCAAGGAAACCTAATATTCTACAATTTATACAATTTTTGTCTAATGATTTAATTTATTTGATAGTTTATGTTGGTCAAAATACTTGAAAATGTCCATGACGAGAGTAATGCATAGAGAGAAACATAATAAATTTTAGTGTTAACGGAGTGAGAGTAACGCTAAAAATGTACAATCTTGACAATTTGCTGTTATACATTCGTTGAGGAAACAACAACAACGGCAAAGCAATGAATGCAAACTACAACATAGTTTAAAATCGGGAACTGAAGTAACTAGTCAAAAATGGCAATAAAAAGCTAGAAGTGCAAGTATAGAAGGCTTTACAGAATGTCTTGTCAAACAGGGTACTTGAAGAAGGGTACCTTGTGTGCTTTAAGCTCACAATGTAGCATAATCCGTGTACCGTAATTTGTTTAGCCTTACTCTTTCAGTTTTCACTCTCCTATACCTCTGTGATAATTTAAGGTGACAGCTCCCTAATGCGTATTATCCGTATGAACAAATAATTATTAAAGAAGGAGCAAAACCATTCAATTGAATTGAGAAGAATGACCGTTATATGCAACTGTTAGATTGCTTTCAGCAACTGAGTGACATCAGTGATGTTGCAAAAGACTTGTGGCTGCAAGGCATTGTCGCAGAAACAAACAAAAAATAAGACCATGAGAAATGTCCCGACAGTGGGTGTGTGCCACAAGTGAAGGTAGTCAAAATAAAAAGTTGCAGGGGCACTCGTGTTCTGAGGCAGAAGAAGATGAAGAAGGCAGTGCGCATGCACCACGACTCCATTTTGTGGCATCAACAACTTTCACATTGATGTTGTGTACTCGAAGGCAACATGGGCCATGGGGTGGCTACGGAAGCTTGCAAACCGTAAAGCCGGTTTAAAAAGAGATGTGCGAATAATGATATATAAACTTTATGTGCGGCCCATCATGGAATTCGGATGTGTATTATTTTCTGGCAGCGCAGCTTATAAAATAAGACCCCTAATACTGCTGGAAAGAGAAGCGTTGCGTTTGTGTCTGGGTCTACCAAAGTTTGTTGCAAATAACGTGTTGTATATGGAAGGTCGCCTACCTTCTCTGGTAAATAGGTTTAAAATTCTTACTGTGCAAGCATTCTTAAAGATATACAGTTCTCAACAAAGACTCTCATTTTACTCTTTCATTCAAGAACCGAATTAATTTTTCGAAACCCATTGGTCGCGACTACACACTCCGCAAATAGTATTTGCACAAGCGCTACTAAAGCAACTGAATGTAAAAATTAGACATATTGGTCCAATACACAACCTAAAGTCAATGCTTAGCATACAATTCGATGATATATTTCCTCATAACGCGAAACAATTGGCATATAGGTATTTAAATGACCAGTTAGCAGATTATCTAGCTCACCTAGAGATAAGCAATATCATAGCGACTGATGCATCTGTGTCAAAAGAAAAGGCTGGGGTTGGCATCTTCTCTCCTTCTTTGGACTGGTCCTTTTCGATTCGACTCCCAGATTATACCCCGGTATTCATTGCAGAATTATTGGCCATTGTTCTTGCCCTACGCAAATTACCCTCAAGCGAATCATTAGCAGTTATCATTACAGATTCGTTATCAGTTTGTAATGCACTTTCTGCGCCAGTAAATTCAGAGCTGATGAATTCGTTTCGGCATTTAGTACCGAAAAACGTAAAAAAACTGCATTTGCTATGGGTACCAGGCCACGGCGGATTGTATTTGAACGAAATGGCGGACTCTTTAGCAGCAGTATCCCTGGGTGGGCCCACCATCCCAGTTTTGCCAGATACGGCTTACGTAACCGCGCTAAGGTTCCGAAATGCTTGCCTGCAATGGGGAAAAGGTAATTTGGATAAATTCAAAGATTTCGATCATTTGAGCTATTGCTGGAATAAACAGTGGTGTGTATCTCGCCAGTTAGAGGTCACTTATACCAGATTGCGCTGTGCAGTTCCACAACTAAATTATTACCTTAACAAAGCTCGGCTCAAGGCATCACCGCTATGCATTTGGTGCAACGAAATTGAAACAATTGAACATTTCTTTTTATTCTGTCATCGTTATTCTTATCAGAGAAAAAGATTTTTAGTAGCCCCATTACAAAAGCTAGGAATACAAGTAAATCTACCAGTAATTATATCAATTGGCAGAACTTGATTTGGTTACTGCCACAGGGATGTATGCTCCGCTGTGTTTGATTACATCAACGCAACTAAATGATTACCATGCTAGTGAACCCCTACCTTTTCAGATCTTAGGTTTATAATTCGTAGTTATGTCTTTCAAAAACAAAAGATGGTTTGACCGCTTGCTCAGCAAACATTTTTGTTTTTTGGTAGTATTATTTTAAGCTACTTTTTCAGATTGGCTTCATTTTCATTTTAGTTTCATTTAAGCATCCTGCCGCCCGGTTCTTGGCCCATCCCTTTTAGTGGGTAAGCGCCATTCATCTGAGGTCATCAGCATCAGCATCAACTTCCGCTAGTGTAATCGTCTCGGAAGCCTGCAAGAAGGCCGCGCTACCTGCCCAAAACTTCGACAGAAGGCGGTGTACCCTCCGTGAGTCGCTGTGAGTCTTCGAAGAACTGACAGACGCATGGACACTGCTGCATTGGCACCGCAGTGGCCAGCGACTCCGCGACGCTCCCAGACGCTGCAACCATGAACGTGGTCGTTCTGCTGCCGCCACTACCAAGCTATCTTCCCAAGCTCAACTGCCATTTCTGCTCGCTTCGACGATCAACACTTTGGGAAATTGTCCGTGTTCGCCGCCGCCTTGCTCGTGCTTCTCACCGTTTTGAATGCGCTGTACTTCCTCTTTATCATGGGCCTAGTTGCGTCGACACATCCGCCACCGGGGACAAGTGGAACGAACCATCCTAGCCGCCAATGTGGCAGCGTTGTGTCAGCACCGAGGTGGATTTTTCCACTTCTACCAGCAGCCCCTTTAGCGCGTGACTTCGTAAACCTTCATGCGCTCACACGTCATCGGTGAGCTGGTGGTGTAACGTTTGCGCCGCCCTGAGTCCAACTAATACATTTTTAGGCACCCAGAATGTCACAAAAGAATTAGAACATGAAACTACGCTGATAAATTGCTTTGATCACTGCATTTAGTGTTGTGTTCTGCTTCTCTACCACGGTTATATGCCATGGTGGTTGAAAATGTTTCATACTACGTTTGGGATCCTTAATGATGGGAGAATACTGATCTTGTAGAGGATGAAGTAAAAGCCGACTACTGTTGAGAGTTAAATGGTTATTTGCTGACTGCTGAAACTGCTCAGTGAGAATGATGGAGAGCTAACTGTCACTCCTATTTTGTATGATTTTGCATTTGATTTTTGGCGCTCAATGCCAGCTGGTCTAGATAAGAGAGGCTCAATAATTATTGGTTGCATAGGTTTGCTAAGGCACTGTACATCAATTATCACGTAAAGAGGGCTTACGCCGTTATATTTAAACCGTATGTAAGGAACAAAATAATTTTGAAGCTATTCACTTTGAGAGAGTCGCCTGTTTGTTCGGTTTAACTATTTAGGAGCGTATTAATACTCGGCAATTTTTTCCAGCATTCAGATTACCTAGATAGAAGAAACTGTAAAACCCAACATGTACATGGTACCTCCATGAATGGGTATACTTTGCAATATAACAATTAATAAAGTGAAACCGTAAAGTGATTTGCAAGATTTAATTATTTAATAGGGTGTTATTATATCTTGAAATGTGTTAACTGCCAATGCTCTCTACAACAATGATATGATTGTGTTTTCAAGAGCATGCACCAGTGAATAGAGCGGCGCAAGCGTTGCCACTGCTCCCCCCCCCCCCACCGAAAAAAAACAGTGTATGGACAAGTTGTAGGAACTTTGGGCAGAAATGAAAGAGAGCTGGTGTTTTCAAGTGAACTAATGTTAATCGAAGGGACGCTAAAGCGCTCGTTTTGCTGAAAATTCGGTGTCGCCTTTGTTGATTGAGATAAAGTCAACAGTGTTGTCCGTGACCGTAAACTCTAGATAGATGCAAAAAAAAAAATCGGCCAATCCCACATACCTGTGAATCGACGTTATGCGAAACACCGTGTTACACTTTTTTATTGAGCGCTACGTCATGAAACGACGCTAAATAAATGTCAACATATAGCACTATTAGCCACGCCAGAAGCTGATGTATGAAGCGTTGATGCTCGCCAAGATGCTAGCCCTGGACACTGCTACACAAATCAACTTCAGCGCATGGTACCTAACCAAAATTGAAGTTAACCCGATGTGACGGCTGTATCAAAGGAGTACATATGTAATTTAGAAATTGGGTAGCCAGCACAGCAACCGCTGTTGATGTTTCACGAAGATTAGCGTCTACTTGAAAATTATTTCCGAGACCTGGCGTAGCTTTGTGGTAAATTGTTTCATTGCCACGAAGGATGCTTGTGGTCGATACCTGCTGGGATCCTCACATTTATTCTATGCATTGGTTGAGTCGACGCTATCAATGTCGGGTATTTCTTAACACTTGCTCGTAAAAATTGTCCCTGTGTGTTCTCGTCGTTCCTACGTGGATACTAAGTGTCAATCAGCTGTGGGACATATCCACGTACCAGTCTGCTCGTGAGTATGTGCCACGTTCTGGCGGGAAGTGTTTGTCGACGTACGCGACGGGATTGTGATATTCTTCATGTCTTGACCAGCGCGTCATTATCGTCAAACCATCTTATCCTCCCACGCTAATGTTGGTTCACGGCAAGTTGACGGGATGACCACGAGAGCAACCAAACGTTAGCAGCTAGACTTTCAAAGTCACCGAAGTTTGCTAAGAGTTCCTTCGTTTTAATAATAAAAAATTATTAAAAATAAAAAAATAGGCAGATCTCACGTACTGCCGTAATCGATATTATGCGAAGCAAGAATGAGGAAGGTTCATATTTCACTTTACAATCAGCACAGCGTTACGAGGCGGACGTAAATTATGCCGTACAATGCTACTATGTGGTTATTATCATATTTGCGCCTCGCATTTGTGTTCGTCATCCAGTCACGTCACGTTACACCAAATTTGATATACCTAAAGCTAAGGAAATGGCCGAGAGCGCACTATGAGCGATGCATGTATACTCATGTTTTACGTCACATGCATGTCCTGATTAGACAGTTGCAGTATACCGGGCTTACCGGAATACCGGGCATACCGTGATAACGGAATCGAAGTGCACATGCGCAGATGTGTACGTAACCCCTACCGCTTACCGTACGCCCGGTATTTTTCAGATTTGTCGTTACCGTGGTAGCGTAGGTGAACGTAACCATGGCGTCACTCTCGGACGCAAGCTTCGAAGTGACTTTGGAGTAGTTGTTGAAAGATTCACCTTGTTTGCAGCAAACGACTGTTTAAAATGGCTTCGCTTGCCATCAGTTAGCTTCGACGACCGAGTATTACGGATAAGTTACCGTTACTTTTGAGATAGCTTCCCATTTCGAATGTCTAGGTTTCACTAGACGATTAATGTAAAGAAATTCAACACAGATGTTTTCGCATTTGGTGCGTGGTTCATATTTAATTACTTTTATTATTACTAAAACAACTTGTGACATTGATTCACGTGGCGACACAGGCGCACTGCATAGGCAATCATTCTTCTTTTCTTTCTCGTTTCTCTGTTCTACAGCTTATTCGCTATCTGATAGGTGGCACCACCATCCCAGCTGGGGCACGTAAACCATGTAAACGCTATCCCGCTAAGTCGTAGGGGTTCTCTGGCTAAACTATAAGGCATTATTCGCAACAAACGTTTGTGGCTCTGTAACGCTATTCACTTAACTCCTGCTATAAAGCTAACGGTAAACTATACCTGTCAATTGTCTTATATTTTGCTGCTGCTTGGTAATGCAAGATTTTCAATTATAATATACAAGCTTTTGTCACAATATTTCTTCTAATATAGTCTCATTGCTTGTGAAATTACTGTCGTGCATCCTCTGCGTTGCCTATAAACACAGCCTGCGCCAGTTAGGAGTTCGGGGAAGAGGGAAACTTTTTCGCACCGGTTTTCAAGAACGGCTTCTCACCGTAGAGCTCGGCGGTGGCTTGGCTGTTGTTCAGATAACCCATCGCGCAGCACGGGCTCTCGATGCGTATTTCTCCGTGCTGACCAGGTCCCAGTTCTTAAAGACGATAGTGTTTCTTGGGGACCTTTGATGGAAAAACTTTGGTCTGTCTGTCTGTCTGTCTGTCTGTCTGTCTGTCTGTCTGTCTGTCTGTACATTTGTCTGTTCGTCCGCTTTTATCGATACCTCAAACGGCCCACCCCATCTGCAGCGCCCAGCAATAATGCTCAAGGTTTACCGTTCATACTTGTGCAGTACTCAAATAAAAATCTATCATTGCGCATATCTGAGGTACCATAACAACGCGTTGATGTTTTGTATGTGTGCCTTTATACTAGAGAAGGCACACACAAGTAATTTTAAAGACCGTAGTCTTAAACACGCTGCGCTGGCAGTGCATTGTGATACTCAAAAAGAAAAGTCTTACCAACACTTTGCTAATAACGACACGGTGGTGGCACCTGTCCGTCGCTTTGCGTTCTACCCCTTATCGCCTCCGAGAATGGCGCGCAGCTTTCTCCACAGGCGCGCAATCCTTCCTTC
Source organism: Rhipicephalus annulatus (assembly GCA_013436015.1). Taxonomy (NCBI): domain Eukaryota; kingdom Metazoa; phylum Arthropoda; class Arachnida; order Ixodida; family Ixodidae; genus Rhipicephalus; species Rhipicephalus annulatus. The sequence goes on along the minus strand of WOVY01002299.1, from coordinate 538,108 downwards.
GTTTTCGAAGATAAATACCAGATGGCGCTCGTGTATACCGTACCTCCATGCACTCGTTCGCCTCCGCTGCCCGTTCGAGGAACTCCAACACAGCGCCTCTAGAATACCATTCACAGATTTTCTTCACAGATTCACAGAATACCATTCACAGATTTCCTCTAGAATACCATTCACAGAACATCGAATAAATGTTTTGTTCACTCTCTCCGGAAGCAAGAATATCGTCTTTCGGCGACATTTGAAGTGTAACATGCAGATCCGGGGCCATTTTTTTCCTGTGCTCACGTCGACAACCTGCTCGTATATGCATGGTAATGACACATGTGCTTCTGTGGCTGGTCAGTTGTTTCGCAGTGAAATGAATAACTACCTACATTACGTGAAACTAGACAGGAATGTTACTTTGAGGCTAGACATTAAGTTAGGCGTCTTGATGCAGTTGATACTGACGCTCACTACAAAACAGAAGGTTCCAGCGCCGGAGCTGTCCGTTTGTCCGTAGCCTGGGCAGACGTGAAATATAGAGGGCGTTACCTATAGATTATTGCAGCCTGGCTGTGTGCATGACGTCACGCACTCTCGCGGATCTAAACTAAAGGAGCACCGGAACTATGGACACTAGGAGTGGCCAAAAATGCGCACCAGAAACACAATGCTAGAGGGTAAATTGCATTAGGTGCATGTCTAGGAAAAAATATGACTGGGGGATTCACGAAAACGTCAAACAACAAAAAATATATGATGTGCTTTTCGTGATTTATAAGAAATTCAACACGTGTACCTGAGTTGATGCATATATACTTAGGCATAGGACTTGACATTTACTTAGACTTGGTCGATGCATACAGCTGATAGAACATTATTATTTTGAGCTGCACTTTTCTTTTAGCCCGTGGGAGCAAGCTAAAGAGGTAAAGTAAGGTTTATAGATACGTCACAAAAGATATCAAGCTTTTTTTCCACAGCAAGCTTTTTATGGTGTTTGTTGCGCAGTATACGCTTTCTAACATTTCTCATTGCAGTGTAGCCCGATGCACTCCCCTTATATTTGCACATAACTAAGGAAGCAGTTAGTCATGCAAGGTGCATACTGTATATGTTGCACTCTTTTGAAACTTATCATCCCTGTTCTTTATGTATTTTTTGGTTTCCAAGATTTATTTACTGTACAGAAAGAACAGCCTGGCCCCATTTCTCTCAAGGGAATCAGTCATCGAAGACGCAAAATGTGATTTTGAAAGCAGCACTCACGAGCTGTGGTTTTGCAGTTTTAAGTGTATCAGCACTCACATTACAAAATTCAAACCGCAATTACCTTACTTTGTCAAAAGCTGTGACTTATTTGCCGAAGTTTATGCTGTAACATTTAGTGCGTTGTAAATAAGTCTCCAGAAGTAGTACTACATTGGCTTACTGTTTTTACGTGTTTGGCTTTTCTGTTGTATAGGTACCATTCAACGCCAAACCACACAGCCGTTTTACCCAACTAGGACAAATGTTTTTGAAAGAAGTTGTCGAAAGTTTTCGCAAAGAAAACAGTGAATTTCCAAAATATTAAAAAGAGAAAAATGTTTTGGTCACGTGGAACATTTCATAATTTTGAAGAATGTTGTGAGAGTCCTGTTTGTCAGACTTCTTGCAGTTTTTCTTTATATATAGGCAAGCGTGAACTTATGGGCTTCACTTTTTTTTACTTTGACGTTATATTCAGTTGAACTTTACGCTACAGCCTGCTACTTGCACTACTGTGGTAGGGTGTGGTGTGTCTGTGTGTTTGTATTTGTGCATTTGTGTGAGTGTACACGTGTGTGTTAAGTGCTTGCTGCGTCCCACTTTGTTATTTTGTGCCCAGTCTACCTGCACATATGTACACTGGTGTTATGCCGCTCATTCAAGACCACGACACCCTATTTTATCTGCTGAATAAGTGGAGATATAATAAATACAGTGGTGACACGAGTACCTTCTTTTATTCTCATTAGCTACAGAGAAAAAGTTTCATATATGCTTGTCCTTAAGAAGAGTTAAGGCTTAGGCCAGTTAGTGGTGCATATTTGACGCAATGAAGGGCAATGAACGGGACCACGAAAAAAGAGGCGCACAGGATGAATCATTTACTCCTGTCTGTCTCTCTTTCCTTGTCCTGTTAATTGCACTTCATTTGATAGAGATTGCTTGTCCATGTATCTTTCATAGTTTCAAGGGTGTTTTTATGTGTTAGATCTCACTCACACAGGTGTAGCTTGGTCTAACACCTATCGTGTAGGTTTGTTGGTAAAGGCCTATAAAAGTAGGGTGTAAATATTTCTTACCCCCGGCGTATTAGGGTGTCTCTCATGGGACAGAAAATTATACCCTTTAGAGTGTAAACATTTTTGAAAGGCCGTGGTGTTCTTTAGCGTGCACTGACAACGCACAGTGTGCGGGATTCTACAATGTCGCCTCCATCGAAAGGCAACCACCGCGACTGGGATTGAATCCGCGACTTCTGGGTCAGCAGCCTAGCACCCTAGCCACAGTTCCAGTGAAGCGGACAGTTCTCTTTCAAAGCTGATAGCAAGGTACGACATTGAATTCGATAGTCCCCGCTTTATAGCCGTAGCAGTATAGAAGATAATCTCAGTTTATATTACTCTGGTATTTCTCGTCGATTAATGTAATTGGAAGATTCTCTTGTTAAAGTTAGCGAAGGTTTGTTTCAATGAGATATTCATAAATTTTAGGACTCTCTTCGAAGGTGTTGCTTTATTATTTGAACACGCGATTCAAATTTTATTCGACTCGATACAAATGTCCTGTTCGCACACTTCAATTTATTTACAAAGCCTACAGCTTCTGCTGATCTAGTAGCTCCGGTCGAACTTTTTTGTTGCTACTATTGAAAGTTACAAGCATTAGCTATACAACATAAAATAAGATCATACCATGGGGGTGTAGGAAATAACCATAAAAATGAAGCAGAGTGCCACACGAAAGGTCACCATAGAAAACTTTTATCGCTGTGATATGATCCTCGAAATCTTTTGTTGTAACACACGAATGTAAAAATATTTTCTATACAACGGAAATTAGGTTAACGTATTGTCACCAGTTCGCGCTCTCCATGTTCACAGTTGGTCTTCCTGGATGTCGTGCACCACGCGGACGGGAGGTGGAAGTGGAAGTTGCCACGTCAATGTAGACACTGCCACGACTCCACGGAGGCTCTAATAATAAATCCGATGAGTACGAGGTGTTGGATGGTCGACATGAGAAAGATCTGGATGAAAATGAAGCACTTTAAGTTCGCGCTGATGGCATGAGCGACCGAAATGGCGGTGACCGTTAGGAAAGTGGCCCCAGTGACAGTTGCCGACGAGACGACAAGTCGCAGCTTAGCTGAGGCCGATACTTCGGTGGTGGCTACCCCGGCGCGATCTAGTTCATGGCCGCCGGTTCCAGTTGCGTCGTCGTGGCTGCGTCAGATCTAGAGCGGACGATGTCGTGTCCGTGTTCTCGCCACTGATTAGAAGACCCAGCATCTCCTGCATGGGACCTTGAACCTTCCATCGCGTTTTCTGGAGCCACCCTAGGCCTCTGTGGGAACTTTTTAGACGTCAGCATGCCAGATCAGAAGATGGTGCCCTGCAGAATATAGTTTGTTGGTTGTTTTTCAGTAGCTTGGCGCAACGCCACGTAATATTGTACCTCTGGCAACGTGGCCGTCTTCTTTGAAGCACGAGCGCTTGAGTACTACGATGGTGATAGAATGATGATTTTTTCGCGCCGCGTGCCCAATCCAGGAGCTGGAATAGAGTTTGGTGACATGACAAAAAATACAAGCTTTCTTTTCTTTTTTCTTCAATTTACCTTTTTTTAGAGAGAGAGATAAACTTTCTTTTTATTCCCTGAAAGTTTTCTTGGCAAAAGGGTTGGGTCCTCAGTCCAGGACTCCACTGGCGTCAACGGGTTGTTGGGCTTGGTTGATGTTCGGTTTTCCCGATCCTAGCAAGCCAGGTCTTCCACAGCCTCAGTCGAGTTGTTACCGCCAACGAAAGAGAAGTGATGTTTTGGGGGCGTGATTCGCATTCCCATGTATTGTGGGAGAGAGAGTGCTATTCGTCCCACCAGAGACAAGTGCGTGTGTATATTTTGGAATTTATTTGTCTGGTGGTTTCTTTGTAAGTGAGGGTTCGTGTTCTTCTGTGCTCGAGGCCAATCTCACGCCTCTTCTTTGGTAAAATCCAGATGGGGGTGACTGTATCTCAGTCGTTTTCCTCTTTGGTGATAGAGGCTGTAGCGTGGACTTATTGGGGGTTCCTTGAAGGTTGGCGATTGGTGCTCGAATCCCAACGAAGCCTAATATTCTACAAACTATAAAATATTTGTTTATTTTGTAGTTAATGGTTTATTTATTTCAAGATACTTCTAAACACCAATGACGAGAGTAATACATAGGGTGACACATTAATTAAATTTGAGAAATAACATAGGGAGAGTAACGGCAAAAGTAAAATCTTGACAATGGGCTGTTATAGATTCGCTCAGAAAAAAATAAACACGGCAAAGCGATCAATGTAAAGTCACATATAGTTTAAAATTAGGAACTGAAGTAACTAGACACAAACGGCAATTAAACAATAGAAGTGCACGCATAGAAGGCTTTTACAGAATGCCTTCTCAAACAGGGTACATGATACAGGGTACCTTGTGCGCTTTAAGCTCTCAAATGAGCATAATCCGTGTACCGTAATTTGTTTAGCGTTACTCTTTCACTTTCACTCTCATATACCTGTTTCATTATTGAAAGTGACAGCTCTTTAATGCGTATTATCCGTATGAATTCAACATATAAAAAAGAAGGAGCAACACCTTTCAAATAAATTGAGAAGAATGACCGTAATAAGCGAATCTTAGATTGCTCTCAGCAAGTGAGTGACATCAGTGATGTTGCAAAAGACTTGTGGCCGCAAGGCATTGTAGCAGAAAGAAACAAATAGACCATGAGAAATGTCCTAACAGTGGGTGTGTGCCACAAGCGAAGTTGATCAAGAATAAGAAGTTGATCAAGAATGAGAAGTTGCCGGGGCACTCGTGTTCTGAGGCAGAAGAAGAGGAAGGAGGCCTAGGACATGCCCCACGACTTCATTTTGTGGCATCAACAACTTCCGCTAGTGTTATCGTCTCGGAAGCCTACAAGAAGGCCACGCTGCCTGCTCTAAAGTTCGACAGAAGGCGGTGTACCCTCCGTGAGTCGCTGTGAGTCTCCGAAGAATTGAGAGACGCATGAACAGAGTTGCATCGGCACCGCAGTGGCCAGCGTCTCCGGGACTCTCCCAGACGCAGCAACAATGAACGTGGTCGTTCTGCTGCCACCACAACCAAGCTATCGTCCCAAGCTCAACTGCCATTGGTGCTCGCTTCGGTGATCAACACTTTCGGAAATTGTACGTGTTCGCCGCCACCTTGCTCGTGCTTCTCACCGTCGTGAATGCGCTGTACTTCCTCTTCATCACGGGCGTGGTTGCGCAGACACATCCACCCCCGGGGACAAGTGCAATGAACCATCCGAGCCGCCAGTGTGGCAGCGTAGTGTCCGCACCGAGGTGGATTTGGGAAATTTTACGTGTTCTTTGGGAAGTTTTACGTGTTCGCCGCCACCTTGCTCGTGCTTCTCACCGTCGTAAATGCGCTCTACTTCCCCTTCATCACGGGCGTGGTTGCGCAGACACATCCGCCACCGGGGACAAGTGGAATGAGCCATTCCAGCCGCCAGTGTGGCAGCGTAGTGTCAGCACCGAGGTGGATTTTTCCTCTTCTACCAGCCACCCCCTTAGCGCATGACTTCGTAACCCTTCATGCGCTCACACGTCATCGGTGAGCTGCGGTGTAACGACGATAGTTATTGCGCGAGAACAAAACGACGACACAGAGACAAGAAGGACACGAAAGACACGAGCGCAAACTTCCAACTGAGTTTATTGCGCAGAGCACGAAATTATATAGAGGAGACAGTGACCATGGCACAAGAGCAGAACATGAGTAAGAAAACCAAAAACAAACAACACAAATACAAAGGCACTGAAAAACAGCAAAGAAAAATCTAGAAGAAACCGAACCAGAAAGGTAAAGCTACCTGCCCGCACCGAATCCTTCGAGGAACCTGCGTTCCTTCTCGGACTAAGCCACGGAGGGCTTGCTAATCCGAGGCACCTGTTCGCGTTACCTGCCCGCACCGAATCCTTCGAGGAACCTGCGCTCCTTCTCGGACAAGGCCACGGAGGGCTTGCTAACACAAGGCACCTGTTCGCGTGCCATTTGCGCAGCCTCGACAATGACCCGGGTGCCCACATCTCTGTGTTTGTACAACGTCGCTGTTTCCTCGAAGAGGGGAACACACTTGCACTCAGTGCAGTGCTGGGCAAGAAAACCATCTTTCCCGTTTTTAACATTGTTCGCGTGCTCTCTCAGCCGATCGTTCAGGCACCTTCCGGTCGTTCCGACATAACAAGCACCACATGAAAGGGGGGTCCTATAGACGACTTCCCGGGAGCAGGCCGCATACCTGTTTCGATGTTGAACTCTGCAATCTGTTGATGATTTCGTTTTCAGGGGGTTGGTAGATTTGGTGAGGCTGATTAATTTGAACGGTGCTGAGAACATGACACGAACTCCAACACGTTTTCCGATTTTTTTGAGCCTATGTGATATCTGGTGTATGTATGGAATCACGGCTACCCTTTCACGTTCTGTATCTGTGTTGATCAGATTCTGTCGCGTTTTCTGCTCCGCCTTTTTAGTCCGCAGGATCGTCTCCGCAACAGACGCGATAAACGCCTCGGGGAAACCTGAAGCCTTAAGGCGGGAAACGTAACGTTTGCACCGCCGCTAGTCATACTAATACATTTTTAGGCATCCAGAATGTCACAATGGCATTAGAACATGAAACTACGCTGATAAATTGCTTTGATAACTGCTTTTTTGTGTTGTGTTCTGCTTCTTTACCACGGTTATATGCCATGGTGGTGGAAAATGTTTCATACTACGTTTAGGATCATTAATGATGGGAGAATACTGATCCTGTAGAGGATTAAGTAAAAGCCGACTACAGTTGAGAGTCAAATGGTTATTTGCTGACTGCTCAAACTGCTCAGCGAAAATGATGGAGAGCCAACTGTCACTCCTATATTGCATGATTTTGCATATGATTTCAGGCGCTTGATGCCAGCTGGTGTGGTTAAGAGAGGCTCAATAATTATTGGTTGCACAAGTTTGCTAAGGTACTGTACATCAATTATCACGTAAAGAAGGCTTACGCCGATATATTTAAACCGTACGTAAAGAATAAAATAATCTTGAAGCTATGCACTTCGACAGAATTGCCTCTTTGTCTGGTTTAACTAATTAGGAGTGTAAAAAAACTCGGCAATTTTTTCCAGCATGCAGATTACCTAGATAGAGGAAACTGAAAAACCCAATATGTGGGACCTCCGGGATAGGGTACTTTTAAATAAAACGTATAGTGAACAGAAATCGTAAAGTGATTTGCAAGATTTATTTATTTATTAAGGTGTTATTATCTCTTGAAATGTATTAACTGCCGATCCTCTCTACAACAGTGACATGAATGTGTTTTCAAGAGTATGCATCAGTGAATAGAGCGGCGCGAACGTTGCCACTGCTCCGCTTCCTCCCCCCCAAAAAAAGAAAAACGAAAGTTAGTGTTACATCAGTGTATGGACAATTTGTAGGAACTCTTAAGCAGAAATGAAAGAGAGCTGGTGTTTCAAGTGAACTAATGTTAATCGTATAATGCTAAAGCGCTCGTTTCACTCAAATTGCGGTGTCGGCTTTGTTGATATAGATAAAATCAACAGTGTTGTCCATGACCATAAACTCTAGAAAGATGCAATGAAAAAAATGGCCAAACCACACATACCTGTGAATTGACGTAATGCGAAGCACCATGTTGCACTTCTTTATGGAGCAGTACGTCATGAAACGACGCTAAATAAATGTCAACATATTGTTGCGTTTAGTAATGTGTTTATTACGTGTTGGCGTACTGGTAGACTTGAAGGGGTCGTGCACCGGAGGCCTATCTCGCTAGCCGAACGTCGTCTTCTCTAATCTGCCTGTTCCCCGCTACCCAGACGCTCATACCCAAATCATATATGCATAACATTTCCATCTGCGCAGAGGAAGCCAACCTGGCGAGTTAAAGAATCTCTCTGGAAATATAGTGCTTCAAGCGTGCTATATGGACAAGTTAAGTCTTTGCAGATCGTCGGCCATTTGAATGAAGACTTGCTACGCAGTAAGTTACATCGCTTATGCAGTCTAGAACAACATAAGGTCCCGCATAGTGTGCCAGAAATTTTTCACACAACCCACGTTTCCTATTAGGTGTCCACAGCAACACGTGGTCTCCGCGATTATACGTCACGTGTCGACGTTGACGGTCAGAACCTGTCTTCGAGCGATCTTGCGAAGTGAGGGTGGGCAGGTAAGCAAGATGTCGGGCTTCTTCTGCAAGGCAGACGATCTCGGATATACCGGAATCATGGTGGTCCATTAACGGGATGATGGTATCTAGGGTATGACGAAGTGGCCGAGCATACAGAAGAAAAAACGGACTGTATTTAGTAGTCTCATGCTGTGCGGTGTTAAACGCGTAAGTGATGAAAGCTAGCACGCCATCCCAGTTCTTGTGATCTGCTGCGACATACATAGGAAACATGTTCGTGAGAGTCCTGTTAGTTCGTTCCGACAGGCCGTTTGTTTGGGATGATATGGCATAGAGTGCCAAAAGCTTGAAGCGCATAGACGAAGCATCTCTTCCACCAAGTCTGCAGTGAATTGTCGCCTACGATCAGTCATAACAATCTTAGAAGGTCCATGTCGTGAAACCAGAAAACGCGGCATGAATAAACACACGTCAGCTGCAGTTGCCGATGGTATAGCAGCTGTCTCGCAGTACTGTGTTAAGTGATCGGTACATACGACTATCCAGCGATTGCCATTAAAAGACCTCGTAAAGGGACCTAGAAGGTCAATACCAGCTCTCTCGAATGGAGTTCTAGGGGGTGGAATAGGATGTAGTCGCCCTGGAGGAGCACTGGCAGGGTGCTTGCGGCGTTGGCACTCGTTGCAACTAGAGACGTACTGTTCCGTCGACTGGCGCATTTTCGGCCAGTAAAATCTTTCTTGAAGCCGGCAAAGAGTTTTCGCTGTGCCTAGATGGCCGGACGTTGTGTCACCATGCATAGCCTGCAAGACGGAAACGCGAAGGCTCTTCGGAACCACGAGAAGAAATCGTACGCCGGTCGTAGCATAGTTCTTTTTGTACACAAGCCCGTCGCGCATGCAGAAGCGAGTCGCAGATGGTCTTGACTGAGTAGGAAGGAGCTCCTGTATGGTGTGGTCCCTTTGCTGCTCAATCTCAAAGGCGTTGATATCAGGAAATGGCAGGTCCATTGGCGCAATGTAGGTGTCAAAGTAGCCCTCGTCGCAGTCCGTTGGTGGAAGCGGTAGTCGTGAAAGACAATCTGCATCAGCGTGATGACGACTGCTTTTATAAGAAACTGTAAAGTCGTATTCCTGCAGACGGAGTGCCCAGCGCGCTATTCAACCAGATGGGTCACGCAGATTGACCAACCAGCACAGCGAATGATGATCTGTCATGATGGTAAAGGGGCGTCCGTATAGGTAGGACTGGAAGTGCTGCACTGCGAATACTACGGCGAGGCATTCTTGCTCTGTGGCGGTATAGTTACACTCGGACTTGCTTAGCGAGCGACTTGCATACACAACGACATGTTCTTTAGTATTCAAGCGTTGAAGCAACACGGTGCCTACACCGACACCGCTAGCGTCTGTGTGAAGTTCTGTGGGAGCCAGAGAATCGAAGTGACGTGAATCGGATGGGATGGTAAAAAGAACTTCAACCCAGAAAAAGCGGACGTACATTCCGAAGTCCAGTCAAATGACACGCCTTTCTGAAGCAGGCACGTGAGTGGGTGCGCGATATTGATAAATCCAGGGATGAATCGAGGGAAGTATGAGCAGAGGTCCAAAAAGCTGCGTAGTTCTTTCGCTGAGTGAGGTTGCTTTAACGCCTCCACTGCAACCGTTTTCGCGGGATCCAGCCGTATGCCTTCTTTGTTCACCAAGTGTCCAAGGGTGAGTGTTTGGCGCTCTCCGAAACGACATTTTTTTAGTTGAGCACCAAGCGTGCTTTGCTTAGGAAGTTCAGCACGAGGTCAAGGCGTGTGTTGTGCTCACAGAAAGTGCGCCCTAAAATCACAACATTGTCCAGATAACACATGCATACTTCCCACTTCAAACCACGCAGAATGTTGTCTATGAAGCACTCGAAAGTTGCAAGCGCATTGCATAGTCCGAATGGCATCAAATTGAATTCAAAAAGTCTATCTGGTGTAACAAATGCCGTTTTCTCTTTATCTTCTTCGTGCATTGGAATCTGCCAATACCCTGACCTCAAATCAACAGACGAAAAGTAGGAGGCTGATGAAAGACAGTCTATAGCATCATCAATACGTGGTAGTGGGTACACGTCCTTCTTTGTGAGGGCGTTGAGACGGTGGTAGTCAACGCAAAATTGCCAGGTTACACCTTTCTTCTTGACCAATATTACGGGAGTGGCCCACGGACTGCATGATTCCTGAATCACAGGAATCGTGCAGTCATTGTTGTTGTTGTTTCCCCGTGCACATGGCTCGTACCCAAAGAAGTGGATTGGCCTATTATAAGGTGAATTTGCCCTAAACTTTCAGCATTGCGTCATTCCTACAAATTTTTTTGTAACTTAATTTTGATTTGAAATACCGGTATCAAGTTTGCAGAAAAAAAAGAAGGAAAATAGTGAGACAGCAATTTAGCAAGAAAATCGTTTAGTCGCAGTGATGTATTCTTGAACGGCGAATGAAACATCCCTGTGGCTGAAACCCAGTGTAGAGGCTCCAAATGAAAGAAGATCAGGTTGTGATATCTTCAAGCCCAGTCTTTGAAGAGGTGGTGCTAGTATGCTTTGCCTGAATAAATCGAAACGGCGACAATGTAATAAAAAATGACTGATCGTTTCCTCTTGATTGCAGTAAATGCACATAGGGGAATTCAATATGCCTGATCTATGCAAGTAAAAATTGAGGGAGGTAACGCGGCAACGAAATTTTGTGAAGACAACTTCCGTCATCCTTGAATTAGTCAGTTCACTGCGCCAGGGAAATAACAAGTGTTTGTACTCTGGAGAAGCCGTCAGTGCAGGGTCAGATAAATTTTGCCTCATTTTAAGTGTGCGAAATCGCGCCACCATAATGTATACTGTATGAGGGAAAATAGAAATAATTTGTGTCGAAAGGGATGCCTTCGCAAGAGAATCAGCTATTTCGTTTAACAACAAACCTTTGTGCCCTGGTGTCCAGATTAAATGAATACTTCGGAGATGACTGGGGATCAACGATTTAAAAAGTTACACTATAAGTGAGTGACCAGATGCGGACAGAGAAGAGCACACTGATAATGAATCAGTTATGACTGCTACGACTGGAATGGAAATATTTACCTTTCGCAAAGCTAACATTGTTGCCATGAATTCAGCCAGAAAGACAGGAAGAAAGTCCTGTAAGCGAAGTGAAAATGGCCAATCAAGTACGGGGCAATATATTCCAACGCCCGATTTTTCATGTGATTGAGATGCGTCCGTTGCTATAATGACATTTGTTGGCTGAGTACTTAAATGGTCCTGCAATATACCATTTAAAATGCCTGTAGGTAATAGCTTAGCGTGAGTTGGGAAGATATTATGGTAAACAATTTCTGGAGAATTTTGTTGCTCAGTTAAAGGAATCAGATCACGAACGTGTACATTCAGGGGCTCAAGTAACGATTGAACAAATACTAGTTGTGGTTTGGTAAATCTGGGCCAATGCACGGAGAAGAATAGGTCAGGATTGGAAATAAAAATAATTTGTTCAGGGTTAAACGGTGCTTCATATAGTCGTAAAAAGGTCTGCACAGTAAGAATGTTAAAGCGGCATAATAAGGTTGGTATTCGTGCTTCAAGGTATAACACTGCATTTGCAGTATACTTTGGAAGTCCTAAGCAGAGCCGTAAAGCCTCTCTTTCCAACAGAACGAGTGGCCGAAGTTTGTAGGCTGGCGCACCAGAAAAAAGAATGCAGCCAAACTCCAACACAGGTCGAACATACATTTTATATATAATCAAAAGTGCCTTTCTTGTCATACCTGATCTACAATTGCTCAACCTCCGCAATACGCCCATCGCGCGTACTGCTTTTGTCGCGATGTATTCAATGTGAGGGCGCTAATTTAGATGTTCATTATACATAACTCCAAAATATTTCAATGATTGTACTTGTGGGATATCTTGAAGCTTGTAATTAATAGATATGTGCACGGGATCTTTGATTGGAAAAACGAGAATAGCACATTTACCGAAATTCAGGCTCAACATCAATCCATCCAGCCAATGTTCTATTTTATTAAGATATGCTTGCAAGATAGTGTAGAGACAGTGGAAGTCTTGTGCCATAGCAAAGAAAGCAATGTCATCGGCATAAACATAGGTTTTCACATCTGGATGAACGGGGATGGTACTAAGCAATATGTTGAATAAAACCGGGGAAAGTACTGACCCCTGAGGTACACCTCGGGTTTGCTTGTGCTTACAGGAAGAGAAACCGCCTTGATAACAATAGAATTCTCTTCTACTTAAAAATTCCGTCACCCATGCTACTATATAAGGTGGAAGTCCATGACTCCATAACTGATTAGCCAAGATAGAATACTCTACACTATCATATGCTTTACATATGTCTAACGTTACTAAAGCCGCAAAGTGCTTTTTGTGACGGGCAATATGAATACGACTTTCCAGATCTACATGTGCATGCCATATGGAATATCCAGATCTAAAGCCAATTTGGGAAGAACTCAACAGTTGTTTCTCGTTAATAAACCTAATTATACGACCATGAAGTACCCTTTCAATAAGTTTTACTACATTAGATGTTAAGGCTATCGGTCGTATGTTGTCTAAATTATAGCCTGCCCCCTGTTTCTTAAGCAATGGTATAATTTTAGCAATCTTCCATTCAGAAGGGATCCATGCTCTTCTAAGAGAATAATTGACGAGACTTAACAGATCATTCGGATATTCCCTGTGAAGTATTTTTAGCATTGTATTTGTTATTCCATCGGGGCCTGGTGCTGCATTTGGCAATCTTTCCATGGCCTGATTTAATTCGGAAGTCGATATTTCTGTGTAGCCATAGATGATTGTTGTGTAAGCCGCATCAAGAAGATGCGTTGAGAACCTGTTTTCTAATTCTTTAGCCAACTGATTCAATGATTCCTGTAGTTCCTGTGAGGTATAAACTACTGAGTCAACGTTTCCTGGTATAGGGGTCTTCTTCCTACCACGAAGGAAGTTGAATAAGGCACGTTTGTTATTTTATTTAGACAGGTACTCGAAATGTTCTTGGTCATATTGCTCTTTCGCTCGCGATACAGTGCGTTTAAATGTTGCCGCAATGAACTGATAATCCTTCCAATTTTTTGGACTCTGATTACATATAAGTCTTTTCCATGCAGCTTTTCTTCTTCTATAATCTCGTGTACACTCATCATTCCACCATCTACTAGGTTGGGCACTTTTTGATGACGACGAAGCAATTACAAATTCTGAAGTGTTCTTGGAGATTTTTAAAGCAGAACAGAGATTTCTGCCGAGGTCTTCATTTTGACCACTGGACATTGCCCTAATGTTGGAACGCAAGCAGTCTCTAAATTTTTTGTAATTGATTAATGTTTTCTCTGTCCTTTCAATAGATTTCACAGCACATGAGATTTCAAAGTATACAGGAAGATGGTCACTGTTTGAAAAGAAATCAATTGTTTTCCAAGACTTTACTAACGCTTGGGCTGAAAAACGTGAGATCTAATACCGATCGTGTCCGTCCGCGAATAAATGTAGGCTGTCTATCATTTAGACAGGTAAGATTTTTATTAATCATCCAATCCCACAGAAGAGTACCAGAAGGATCTGTTCGAAATCCCCATGAAACATGATGTGAGTTGAAATCACCAGTCAGAAGGAAATCATTCTTGCAATTAGCTAAGGCAGTATCTAATTGTTGAGTGTTATGCAAACCCGTTGGAAAATATGCGTTTATAAGTGAAAAAGGGTGGTGCCCTGGCAGACAGAGGTCTATTGCCAAAATTTCACAGTCTGTGGACATAAGCTGAAAAGCTATGCTCACTGTGCGGCAAAATTTATTCGAGACTAGTATAATTAGACCACCTCCTATTGATGGACGGTCTAACCGAAATGCTCTAAAATTGTTTAAATGATAATTCTTAACGGGGTTAAGCCAGGTTTCTTGTAATAAGATTATATCCGGATATAACTGATTAATTAAGCAAAGTAAGTCAGTAGAAGCAGAAATCAAAGACCTACAATTCCACTGTAGTACTTTAAAGGTACGCCCCGCCGCTGTGGTCTAGTGGCTAAGGTACTTGGCTGCTGACCCGCAGGTCGCAGGTTCGATTCCCAGCTGCGGCGGCTGCATTTCCGATGGAGGCGGAAATGTTGTAGGCCCGTGTACTCAGATTTGGGTGCACGTTAAAGAACCCCAGGTGGTCGAAATTTCCGGAGCCCTCCACTAGGGCGTCTCTCATAATCAAATGGTGGTTTTGGGACGTTAAACACCACAAATCAATCAATCAACTTTCAAGGTATCTATGTTCACGAGCGAAACACTTCAGCAATGGCAGCTTCTAAAATACTCTCCTTAATAAGTGCACTGGCATTTTCGCTGCCCTTTTTGGGTTTTGTGTTTGGGCAAGGAGATTTTAATGGAGATCCAGTGCGCTTCTGACGCCTGAAATCTTGGCATACGTCCATTTCATTCTGATCCTCCACGTGGGTCGACGTAGAAGGTACGGACAAAATTGGGGTTTTCTCCTCTCGGGATTGTCGCTGTGGGGCTAAATTCGGTATCTCTTCCACTGCCCAAGGTGCCGACTTGGCCATCGGTACTGCTACTGCAGAAGCCAGCTGTGTCATCTGTGAGCAAAACACTTGAGAGATGCCCTCACTCACGCTCGTAACTATGTGTTCCAGCGCTTTCGACATCGCCTTTTCTACTGCAGCCTCAATAAGATTAAGAATCTTCGTCTCACTTAGTTGTTCGTGCCTCGACGCGACTCCGGCATATCCAAAGGCTCTATCCTTCACAACTGTTATTGCTTCTCGCCGCGAGCAACGACGTCTGTCCATGATTTCTAGAAGTTGCGTTTCATTAGACCTTGCGGTGCAGTTCAGATAATCGGCCGCGTGATTTCCTGCACAGAGGCAGCACTTTTCGGTTTCGGCGTTGTACTCCTTCGATGAGTGGGTATCGCCACAGATGCGGCAACGTGAATTTTATTTACAGCCCCCTGCACTGTGACCAAAACGCCAACAGTTTTGACATTGGAAAGGACGAGAAGCGATACGTTCGACTCTGAAAATGAGTGGCCATATTTTCAACTCAGATGGACAGGAAGTGCCGGCAAAGGTAGCAATAACCGACTCAGTGGGGACTTTCTCACCGTTAACTAATCGGTTCATCGGTACACAGCTATGACCCCAGCATCAGACAGCTTTTCCAGAGTCTCAGCGGGCGTTAATGTAGAGTCGACTCCTCGTACAATTCCCTTAGTGCACGCTAAATGAGGCGGGATAAATGCACTTACCGGGAGCGAAGCAAATGTCTTGCATTTTAGGATGTCAGAAACGCACGAAGGATCTGACGATCTGCATACCAAACCACCTCTTCCGAACTGACGAACATCACTTATCAGCTGAAAGTGCGGCGTCATGGCCTGCAACTCCACCTGGATCGCTCTCGGGTGTTTGAGCCTAATAAATCCACCACTCGAGGGCACCAGCGCAACAGGGATGCTTTCAACACCACCGCGGAAAAAATATTCCAATGGCAATTCATCATTAGGCAAGGAGGCTGACCAAGGGCTGTGCCCTTGGCCAGGAGATGAATTAGATATTAGCACTAATTTGATTGCTTAAAGAAGTAATATGCAACGTCAGCTAGTTTCAACAGGTCAAATTCACCCAAAACTCAGCCAAACCACCGTCCGAAAGAGTCCGAAGGGACGAGCCCGGTACAGAACCTTCTTCTTCTTCTTCTTCCATGCAGTCCTTCTTCTTCTTATTTAGCATCTTCTTTTTTCTTTAGCATCAATTCTTCTTTAGCATCTTCTTCTTTAGCATCAATTCTTCTTTAGAATCTTGCCAACCTGTTCATTTATCACTGGGCGTTCCGAAGGCGATACCCGGTATGGCTTTTGTCGGAGAGGTCTATGGTATGCCGTATCTATGCGGTGCTTTGTACGAGAAGCAGGGAATGACATTGGAGCCTGTAGCTGTGCGAAATCAAAAAAGACCAGCATGTTTGCGCAGAATACTCACCACGTCATTACGCTCATTGGTGCTAAAAGACTTGTCAATCATTGCCATTATGGAGGTGTCCCTGGCGTGCAAATGATTGAAATCGGGCTTATCCGGAGAATCACTGCTCTCTGCAAAGATGGCAAAGGAGAACACCTGATGTTGACGGATCTTAGCAAGTTGTACACCCTCTGGCAGTACAGAAGGTTCATTAGAGCCGTTGATAACCCACAGACCAGTATGCCCTTGCAGAAGCGACAACGTACAATAGGTTATTAGAACATTTTTCTTCATGCAGCTGAGATGAATCGGCTCTACGGTGCCATCAAATGTCGTCTCGGTTGCAGGGGAACAGACGACAGGAACACACTTGGCAGACAAGGGTGGTACAGTTGTGTCAGTGGACACGCAAAGGGTGCTTTCCATACAGGGCGGGCTTTCCATAAACGCTACTGGAACATTTGAATCTACTGTAATCTCTCCTGTGCGGTAATTGAAGTGGCACCACAAAGATTAAGGAAATCGAGTCCTAGAATTACGTCATGCGTTGAATGAAACAGAACAGCAAAATCAGCGATAAAATTCTGGCCGCCCAAACTAACAGTCACTGTGCAGACACCAACAGGTTGTAAGACATCTCCGCTCACTCCACGAAATGTATCAGCACGGTCCCAACGGAACATAACCTTTCGTCCAAGAAGGAGTTTGAATGCTAGACTCATCACTGATATTGTTGCACCTGTGTCCACTAAGGCCATTGTTGAGACACCGTCGATTAGAACATGAACATTATTTCGAAACATGCAAATTGAAGGAGGCATTTCTGTGGAAATCGAAGACTGTCCAGCGACCTCAGCTCCAACGGTTGCGCCGACTAGTTTTCCGGCGGCGGCGAAAGGTAGCGGTGCCTAGGAGACGGCGACCGATTGGAGCGAGTGCCTGGTGGGGGTGTCAGACTGCGGTCGGGGGCCGGAGATTGGTGTCACAGTGGCCTCGGTATCTCGTGGGATGCGCTTCCAGAGAACGTAGGTGCTCGTGCAAAGACAGACAGGTGGGATCTCGGTGAGCGGTCGTACCTTGGCGACTGCCGGTAGTTGCAGTACCTGGCAATGTGGCCTTCGACGCCACAGTTGTAGCAGACGTGTAGGGGTCGTTCGCCGAATCGCTGCTGAGAGCGCTCCGCTGTGTAAGGTCGCCTACCCGAATAGAGTGGAGCAGCTTGCTGAACGGGAACTGCCCGCCTCTGTGGAGCGGGGCCTGTACGAAGGAGTCGGTCATACCGCTGGTCAGACGCGAATGAGTCTCGGCGTGGCCAGGAAGTTCCAGCTTCGCTAAAGTCCGTCGCACATACCGATGGTGGCAGAGGAGCGATCGGCGCCTGGTAGTCGGATGAACAGGTTGGCGGATGATGGACGGTGTCATCGACCAGTGTCTTGTCACTGTAGATCTTCGCGCAGTATTGCCCGGACAGTAGCGGCAAGGTCGGCAGGTGGCCTTACGTTGACGCTGGAGACCGTTGTGACATTTGCCAGCCTACCGAATTTCGGGGCAATACGACGGGTCCTCAGCTTCTCGAAAGTACGACAGTGACGTTGGACGGCGAAGATGGAAATGAGGTCTTCCCTGCCTATCAAAAAATTGTAGACGTCCTCTGCTATACCCTTCAGAAGGTGTCCGACCATGTCCTCTTAAGACATAAACGGGTCTATGATCTTGCAGAGCATCAGAACCTCCTCTATGTAGGTGGTACACGTTTCTCTAGAAGTCTGGGATCTTTGAGTCAGCGTGCGCTCCACGCTTTTCTTTTTTGAATCAGAGTCCCTGAAGCATTTCTTGAGTTCTTAGGCGAAACGATCCCACGTTATTAAGGAATCTTCGTGCTTTTCGTACCACATCAAAACAGTTTCTGGGAGGAAGCGCGACATTTTCCAGTTGGTCTGTGGGATCCCAGGCGTTGACCGGCTCACCCTTTTTAGGGGCGAAGCTCCTTAGGGCGTGGGCTGTGCGTCCCCTGTAGCCTGTATGTAGCCACTTCTTGTTTAGTTCTTGCAGTGTTCACTAGATGGCGGTACCGTCCCCTGTATCTAGCCACCTCTAGTTTAGTTCTTGCAGTGTTCACTAGATGGCGGTACCGTCTCCTGTATGTAGCCACCTCTCGTTTAGTTCTTGTAGTGTTTACTAGATGGTGGTACTTGTAGCTGATGATGAAAAGATGCAAGATGTTATAAACTAGAAAGCGGTACTTGTAGTTGATGAAAGACGCGAGATCTTATAAAATAGGAATGATGTCACATATGGCGCGTGTCATTGGTTGAAGGCAATCGTTCGATTTAGTGCGGCGACGTACGCTTGGGGGAGCGATGTAATAAAATCGAGTGGGCAAAATGTACAGAGGATTCATGGTTTACCAGGTTTACCTCCGGAGCTTCGCCCACTCATCATCATTCACTTCGTGGATATGGCGGAATTTTTTTAATGTGTCAGCCACGCATTCAGATCTTCCCCTGCTCTTCCCGCGAACGGGCGGGGTTCCATATAGCAATACCGAGGTGCAGCCGGCACTGACCTTTGCGTGGTTGAGAAGCCGTGACCTTCGCACTCGGTCATGACGGTTGTTGTCGGTGGCAAACCAGCAAGACGACGGCTCCGGTGAAGTTCAAACAGCTGTGGCTCCGTGGTTCATCGACGTGCTGTACCAGGCACCTCCCCCACTCTGTTACGTTTAGTAATGTGTTTATTACGTTGTGGCGTACTAGTAGACATGAAAGGGTCGTGCACCGGAGGCCTATCTCGCTAGCCGAACGTCCTCTTCAATCTGCCTGTTACCAGCTACCCAGAGGCTCATACCCAAATCACATATGCATAACAATATTGCACTATTTCCCACACCAGAAGCTGATATATGAACACTGCTACATAAATGAACTTCAGTGCATGATACCTAACCACAATTGACGTTAACCCGACGTGACGGCTGCATCAAAGGAGTACATATGTAATATTGAAATTGGGTAGCCAGCACAGCAACCACTATTGACGTTTCGCGAAGATTAGCTTCTATTTGAAAATTATTTCCGAGACCCGGCGTAGCTTTGTGGTAACATGCTTCATTGCCACGCAGGAAGCTTGTGTTCAATACCTGCTGGGATCCTCACATTTATTCTTCGCATTGGTCGAGTCAACGCTATCAATGTCGGGTATTTCATAACGCTTGCTCGTTAAAATTGCCCCTGAGTGTTCTCGTCGTTCCTACGTAGATACCAAGTGTCAATCAGCTGTGGCATATATACACGTACCAGTCCGCTAGTGTGTATGTGCCACTGTCTGGCGGGAAACGTTTGTCGACGTACGCGACGGGATTGTGTCATTACTCAACTATTGAAAAGCGCGTCATTATTGTCAAACCATCTTATCCTCCCACGCTAATGTTGGTTCACGTTAAGTTAACGGGATGACCACGAGAACACTCAAACGTAAGCAGCTAGACAAATACCTTCAAAGTCGCCGAAGTTTGCTAATATATGCTCCGTTTTAATAATAAATAAATGAATAAAAATACAAAATAGGCAGATATCACGTACTGCCGGAATCGATAATATGTGAAGCGAGAATGAGAAAGGTTCATATTTCACTTTACAATAAGCACAGCGTTGCGAGACGGACGTAAATTATGCCATACATGGCTACTATGTCATTATTATCCTATTTGCGCCTAGCATTTGTGTTCATCATCCATTCACGGCAAGTTACACCAAATTTGATATATCTAAAGCTAACGAAATGGCCGAGAGTTCACTATGAGCGACGCATGTATATTAATGTTTTACTCGACATGCATGTCCTGATTAGACAGTTACAGTATACCGGTCATACCAGGATACCGGGCATACTGTGATACCGGAATCGATGTGCACATCCGCATATACGTACGTCACGACTACCGCTTACCGTACGCGCAATATTTTTCAGATTTGTCGTTACCGTGGTAGCCTAGGTGAACGTAGTGTACGTAACCATGGCGTCACTCTCAGACGAACGCTTCGAAGTGACTTTGGCGTAGTTGTTGAAAGATTCACTTTGTTTGCAGCAAAAGACTGTTTAAAATGACTTCGCTTGCCTTCAGTTAGCATCGACGACCGAGTATTACGGATAAGTTAGCGTGACTTTTGAGATAGCTTCCCATTTAGAATGTCTGTAGGTCTGACTAGAAGATTTTTGTAAAGAAATCATCAACGCAAATGTTTTCAAAATGGGTGCGTGGTTCATATTTAATTACTTTTATTACTACTAAAACAACTTGTGACATTGCTTCGCGTGGTGACACAGGCGCACTGCATAGGCAATCATTCTTTTTTTCTTTCTCTTTTCACTGTTTTACAGCTTACTCATTATCTGATAAGTGGCACCACCATCCCAACTGGGGCACGCAAACCACGTAAACGCCATCCCGCTAAGTCGTTGGTGTTCTCTGGCGAAACTATAAGGCGTTGTCCGCAACGAACGTTTGTGGCTCAGTAACGGTATTTACTTAACCCCTGCTATAAGGCTAATGGTAAACTATACCTGTCTGATGTCTGATATTTTGCCGCTGCATGGGAATGCAAGATTTTCAAATAGAATATACATGTTTGTGTCACAAGATTTCTTCCTAATATAGCCTCACTGCTTGTGAAATGACTGGCGTACATCATCTGCGGTGTCCATAAAAATATCCTGTGGAAGGTAGGAGTTTGGGGAAGAGGGAAATTTTTGCGCACCGGGTTTCAAGAACGGCTCCTCACCGTAGATCTCGGCGGTGGCTTGGCTGTTGTTCAGATAACCCATGGCGCAGCATTGGCTCTCGATGCGTATTTCTCCGTGCTGGCCAGGTTCCAGTTTTTAAAGACGATAGTGGTTCTTGGGGACCTTTGACGGAAAAATTTTGGTCTGTCTGTCTGTCTGTCTGTCTGTTTGTCTGTCTGTTTGTCTGTCTGCCTGCCTGCCTGTCTGCCTGTCTGCCTGCCTGTCTGCCTGTTTGTCTGCCTGTCTGCCTGTCTGCCTGTTTGTCTGTTTGTCTGTCTGTCTGTCTGTCTGTCTGTCTGTCTGTACATTCGTCTGTTTGTCCACTTTTATCGATACCTCAAACGGCCCACACCACCTGCAGCACCCACCAATAATGCTCAAGGTTCACCGTTCATACTTGTGCAATACTCAAATAAAAAGTGATCATTGCGCATATCTGAGGTACCTTAACAACGCGTTGATGTTTTGTATGTGTGCCTTTATACTAGAGAATGCACACACAAGTAATTTTAAAGACCGTAGGGTTAAACACGCTGCGCTGGCAGTGCATTGTGATACTCAAAAAGGAAAGTCTTCCCAACACTTTGCTAAAAACGACACGGTGGTGGCACCTGTCCGTCGCTTTGCGTTTTACCGCTTATCGCCTCCGAGAATGGCATGCACCTTTCTCCACAGGCGCGCAATCCGTCCTTCGTTTTCGAAGATAAATACCAGATGGCGCTCGTGTATACCGTGCCTCCATGCGCTGGTTCGCCTCCACTGCACGTTCGAGGAACTCCAACACAGCGCCTCTAGAATACCATCCACGGATTTTATTGCACAGAACATCAAATAAATGTTTTATTCACTCTCCCCGGACGCAAGACTATCGTCTTTCTGCGACATTTGCATTGTATAATGAAGATCCGGGGCCATCTTTTTCCTGTGCTCACGTCGACAACCTGCTCGTATATGCATGGTAATGACACATGTGCTCCTGTGGCTGGTTAGTTGCATCGCTGTGAAATGAATAACTACGTACATTACGTGAAACTAGACAGGAATGTTACTTTGGGGCTAGACATGAAGTTAGGCGTCCTGATGCAGTCGATACTGACGCTCACTCCAAAACAGAAGGTTCCAGCGCCGGAGCTGTCCGTTAGTCCGTAGCCTGGGCAGACGCGAAATATTAGAGAGCGTTACCAATAGATTATTGCAACCTGGTGGTGTGCATGACGTCACGCACTCTCGCGGATCTAAACTAAAGGAGCACCGGAACTATGGACACTAGGAGTGGCCAAAAATGCGCACCAGAAACACAATGCTAGAGGGTAAATTTCATTAGGTGCATGTCTAGAAAAAATGTGACTGGTGGATTCAAGAACACATCAAAGAACAAAAAAATATAATGTGCTTTTTGTGATCTATAAGAAATTGAACATGTGTACCTGAATTGATGCATATATAGTTAGGCAAAGAACTTGACATTTACTTAGACTTGGTCGATGCATACAGCTAATGGAACATTATCAACTTGAGCTGCACTTTTCTTTTAGCCCTTGGGAGCAAGCTAAAAAGATAAAGTTTATAGCTACGTCACGAAAGATATAAAGGTTTTTTCCACAGCACGCTTTTTATGGTGTTTGTTGCGCAGTATACCTTTTTTAACATTTCTCACTGCAGTGTAGCCCGATGCACTCCTCTTATATTTACACATAACTAAGGAAGCAGTTAGTCATGCAAGGTGAATACTGTATATGTTGCACTCTTTTGAAACTTATCATCCCTGTTCTTTAGGTATTTTTTGGGGTTTCCAAGATTTATTCACTGTACACAAAGAACAGCCTGGCCCCATTTCTCTCAAGGGGATCAGTCATCGAAGCAGCAAAGGTGATTCTGGAAGCAGCAGTGACGAGCTGTGGTTTTGCAGTTATAAGTGTATCACTTCTCACATTACAAAATTCAAACCCCAATTGCATTACTTTCTCAAATGCTGTGATTTTTCTATTGCTGAAGTTTATGCTGTACCATACAGTGCGTTGTAAATAAGTCTCCATAAATAGTACTACATTGGCTGACAGTTTCTACGTGTTTGGGTTTTTTGTTGCATATCTACCATTCAACGCCAAACCGCACAGCCATTTGACCCGACTAGGACAAATGTTTTTGAAAGAAGTTGTCGGGAGTTTTCGGAATGAAAACAATGAATTTCCGATATAATGAAGAGAAAATGGTTTTGGTCAAGTGGAACATTTCATAATATTGAAGAATGTTGTGAGAGGCCTGTTTGTCAGACTTCTTGTAGTTTTTCTTTAAATATAGGCAAGCATGAACATATGGGCTTCACTTTTTTTTACTTCGACGTTATGTTCGGTTGAACGTTGCGCAACAGCCTGCTACTTGCACTACTGTGGTATGATATGGTGGTGTGTGTGTGTGTGTGTGTTTGTGTGTGAGTGTACACGTGTGTGTCAAGTGTCTGCTGCGTCCCACTTTTGTGCCCAGTCTACCTATTTTGTGCCCAGTCTACGTAGACATATGTACAGCGGTGTTATACAGCTCATTCAAAACAACGACACCTTTTTTATCAGCTCGATAAGTGCAGGCATAATAAGTACAGTGGTGACACCAGTACCTTCTTTCATTTTTTTCAGCTACAGAGAAGAAGTTTCATATATGCTTGTCCTTTAGAACAGCTTAGGCTCAGGCCAGTTGGTGGTACATATTTGACGGAATGAAGTGCGATGAACGGGACCACAAAAGAAGAGGCACACAGGATGAATCATTTACTCCTGTCTGTTTCTCATTCCTTGTACGGGTTAATTACACTTCATTTGATCAAGATTGCTTGTCCATGTATCTGCCATAATTTCAAGGGTGTTTTCATGTTTTAGATCCCACTCGCACGGGTGTAGCTTGGTCTAACACCTATTGTGTAGGTTTGTTGGTTAACGCTTTTAAAAGTAGGGTGTAAACTTTTCTTACATCCTGCGTTTTAGGTTGTCTCTCACGGGACTGAAAAATACACCCTTAAAGGCGTAAACATTTTCGAAATGCCATGGTGTTCTTTAGCGTGCGCTGACAACGCACAGTGCATGGGTCTCTACAATGATAACCTACTTGCCTTAGAATCCAGCGCTGTTTTCTGCCCTGACTCGGACTGAAGTATATATCCGATAGGCCTGTTCTTTTCGGCCGCCATATTGGCCTTCCAAACTGTTGCGGTCGTGTGTTGGTTGTGACTATCTTGTAGCCAGAGATATACAGCCTGGCGTGGTGACCTGTCGAGGCTTGCTCCAAACTTCATGGGTGTAGAAAAATCTAAAGCACCAGCCCACGCTCATCCAGGCGCACACACAAGCACCACGTCGTAATTCTTAAATCGTCGAATCCCGGCGGCCCTGGCCGAGCACTCCGAGGACGACGGTACGCGACCGCTGCCGGAAAAATACGGGGAAACACTGAGCCATCAAAAGAGGAGAAGGACATGTGTTCTGTGGAGAAGGAGGACTGGTCACCTTGACAACGCTTTTCACGCTGCCTGGAAGGCCCGGGCGGTTCATTCCAGTGCGGACTAAGTGGTTTCGTGCCGCACGCTTCCCTCTGTGGTTGCTCCTCAACGGTCTACCGTTCATCAAGCGCGCCTGTCAGGCTCCGTTACTCCTTTTTCGGGTAATTTTGCCTTAGAGTGTATCGCGTACGTTTCTTGATAAACACCTATAAAAGTAGGGTGTAAACTTTTCTTACATCCTGCGTTTTAGGGTGTCTCTCACGAGACTGAAAAACACACCCTTAAAGGTGTCAACAATTTTGAAATGCCATGGTGTTCTTTAGCGTGTACTGACAACGCACAGTGCGCAGGTCTCTACAATGTCGCCTCCATCGAAAGGCAACCACCGCGACTGGGATCGAATCCGCGACTTTTGGGTCATCAGCCTAGCACCCTATCCACTGCTCCAGTGAAGGGGACAGTTCTCTTTCAAAGCTTATGGCAAGGTACGACATTGAATACGATAGTCACCGCTGTATAGCCGCAGCAGCATAGGATATCATCTCAGTTTACATTGCTGTGGTATTTTTCGACGATTAAAGTAATTGCAATATTCTCTTAGTAAAGTTTGCAAAGGTTTGTTTCAATGAGATACTCATGAATTTCAGGACTTTCTTCGAAGATGTTGCTTTTCTTATTTGAGCGCCATCTTCAATTTCTATTCCACGCGATATCAAATGTCCTGCTCGCACACTTTTATTCATTTACAAAGCCTACAGCTTCTCCAAATCTAGTAGTTATGGTCGAACTTTATTGTTGCTACTATTAAATATTACAAGCATTATCTACACAACATAAAATAAGATCATACATAATGGCGTAGCAAATAACCATAATAATGAAGCAGAGCGCCACACAGAAGGCCACAATAGAAAACTTTTATCGCTGCATTATGATCCTCGAATTCCTGTGTCGTAACGCTTGAATGTAACAATATTTTCTATACAACAGAAATTAGGTTAACGTATTATCACCAGTTCGCGCTCTCCAAGTTAGCAGTCGGTCTTGCTGGATGTCGCGTACCACGCGGAGAGGAGGTGGAAGTGGAGGTAGCCGCGTCGATGCTGACACTGCGACGACTCCACGGAGGCTCTAATGATTCATCCGACGAGTCCGAGGTGTTAGATGGTCGACGTGAGAAGACTAGGGATGAAAATGAAGCATATTGAGTTCGCGCTGATGGCACGAGCGACCGAAATGGCGGTGACCGATAGGAAAGTGACCCCAGTCACAGTTGCTGAAGAGACGAAGAGTCGCAGCTTAGCTGAGGCCGAAACTTCGGTGGCGGTTGCGGCGGCATGATCTCGTACATGGCTGCCGGTTCTGGTTGCGTCGTCGTGGCTGCGTCAGCTCTAGTGTGGACGCTGTCGTGTCCGTGTTTTCGCCGCTGATTAGAACACCAATCATCTCCTGTAAGGGACGTTGAACCTTCCATCGCGTTTTCCGCAGCCACCCCAGGCCTCTGTGGGATCTTCTTAGACGCCAGCATGCCAGTTCCGATTATGGTGCACTGCAGAATATTGCTCGTTGGTTGTTCTTCTGTAGCTTGGCGCAACCCAGCATAAAATGGCACCTCTGAGCACGTGGTCGTCTTCTTTTTTTTTGAAGGACGAGCGCTTGAGTACTACGATGGTGATAGAATGATGATTTTTTACGCCGCGTGCCCTCTCCAGGAACTGGAGTAGAATTGGGCGACATGAAAAAAAGAACACGAGGTTCCTTTCTTTTTCTTTAATTTACTTTTTTTAAACAGAGAGATAAACTTTCTTTTTATTCCCTCAGAGGTTTCTGGGCAAGTGGGTTGGGTCCTCAGTCGAGGACTCCACTGGCGTCAACGGCTTGTTGGGCTTGGTTGAGCAAAGCCAGCGGGATTTCCCGATCATAGCAAGCCAGGTCTCGCACAACCTCAGTCGAGTTTTTACTGCGCACGAAAGAGAAGTGACGTTTTGGGGGCGTGATTTGCATTTCCATGTAATGTGGGAAAGAGAGTGTTTTTCGCCCCGCCAGAGACGTGCGTGTGTATATTTTGGGATTTATGCGTCTGGTGGTTTTTTTTGTATGTGAGGTTTCAGGTTCTTCTTTACTCGACGCCAATCTCACGCCTGTTCTTTGGTAAAATCCAGATGGGGGTGACTGTATCTCAGTCGTTTTCCTCTTTGGTGTTAGAGGATGTAGCGTGGAGTTATTGGGGGTTCCTTGAAGGTGGGCGACAGGTGCTCGAATCCCAACGAAACCTAATAGTCTAAAAACTATACAATATTTTTTATTTTTTCATTAATGGTTTCTTTATTTCAAAATACTTCTAAACACCAATGACGAGAGTAATACATAGGGTGACACATTACAATAAATTTGAGAAATAACGTAGGGAGAGTAACGGTAAAAGTAAAATCTTTATAATTGGCTGTTATACATTCGCTCAAAAAACAACAAACACAGAAAAGCAATGAATGCAAACTAACAAATATTTAAAAATTAGGAACTGAAGTAACTAGACACAAATGGTAAGTAAACAGTAGAAGTGCACGCATAGAAGGCTTTTACAGAATGCCTTCTCAAACAGGGTACATGATACAGGGTACCTTGTGTGCTTTAAGCTCTCAAAGTAGCATATTATGTGTACCGTAATTTGTTTAGCCTTACTCTTTCAGTCTTCACTCTCATATACCTGTTTCATTAATTAAGGTGACAGCTCTTTAATGCGTATTATCCGTATGAATTCCATAATTATTAAAGAAGGAGCAACACCTTTCAGATGAATTGAGAAGAATGACCGTAATAAGCAACTGTTAGATTGCTCTCAGCAAGTGAGTGACATCAGTGATGTTGCAAAAGACTCGTGGCCGCAAGGCATTGTTGCAGAAACAAAGAAAAAATAAGACCATGAAAAATGTCCCCACAGTGTGTGTGTGCCACAAGTTAAGGTAATCACAATAAGAAGTTGCAGGGGCACTCGTGTTCTGAGGCAGAAGAAGATGAAGAAGGCCTAGCGCATACGCCACGACTCCATTTTGTGGCATCAACAACTTCCGCTAGTGTTATCGTCTCGGAAGCCTGCAAGAAGGCCGCGCTGCCTGCGCAAAAGTTCGACAGAAGGTGGTGTACCCTCCGTGAGTCGCTGTGAGTCTCCGAAGAACTGAGAGACGCATGCAGAGTTGCATCGGCACACCAGTGGGCAGCGTCCCCCGGGACTTCCCCAGACGCAGCAACCATGAACATGGTCGTTCTGCTGCCACCACAACCAAGCTATCGTCAGAAGCTCAACTGCCATTTCTGCTCGCTTCGACGATCAACACTTTGGGAAATTGTCCGTGTTCGCCGCCGCCTTGCTCGTGCTTCTCACCGTTTTGAATGCGCTGTACTTCCTCTTTATCATGGGCCTAGTTGCGTCGACACATCCGCCACCGGGGACAAGTGGAATGAACCATCCGAGCCGCCAATGTGGCAGCGTTGTGTCAGCACCGAGGTGGATTTTTCCACTTCTACCAGCCACCCCTTTAGCGCATGACTTCGTAAACCTTCATGCGCTCACACGTCATCGGTGAGCTGGTGGTGTAACGTTTGGGCCACCGTTAGTCCAACTAATACATTTTTAGGCATCCAGAATGTCACAAAGGAATTAGAACATGAAACTACGCTGATAAATTGCTTTGATCACTGCATTTTGTGTTGTGTTCTGCTTCTCTACCACGGTTATATGCCATGGTGGTTGAAAATATTTCATACTACGTTTGGGATCATTAATGATGGGAGAATACTGATCCTGTAGAGGATTAAGTAAAAGCCGACTACAGTTGAGAGTCAAATGGTTATTCGCTGACTGCTGAAACTGCTCAGTGAGAATGATGGAGAGCTAACTGTCACTCCAATTTTGTATGATTTTGCATTTGATTTTTGGCGCTCAATGCCAGCTGGTCTAGATAAGAGAGGCTCAATAATTATTGGTTGCACAGGTTTGCTAAGGCACTGTGCATCAATTATCACGTAAAAAGGGCTTGCGCCGTTATATTTAAACCGTATGTAAGGAATAAAATAATTTTGAAGCTATTCACTTTGAGAGAGTCGCCTGTTTGTTCGGTTTAACTATTTAGGAGCGTAATAATACTCGGCAATTTTTTCCAGCATTCAGATTACCTAGATAGAAGAAACTGCGAAACCCAACAAGTACATGGTACCACCGTGAATGGGTATACTTCGCAATATAACAATATAACAATTAATAAAGTGAAATGGTAAAGTGATTTGCAAGATTTAATTATTTAATACGGTGTTATTATATCTTGAAATGTGTTAACTGCCAATGCTCCCTACAACAATGACATGATTGTGTTTTCAAGAGCATGCACCAGTGAATAGAGCGGCGCAAACGTTGCCACTGCCCTGCCCCCCCCCCCAAAGAAAAAAAAAAACAGTGTATGGACAAGTTGTAGGAACTTTTGAGCAGAAATGAAAGAGCTGGTTCTTTCAAGTGAACTAATGTTAATCGGAAGGGCGCTAAAGCGCTCGTTTTGCTGAAATTTTGGTGTCGCCTTTGTTGATTGAGATAAAATTAACAGTGTTGTCCGTGACCGTAAAATCCAGATAGATGCAAAAAAAAAAAAAATCGGCAAATCCCACATACCTGTGAATCGACGTTATGCTAAACACCATGTTACACTTTTTTATTGAGCGGTACGTCATGAAACGACGCTAAATAAATGTCAACATATTGCACTATTAGCCACACCAGAAGCTGATATATCAAGCGTTGATGCTCGCCAAGATGCTAGCCCTGGACACTGCTACACAAATCAACTTCAGCGCATGGTACCTAACCAAAATTGACGTTAACTCGATGTGACGGCTGTATCGAAGGAGTACATATGTAATTTAGAAATTGGGTAGCCAGCACAACAACCACTATTGATGTTTAACGAAGATTAGCGTCTATTTAAAAATTATTTCCGAGACCTGGCGTAGCTTTGTGGTAAAATGTTTCATTGCCACGAAGGATGCTTGTGGTCGATACCTTCTGAGATCCTCCCATTTATTCTTTGCATTGGTTGAGTCGACGCTATCAATGTCGGGTATTTCTTAACACTTGCTCGTAAAAATTGTCCCTGTGTGTTCTCGTCGTTCCTACGTAGATACTAAGTGTCAATCAGCTGTGGCACATATCCACGTACCAGTCTGCTCGTGTGTATGTGACACGTTCTGGCGGGAAGTGTTTGTCGACTTACGTGATGAGATTGTGATGTTATTCATGTCTTGACCAGCGCGTCATTATCGTCAAACCATCTTATCCTCCCACGCTAATGTTGGTTCTCGGCAAGTTAACGGGATGACCATGAGAGCACCAAACCTTAGCAGCTAGACCTTCAAAGTCACCGAAGTTTGCTAAGAGTTCCTTCGTTTTAATAATAAAAAATTAATAAAAATAAGAAAATAGGCAGATCTCACGTACTGCCGTAATCGATAATATGTGAAGCAAGAATGACGAAGGTTCATATTTCACTTTACAATCAGCACAGCGTTACGAGGCGGACGTAAATTATGCCGTACAAGGCTACTATGTGGTTATTATCATATTTGCGCCTCGCATTTGTGTTCGTCATCCATTCACGTCACGTTACACCAAATTTGGTACACCTAAAGCTAAGGAAACGGCCGAGAGCGCACTATGAGCGATGCATGTATACTCATGTTTTACGTCACATGCATGTCCTGGTTAGACAGTTGCAGTATACCGGGCTTACCGGGATACCGGGCATACCGTGATAACGGAATCGAAGTGCACATGCGCAGATGTGTACGTAACCCCTACCGCTTACCGTTCACCCGGTATTTTTCAGATTTGTCGTTACCGTGGTAGCGTAGGCGAACGTAGTGTACGTAACCATGGCGTCACTCTCGGATGAACGCTTCGAAGTGACTTTGGAGTCGTTGTTGAAAGATTCACCTTGTTTGCAGCAAACGACTGTTTAAATTGGCTTCGCTTACCTTCAGTTAGCTTCGACGACCGAGTATTACGGATTAGTTAGAGTGACTTTTGAGATAGCTTCCCATTTCGAATGCCTCTAGGCCTTAGAAGATTGATGTAAAGAAATCATAAACACTAATGTTTTCGCATTTGGTGCGTGGTTCATATTTATTTACTTTTATTATTAGTGAAACAACTTGTAACATTGCTTCGCGTGGTGACAAAGGCGCGCTGCAAAGGCAATCATTCTTCTTTTCTTTCTCGTTTCTCTGTACTACAGCTTATTCGCTATCTGATAGCTGGCACCACCATCCCAGCTGGGGCACGTAAACCATGTAAACGCTATCCCGCTAAGTCGTAGGGGTTCTCTGGCTAAACTATAAGGCATTGTTCGCAACTAACGTTTGTGGCTCAGTGACGCTATTCACTTAACTCCTGCTATAAAGCTAACGGTAAACTATACCTGTCTATTGTCTTATATTTTGCCGCTGCTTGGTATTGCAACATTTTCATTTATAATATACAAGCTTTTGTCACAAAATTTCTGCTAATATAGTCTCATTGCTTGTGAAATTACTGTCATGCATCATCTGCGTTGCCCATAAACACAGCCTGCGCCAGTTAGGAGTTCGGGGAAGAGGGAAACTTTTTCGCACCGGTTTTCAAGAACGGCTTCTCACCGTAGAGCTCGGCGGTGGCTTGGCTGTTGTTCAGATAACCCATCGCGCAGCACGGGCTCTCGATGCGTATTTCACCGTGCTGACCAGGTCCCAGTTCTTAAAGACGATAGTGTTTCTTGGGCACCTTTGATGGAAAAACTTTGGTCTGTCTGTCTGTCTGTTTTGTCTGTTTGTACAATCGTTTGTTTTCCGCTCTTATCGATACCTCAAACGGCCGACCCCATCCGCCGCGCCCACCAACAATGCTCAAGGTTTGCCGTTCATACTTGTGCAATACTCAAATAAAAAGCGACCATTGCGCATATCTGAGGTACCATAACAACGTGTTGATGTTTTGAATGTGTGCCTTTATACTAGAGAAGGCACACACAAGTAATATTAAAGACCGTAGCGTTGAACACACTGCGCTGGCAGTGCATTGCGATGCTCAAAAAGGCAAGTCTTCCCGACACTTTGCTGAAAACGACACGGCAGTGGCACCTGTCCGTCGCTTTGCGTTCTACCCCTTATCGCCTCAGAGAATGGCACGCATATTTCTGCGCCGGCGCGCAACCCTTGCTTCGTTTTCGAAGATAAATGCCGGATAGCGCTCGTGTACACCATGCCCCGGTGCGCTCGTTCGCCTCCGCTGCACGTTCGAGGCACTCACAACAGCGCTTCTAGAATACCATTCACGGATTTCCTTGCACAGAACATCAAGTAAATGGTTTGTTCACTCTCTCCGGACGCAAGATTGTCGTCTTTCTGCGACATTTGCAGTGTAACATGCAGATCCGGGGCCATTTTTTCCTTTGCTCACGTCGACAACCTGCTTGTATATGCATGGTAATGACAAATGTGCTCCTGTGGCTGGTTAGTTGCATCGCAGTGAAATGAATAAGTACGTACATTACGTGAAACTAGACAGGAATGTTACTTTGAAGCTAGACATTAGGTTAGGCGTCCTGATGCAGTCGCTACTGACGCTGACTACAAAACAGAATGTTCTAGCGCCGGAGCTGTCCGTTAGTCCGTAGCCTGGGCAGACGCGAAATATTAGAGAGCGTTACCAAAAGATTATTGCAGCCTGGTAGTGTAAATGATATCACGCACTATCGCTGATCTAAACTAAAGGAGCACCCGAATTACGAAACACCAAGAGTAGCCAAAAATGAGCACCAGAAAACAATACTACAGCTTAAATGGCATTACGTGCATGTCTAGAAAAAGTGACTGGTGGATTCACGAACACATCAAACAACAAAAAAATATATGATGTGCTTTTCTTGATCTATAAGAAATTCAACACGTGTACCTGAGTTGATGCATATATGCTTAGGCATAGAACTTGACATTTACTTAGACTTGGTCGATGCATACAGCTAATAGAACATTAATAAACTTGAGCTGCACTTTTCTTTTAGCCCGTGGTAGCAAGCTAAAAAGGTTAAGTAAGGTTTACAGCTACGTCACGAAAGATATAAAGGTTTTTTTCCACAGCACACTTTTTATGGTGTTTGTTTCACAGTATTCCCTTTGTAGCATTTCTCACTGCAGTGTAACCCGATGCACTCCTCCTATTTTACACATAACTAAGGAAGCAGTTAGTCTTGCAAGGTGCATATTGTATATGTTGCACTCTTTGTGAAACTTGAAGTTTGAAGTTGAAGTTGAAGTTTATTCATCATCATAGTTTTAAACATACATCACTTATCCAGTGGTTGAATGGAAAGGGGTGGTGAAAAGGCAACTGAATGCCTGACAATGCACCGATCCCCGCCCAGACCACAATAATGCACAACACTCAGCATGTGTGTCTAGAGCATAAATACATAGATTCAATACAGTGAAATATACAAAGTGTAGACGTAGAGCGTGGAAAAGATGAGAAATAATTACACATCTCTAAATGCACTCTTTACACATAAAAGCCCTTTAAAATCCTATAAAAACAAGAACGTAGTTGTGAACAGTTGTGAGGAAGTGAAAAATTTACAGTGCGTTTCAGCAAAGCTACACGAGTTGCACTTCATTAACACACAAAAAAGGCATATCACGTTTGAAGCATGAGTAGATAAGCGTGTATCTTCTTTTTGAAAATTGCTGGGGATTGACTTTCATTCACTATGGTGGTGGTCATGGTATTTGAGTTTAAAAACGAAGGAATAAGGTGCGCTAGCTTTTGTCTACCGTAGTTGGTCCGAGTCCTCTCACTGTAATAGGTGGTTCTTCTAAAGTTATACATTGGTAGTTTCCGGGAGTAAGCATGATGAAATTTAACTGCGTTTGATTTGATATGATCGTAAATGACTGTCACTAGCTTTTTATGAAAGATATTTTCAAATGTTAGGATTCCATGCTTAAGGAAAAGAGGAGCAGAAGGCGTTCGACGCGGAACATTCTCGATTATACGTAGCATTCTTTTTTGCAGTCGGTGAATCCCAATTTTATTTGTTTTTGTTGTCGAGCCCCAGATTAACAGGCAGTATTGTATGCGGGAATAAACTAAAGCGTAGTAAAGTTGCTTTGTCACCCAAAGGGGTAGAAAGCACCTAATTTTTCCAATCACACCAATGGACCATGATACCTGGGTACGTAGTTTATCTATGTGACTAGACCAGTTCAACGTTTCGTGAAAAATGACGTCTATGAACTTTAGAGTCTGAACTCGCTCAATCGAAACTCCTCTGAATGACAGCTGCGTATTACGGAGAATGGAATGGTTTCGAGGGTGAAAAATAATGTACTTTGTTTTCTTGATATTTAGTTCTAACTGATTTATTTTCAACCATAGAGACAAATTGTTAAGCCAAAGGTTAGCTTGTTTTTCTATACTAGAGATATCCTGACTGAAAAAAATACATTAGTGTCGTCTGCGCATAATATAATATCTGCTGTTAGAGGTACGTTTACGATATTGTTTTTATATAATAGAAATAGAAGTGGCCCAAGTATGGAGCCCTGTGGGACGCCATAATTTATCTTGCCCATTTCAGACTTTGAGTGTTTCATATCAGTATATTGGAACCGGTTACTAAGGTAACTTCTTATTAAATTAAGAGGCGAGCCCCTTATTCCGTATTCGGTAATCTTTTGTAGAAGAATTTCATGCTTAATAGAATTAAATGCTTTCTTAAAGTCAAGAAATATTCCGATTGTGAGGCGTTTTTGTTCAAAATTATCGATTATTTTATCTTTAATAGATAGTAGGGCTTTTTCAGTAAACTTATTCTTCTGAAATCCATACTGATGTTCTGTAATTACTTTTTTTGAGCTACAGAAATTTGCAAATCGTACATATATCACACGTTCTATGATTTTGGAAAATATGGGCAAAACAGAAATGGGCCTGTAATTACCCATGTCATTTTCATCACCACCTTTGTGGATAACAGACACTTTAGCTATTTTTAGTTTGTCCGTGAACGTTCCAGTGTTCAAGATAAGATTGCAGATATGGGAAAAAGGTGCGCTAATATTCTCTGAAACTGCTTTCAAGGGTTCAGCCCTTAAACCGTCAAAGCCAGCAGCGGAATTGTTGTTTAAATTCTTTATCAGCAAGGCTACTTCCGATTCATCTGTGGGAGTTAGGAAAATGGATTCCGGGATGCATGCTGTAATATACGATTTATAAGGCTGGACGGCACCAACTGAAGTATCGGAAGCTCCTGATCTCAAGAAATGGTCGTTGAACATATGGGCAAGTTGAGTACCGGAATAAGATCTGCCCTCTATTTGAACCTCAGAAATGGTTTTCGTATTCTTGTGTTGCAAAAGATCGTTGATAGTGTTCCAAATAGCTTTTTGATCATTGAGTATATTCGCAAACTTATTTTCGTAGTAGTTTATTCGGGCCTTTTTAATATCAGACGCTAATTTATTTCTGACCTGCTTAAACTCCATCAAGTACTTTAGGCATTTAGATTTTATGAATTCAGTGAATAACTTATCTCTTGCTTTCATCCTTTTTAGAAGTGCAGCATCAATCCATGGTTTTCTTGCCTTCTTGGGTTTTTTGTATGCCACGAAAGGAAAGGCTAGATCGTAAAGCTCTGTTATCTTTGTTATAAATATGTCGTAGGCGCTCACAGGGTCAGCGTTATTGTAAACACCATTCCAGCTCTCTCGTGCGATAACGTTTTGGAAAACCTTGATATTTTCTTGGTTAATTTTTCGATAATGCGTAGAATTTACTGGACTTCGTTGTTTTATTGCCCCGGTAAAAAATGCAAAAATTGGAAGGTGATCGCTGACTCCGGCTGTCAAAACCCCTGCGCATACCTCATTTTTACAGTTCGTGAAGCATAAATCTAATGCAGTTTCAGTTAATTGTGTAATCCTGGTGGCTACATAAATTGTATTTTCATAACCAAAAGAAAGCATTTGGTCAAGAAAGTTTTGCTTGTTGCAACTTGAGGACAGCATATCTATGTTAAAATCTCCGGTAATAATTGCCCGTGCGCCACTTTTTTCACAGTACTCAAGCATTTCATATATGAAATCTAGGAAATTAGTCATAGCGCCTGAAGGGGGCCTATATAGAGCAGCTACTAAAAGGCTTTGACATTTTACCATGACAGATTCAAAATGCGTCGATATTACAGTGTATTCTTTGACAATATTGTATTTCACGCTCTCGTGAACATAAATCGACACACCACCCCGCGTTTATTTTCCCTACAGATTGATGCACAACTGTAGTTCGTAAACTGCATGTTATCACGGTTATCAATAGACCACGTTTCGGTGAAAGCTAAGAAGTCAAACCGGTGATTCAAGTTGTTCAGAAGGAAGTCAACAGATTCTTTTTTATTTTGAAGGCTTTGTGCATTAAGATCAATCAGTGATAACTGTTTTTTGTGCAGTGAAGCACCTTTTTTGAAGGCCTCGGCGTCATAGTAGTTGGTTGCCATGTTTGCGAATAAAAAGCAGTCATCTCTTGTGGTCAGCTATCTTTCACTTCATCGTATTTTTTCAAGGTCTTGCGCAGTTGCGATTCTAATCAACCTATCATTCGGGCTTCGGCGCACGAAAAGTTTGCCGTTCTTGTGCCATGCAAAATTGTAATTGTTTTCAAGTGCTTTAGTTTTCATTTGCCAGAAGAGGTTCTTGTTATATGCCGTTAGGTTTTCACTGAAGAATATAGCCGACTTTGCTTTCTTCAGTTCCCCTTTCTTTTCAAGCCATTTTTCTCTCGTTTTGCGAGATGCAAATCGAACTATCACAGTATTGGGCTTGTCTCGAGTTCTTTCGTTTCTTGACGGTACTCTGTGGGCGGCTTCGATGTCAGACTCAGAGAGTTGTGGAAGCTTTAGATCCGTTGCCAGTTGGTTGAGCTTCGCCAATAGGTTTTCATTTTCGTGATAAGTTAACCCATTCACTTCGAGGTTGAGACGCCTGCTGTACTGGTCTAACTCGTTCAACTCCTGCTGAAGTTTTTCCACATCTTTTTGTTTATCTTGTGCTTCAAGCCTCATAACCCGCTTTCTGAGATCTGACATTTCTGCCGATTGTTTTGCCATCTGTGCAAGAACTTCATCGTACTTACTGGACATAACTTCCATCGATTCTTCCATTTTATCGACAGTTATTTTTATTTCCAACAAGGCGTCGACCTTTACTTTGATGCCCAGTAGTTCAGTAAGCTTGTGATGAATTTCCGCCAGCTCTGAGGCAAACTTCTTTTCCACTGCTCCGTTCTGCACTTCCGCGGTCTGTGCAACACGCGTCGGCGCTTTGCACGCTACGCATGTCCAAGATTTTTTGGCAGCCGCAGATTTCTTTTTGTAGGCGTTGTCAGTAACCGCCGAACATGAGCCAATATGATAACTACATTTGCATTCTGAACACAGAAGCCATGACTCAGATTCATGAATCTTGCCTTCGCATGAAGGACATATGTCACTCATTATACCTAGCACAAGTACACTTCAAAGTTCGCTTACAAAGTGCACCCAGCAGCAGCAGGAAGCGGAACAGAACAGAAAATGCCTTCAAGAGGCCATGAGAACAGACTAACCTGCAATGTTCGAAAAACGTGTTTAGCCGCTCAGTCGCCGATCTGACAGCTCCGCTGCTGCTGCTGAGTGCGTGTGCGGCAGTCCAAAGGGGGCGATGTCCTCTTGTAGGCCGTCACGATGGGTGTACCACACGTGATGATCCACGTGGTCTCCGCTTGATCTAATCGCTCCCTTGTCCGTTTCAACGTTCGTCGTGGTAAGCGCTGGTTTAAGGCCACGGTTCCTGCAATGTTCGAAAAACGTGTTTAGCCGCTCAGTCGCCGATCTGACAGCTCCGCTGCTGCTGCTGCTGAGTGCGTGTGCGGCAGTCCAAAGGGGGCGATGTCCTTTTGTAGGCCGTCACGATGGGTGTACCACACGTGATGATCCACGAGGTCTCCGCTTGATCTAATCGCTCCCTTGTCCGTTTCAACGTTCGTCGTGGTAAGCGCTGGTTTAAGGCCACGGTTCCTGCAATGTTCGAAAAACGTGTTTAGCCGCTCAGTCGCCGATCTGACAGCTCCGCTGCTGCTGCTGAGTGCGTGTGCGGCAGTCCAAAGGGGGTGATGTCCTTTTGTAGGCCGTCACGATGGGTGTACCACACGTGATGATCCACGTGGTCTCCGCTTGATCTAATCGCTCCCTTGTCCATTTCAACGTTCGTCGTGGTAAGCGCTGGTTTAAGGCCACGGTTCCTGCAATGTTCGAAAAACGTGTTTAGCCGCTCAGTCGCCGATCTGACAGCTCCGTTGCTGCTGCTGAGTGCGTGTGCGGCAGTCCAAAGGGGGTGATGTCATTTTGTAGGCCGTCACGATGGGTGTACCACACGTGATGATCCACGTGGTCTCCGCTTGATCTAATCGCTCCCTTGTCCGTTTCAACGTTCGTCGTGGTAAGCGCTGGTTTAAGGCCACGGTTCCTGCAATGTTCGAAAAACGTGTTTAGCCGCTCAGTCGCCGATCTGACAGCTCCGCTGCTGCTGCTGAGTGCGTGTGCGGCAGTCCAAAGGGGGCGATGTCCTTTTGTAGGCCGTCACGATGGGTGTACCACACGTGATGATCCACGTGGTCTCCGCTTGATCTAATCGCTCCCTTGTCCGTTTCAACGTTCGTCGTGGTAAGCGCTGGTTTAAGGCCACGGTTCCTGCAATGTTCGAAAAACGTGTTTAGCCGCTCAGTCGCTGATCTGACAGCTCCGCTGCTGCTGCTGAGTGCGTGTGCGGCAGTCCAAAGGGGGCGATGTCCTTTTGTAGGCCGTCACGATGGGTGTACCACACGTGATGATCCACGTGGTCTCCGCTTGATCTTATTGCTCCCTTGTCCATTTCAACGTTCGTCGTGGTAAGCGCTGGTTTAAGGCCACGGTTCCTGCAATGTTCGAAAAACGTGTTTAGCCGCTCAGTCGCCGATCTGACAGCTCCGCTGCTGCTGCTGAGTGCGTGTGCGGCAGTCCTAAGGGGGCGATGTCCTTTTGTAGGCCGTCACGATGGGTGTACCACACGTGATGATCCACGTGGTCTCCGCTTGATCTAATCGCTTCCTTGTCCATTTCAACGTTCGTCGTGGTAAGCACTGGTTTAAGGCCACGGTTCCTGCAATGTTCGAAAAACGTGTTTAGCCGCTCAGTCGCTGATCTGACAGCTCCGCTGCTGCTGCTGAGTGCGTGTGCGGCAGTCCAAAGGGGATGATGTCCTTTTGTAGGCCGTCACGATGGGTGTACCACACGTGATGATCCACGTGGTCTCCGCTTGATCTAATCGCTCCCTTGTCCGTTTCAACGTTCGTCGTGGTAAGCGCTGGTTTAAGGCCACGGTTCCTGCAATGTTCGAAAAACGTGTTTAGCCACTCAGTCGCCGATCTGACCGCCCCGCTGCTGTTGCTGAGTGCGTGTGCGGCAGTCCAAAGGGGGTGATGTCCTTTTGTAGGCCCACACGTGATGATCCACGTGGTCTCTGCTTGATCTAATCGCTCCCTTGTCCGTTCCGACGTTCGTCGTGGCAAGCGCTGGTTTAAGGCCACGGTTCCTGCAATGTTCGAAAAACGTGTTTAGCCGCTCAGTCGCCGATCTGACAGCTCCGCTGCTGCTGCTGATGCGTGTGCGGCAGTCCAAAGGGGGCGATGTCCTTTTGTAGGCCGTCACGATGGGTGTACCACACGTGATGATCCACGTGGTCTCTGCTTGATCTAATCGCTCGCTTGTCCGTTCCAACGTTCGTCGTGGTAAGCGCTGGTTTAGGCCACGGTTCCTGCAATGTTCGAAAAACGTGTTTAGCCGCTCAGTCGCCGATCTGACAGCTCCACTGCTGCTGCTGAGTGCGTGTGCGCTCAGCAGCAGCAGTGGAGCTGTCAGATCTGTTCTTGTCATCCCTGTTCTTTATGTATTTTTTTGGGTTTCCAAGATTTATTTACTGTACAGAAAGAACAGCCTGGCCCCATTTCTCTCTAGGGGATCAGTCATCGAAGCAGCAAAGGTGATTCTGGAAGCAGCAGTGACGAGCTTCGGTTTTGCAGTTATGAGTGTATCACCACTCACATTACAAAACTAAAATCCCAATTACATTACTTTCTCAAACGACGTGGATTTTTATTGCCGAAGTTTATGCTGTAACATATAGTGCGTTGTGAATAAGTATCCAGAAATAGTAGTACATTCGGTTACTGATTCTACGCGTTTTTTTTTCGTTGTGTATGTGCCCTTCAACGCCAAACCTCACAGCCATTTGACTCGACTAGTACAAATGTTTTTGAAAGAAGTTGGGAATTTTCGCATTGAAAACAACGAATTTTGAATATATGAAAAAGAAAAATTTTTTGGTCAAGTGGAACATTTCATAATTTTGAAGAATGTTGTGAGAGTCCCGTTTGTGAGACTTCTTGTAGTTTTTCTATAAATATAGGTAAGTGGGAACATATGGGTTTGACTTTTTTTTACTTCGACGTTATGTTCGGTTGAACTTTACGCTACAGCCTGCTACTTGCACTATGCTGTGGTAGGCTGTGGTAGGCTGTGGTGTGTGTGTGTGTTTGTGTGTGTGTGTGTGAGTGTACACGTGTGTGTTAAGTGCCTGCTTCGTCTCACTTTGTTATTTTTTGCCGAGTGTACCTGCACATATGTACACTGGTGTTATTCAGCTCATTCAAGACCACGACACCTTATTTTATCAGCTGAATAAGTGCACGTATTATACTTACAGTGGTGACACGAGTATACCTTCTTTCATTCCTGTCACTGCAGGGAAGAAGTTTCATATATGCTTGTCCTTTAGAACAGTTTAGGCTTAGGCCAGTTGGTGGTGCATATTTGATGGAATGAAAGACTATGAACGGGACCAAAAAAGAAGAGGCGCACAGGATGAAGCACTTACTCCTGTCGGTCTCTCATTCCTCTTCCTGTTAATTGCACTTCATTTGATCAAGATTGCTTGTCGATGTATCTGCCATAGTTTCAAGGGTGTTTATGTGTTACATCCCACTCGCACGGGTGTAGCTTAGTCTAACACCTATCGTGTTGGTTTGTTGGTAAACGCCTATAAAAGTAGGGTGTCAACTTTACTTATACTCTGCGTTTTAGGGTGTCTCTCATAGGACAGAAAATATACCCTTAAGGGGGTGAACATTTTGAAATGGCATGGTGTTCTTTAGCGTGCACTGACAACGCACAGTGCGCGGGTCTCTACAATGCCACCTCCATCGAAAGGCCACCACCGCGACTGGGATTGAATCCACGACTTCTGGGTCAGCAGCCTAGCACCCTATCCACAGTTTCAGTGAAGGGGACTGTTCTCTTTCAAAGCTGATGACAAGGCACAATATTCAATACGATAGTGCCCGCTGTATAGCCGTAGCCGCATAGGAGATCACCTCAGTTTATATTACATT
Source organism: Rhipicephalus annulatus (assembly GCA_013436015.1). Classification (NCBI taxonomy): domain Eukaryota; kingdom Metazoa; phylum Arthropoda; class Arachnida; order Ixodida; family Ixodidae; genus Rhipicephalus; species Rhipicephalus annulatus. The sequence continues at coordinate 496,831 of WOVY01002299.1, read as the reverse complement.
GGTATTTCTCGTCGATTAAAGTAATTGCAATATTCTCTTGTTAAAGTTTGCAAAGATTTGTTTCAATGAGATATTCACGAATTTAAGGACTCTCATCGAAGGTGTTGCCTTAATATTTGAACACCATATTCAATTTTTATTCGACTCGATTTCAAATGTCCTGTTCGCACACTTCTATTTATTTACAAAGACTAGGGCTTCTGCTGATCTAGTTGCTACGATCAAACGTTTTTGTTGCTATCTATAAAAGGTTCAGGCATTTGCTACACAACATAATATAAGATCCTACCATAATGGCGTAGCAATTAACCATAATAACGAAGCAGAGCGCCACACAGAAGGCCACAATAGAAAACATTTATCGCTGCGATATGATCCACGATTTCCTGTGTATTAACGCATGAATGTAAAAATATTTTCTTTACAACAGTGATTAAGTTAACGTATTGTCACCAGTTCGCGCTCTCCATGTTCACAGTCAGTCTTCCTGGATGTCACGCACCACGCGGACGGAAGGTGGAATTGGAAGTTGCCACGTCGATGCAGACACTCCCACGACTCCACGGTGGCGCTAATGATAAATCCGACGAGTCCGAGGTGTTGGATGGTCGACGTGAGAAGAATCGGTTTGAAAATGAAGCACTTTGAGTTCGCGCTGATGGAACGAGTGACCGAAATGGTGGTGACCACTAGGAAAGTGGACGCAGTCACAGTTGCCGAAGAGACCACAAGTCGCAGCTTAGCTGAGGCCGATACTTCGGTGGCGGCTACCTCGGCGCGATCTCGTTCACGGCTGCCGGTTCCGGTTGCGTCGTCGTGGCTGCGTCAGCTCTAGTGTGGACGCTGTCGTGTCCGTGCTCTCGCCGCTGATTAGAAGACCCAACATCTCCTGTATGAGACCTTGAACCTTCCATCGCGTTTTCTGCAGCCACCCTAGGCCTCTGTGGGAACTTTTTAGACGTCAGCATGCCAGATCAGAAGATGGTGCACTGCAGAATATGGTTCGTTGGTTGTTTTCAGTAGCTTTGCACAACCCAGCGTAAAATGGCACCTCTGAGCACGTGGTCGTCTTCTTTTTCTTTGAAGGACGAGCGCCTGAGTAGTACGATGGTGACTGAATGATGATTTTTTTACGCCACGTGCCCAATCCAGGAACTGGAGTAGAATTGGCTGACATGTCGAAAGAAATACAAGGTTTCCTTTCTTTTTTCTTCAATTCACCTGTTTTACAGAGAGAAATAAACTTTCTTTTTGTTCCCTGAAAGTTATCTTGGCAAGAGGGTTGGGTCCTCAGTCCAGGACTCCACTGGCGTCAACGGCTTGTTGGGTTAGGTTGAGCAAAGCCAGCTGGTTTTCCCCATCCTAGCAAGCCAGGTCTCCCACAGCCTCAGTCGATTTGTTACCGCCAACGAAAGAGAAGTGACGTTTTGGGGGCGTGATTCGCATTCTCATGTATTGTGAAAAAAAGAGTGCCATTCGCCCCATTAGAGACACGCGCATGTGTATATTTTGGGATTTATGTGTCAGGTGGTTTCTTTGTAAGTGAGGGTACGGGTTGTTCTCTACTCGACGCTAATCTCACGCCTGTTCTCTGGTAAAATCTAGCAGGGAGTGAGTGTATCTCAGTCCTCTTTGGTTTTAGAGGATGTAGCGTGGAGTTATTGGGGGTTCCTCAAGTGTTGCCGACCAGTGCTCGAATCCCAAGGATACCTAATATTCTACAAACTATACAATATTTATTTATTTATTTATTTTAGATGATAATTTATTTATGTCGAAATTCTTCAAAATGTCTATGACGAGGGTAATACAAAGAGAGAAACATAACAATAAATTTTAGCAATAACGGAGTGACAGTAATGCTGAAAATGTACAATCCTGACAATTGGCTGTTATACAATTGTTCAGTAAACAACAAAATGGCAAAGCAATGAAGACAAACTACAACATAGTTCAAAATCGGGAATTGAAGTAACTAGACACAAATGGTAATAAAAAGCTAGAAGTGCAAGCATAGAAACTTTTACAGAATGCCTTCTCAAACAGGGTACATGAAACAGTGTGTGCTTTAAGCTATTAAACAAACACATTACGTGTACCGTAAGTTGTTTACCCTTATTTTTCAGTTTTTACTCTCATATACCTCTGTCATCAATTAAGGTGACAGCTCCTTATTGCGTATTATCCGTATAAATTAAATCATTATTAAAGAAGGAGCAGCACCTTTCAAATAAATTGAGAAGAATGACCGTAATAAGCGACTCTTAGATTGCTCTCAGCAAGTGAGGGACATCAGTGATGTTGCGAAAGACTTGGTGATGATGATGATGATGATGATGATGATGATGACTTCTGCTGGATGGCGCTCACGCACAGAGGGGGATGGGCCAAGAACCGGGTGGCAGGATACTTGAATGAAACAAAACTTAAAATGAAGTCAATCTGAAAATTAATTTAGAATAACACTACCAGTAAACAAAAACGTTTAGTGATGTAAGCGGTCAAACCACCTGTTGTTTTTGACAGACATAGCTACAAATTATAAACTGAAGATCTGAAAAGGTTAGGGCTCACTAGCACGGTAATCTTTTAGTTGCGTTGATGTAATCAAACACAGTGGGGCATATATCCCTGTGACAGTAACCAAAGGAAGCTCCATCAAGTGATAAAATTACTGGTAGATTTACTTGTATTTCGAGCTTTTGTACTATGGCTACTCAAAATCTTTTTCTCTGATAAGAATAACGATGACAGAATAAAAAGAAATGTTCAATTGTTTCAATTTCGTTGACCAAATGCATAGCGGTGATGCCTTGAGACGAGCTTTGTTAAGGTAATAATTTAGTTGTGGAACTGCACAGCGCACTCTGATATAAGTGACCTGTTATCTTAACTGTTAACTATCTATTCAGGTTTAATCTAATTATGTTTTTGCATAAACAAATAAGAAATCAACTTTCTACTAATTTAATTGATCCTAAAATGTTAGTTAATACTAACACAACCAGGTTCGCGGCTAATAATAACTTTTTACTTCCTAAGGTTCGTACTAACTATGGTAAATCATCTTCTCTCTTCTGTACCATCACCATATGGAATAATTTGCCAACTTCGCTAAAATGCAAAGTTTCTTTATTTTCATTTAAAAACGCATTAAAAGAGTATCTGTTAAATAGTTGATCTATCATCTTGTTTGTGTTATTTTGTGCTGTATTATTTGTTTTTTGATTCCATGCCTTTTTGTTTTCATTGTGCTTTATATATTTTTGCTTCTACGATTCTAACAGCTGCTTGTGCTTTTATTATTTGTAATGATCACCGAGGGTCCCGTTGCAGTCTTGTACTTTGGGACCCTCTTCTGTATATTTTACTCCCTGTAACATACTTTATGACATGATAATAAACTGATTGATTGATTGATTGATTGTAACTGGCGAGATAAACACGATTGTTTATTCCAGCAATATCTCAAATGCTCGAAATCTATGAATTTCTTCGATTCGCTTTTTCCCCACTGCACACAAAAAATTCGGAACCTCAGCGCTGTCACGTATGCTGTATCTGGAAAAACTGGGAAGGTGGGCCCCCTCAGGGATACTGCTGCTAAAGAGTCCGCCATTTCGTTCAATTATAATCCGAAGTGGCCCGGTACCCATAGCAAATGCATTTTTTACGTTTTTCGGTACTTAATGCCGAAACGTATTCTTGAGACTTCCGGCAGGGAGACATTGCAGCAGAAAAGAAAAATAAGACTATGAGAAATGTCCTGACAGTGGGTGTGTGCCACAAGTGAAGGTGATCAAGAATAAGAAGTTGCAGGGGCACTCGTGTTCTGAGGCAGAAGAAGAGGAAGAAGGCCGTGCGCATGCGCCACGACTCCATTTTGTGGCATCAACAACTTCCGCTAGCGCTATCCGTCTCGGAAATCTGCAAGAAGGCCGCGCTGCCTGCCCAAACGTTCGACACAAGGCGGTGTACCCTCCGTGTGTCGCTGTGAGTCTCCGAAAAACTGACAGAAGCATGGACACAGATGCATCGGAACACCAGTGGGCAGCGTCTCCCGGGACTTCCCCAGACGCAGCAACCATGAACGTGGTCGTTCTGCTGCCACCACTACCAAGCTATCGTCAGAAGCTCAACTGCCATTTGTGCTCGCTTCGGCGATCAACACTTTGGGAAATTGTATGTGTTCGCCGCCACCTTGCTCGTGCTTCTCACCGTCGTGAATGCGCTGTACTTCCTCTTTATTATGGGCCTAGTTGCGTCGACACATCCGCCACCGGGGACAAGTGGAATGAACCATCCGAGCCGCCAGTGGGGCAGCGTAGTGTCAGCACTGAGGTGGATTTTTACACTTCCACTAGCTGCCCCCTTAGCGCATGACATCGTAAACCTTCATAAGATCACACGTCATCGGTGAGCTGGTGGTGTAACGTTTGCGCCGCCGGTAATCCAACGAATACAATTTTAGGCATCCAGAATGTCACAAAAGAATTAGAAGATGAAACTACGCTGATAAAATGCTTTGATCAAGGCCTTTTGTGTCATGTTTTACTTCCCTACCATGGTTATATGCCACAGTGATAAAAAAACGTTCTATACTACGTTTTGGATTATTATTAATGCGAAAATACTGATCTAGTAGAGGACGAAGTAAAAGCCGACTACAGTTGATAGGCAGATGCTTATTTGCTGACTGCTCAAAGTGCTCAGCGAGAACGATGGGGAGCTAACTGTCACTCCTATAGTGCATGATTTTGCATTTGATTTCAGGCGCTTGATGCCAGCTGGTCTAGTTAAGCGATGCTCAATAATTATTGGTTGTACAAGTTTGCTAAGGCACTGTACATCAATTATCACGTAAAAGGGGTATACGACGTTATAGTTAAACCGTATGTAAGGAATAAATAATCTTGAAGTTATGCATTTCGAGAGAATTGCCAGTTTGTTTGGTTTAACTAATTAGGAGTGTAAAAAAACTCGGCAATTTTTTCCAGCATGCAAATTACCTATATAGAAGAAACTGCAAAACCCAACTTGTGGGACCTCTGTGATTGGGTACTTCTCAATATATCGAATAATAAAAAGAAAAAGTAAAGTGATTTGCAAGATTAAATTATTAAATAAGGTTTTATTACCTCTTGAACTATGTTAACTGCCAATGCTGTCTACAACAGTGACATGATTGTGTTTTCGAGAGTATGCACCAGTGAATAAACTGGCGAAAATGTTGCCACTGCTTCCTCCCCCCCCTCAAATAAAAACCAAGGTTATGGTTACGAAAGCGTACGGACAATTTGCAGGAGCTTTTCAGCAGAAATGAAAGAGAGCTTGTGCATTTAAGTGAACTATTGATAATCGAAATAACGCTAAAGCGCTTGTTTTGCTGAAATTTCACTGTCGGCTTTGTTGATTGAGATAAAATCAACAGTGTTGTCCGTGACCGTAAACTTCAGATAGAAGCAAAAAAAAAATCGGCAAATCCCACATACCCGTGAATAGACGTTATGCGAAGTACCGTGTTGCTTTTTTATTGAGTTGTACGTAATGAATTGGCGCTAAATAAATGTCAACAGATTGCACTATTAGCCGCACCAGAAGCTGATATATGAAGCGTTGATGCTCATCAAGATGCTGGCCCTGGACACTGCTACTTAAATCAATTTCAGTGCATGGAACATAGCCAAATATTACGTTAACTCGATGTGACGGCTGTATCAAAGGAGTACATATGTACTTTAGAAGTTGGGTAGCCAGCACAGCAACCACTATTGATGTTTCACAAAGACTAGCGTCTATTTGAAAATTATTTCCGAGACCCGGCGTAGCTTTGTGGTAAAATGCTTCATTTCCACGCAGTATGCTTGTGTTCGAAACCTGCTGGGACCCTCACATTCATTCATTGCATTGGTCGAGTCGACGCTATCAATGTCAGGTATTTCTTAACGCTTGCTGGTTAAAATTGCCCCTGTGTGTTCTCGTCGTTCCTAGGTAGATACTCAGTGTCCATCAGCTGTTGCACATATCCACATACCAGTCCGCCCGTGTTTTATGTGCCACTGTCATCCGGGAAGTGTTTGTCGACGTACGTGATGGGATTGTGACATTATTCATGTCGTGACTAGCGCGTTACTATTGTCAAACCATCTTATCCTTCCACGCTAATGTTGGTTCACGTCAAGGTAACGGGATGACAACGAGAGCGCCCAAACGTTAGCGGCTAGACACATACCTTCAATGTCCCCGAAGTTTGCTAAGAGATCCTTCGTTTTATTAATAAATAAATAAATAAAAATCAAAATTAGGCAGATCTCACGTACTGCCGGAATCGATAATATGCGAAGCAAGAATGAGGAAGGCTCATATTTCACTTTACACTCAGGACAGCGTTACGAGGTGGACGTAAATTATGCCGTACCTGGCTACTAGGTCGTTATTATCATATTTGCGCCCTGCATTTGTGTTCGTCATTAATTCACGTCACTTTGCACTCAACTTGATATATCTAAAGCTAACAAAATAGCCGAGAGCGCACTATGAGCCGGATGCATGTGTACTCATGTTTTACGAGACATGCATGTCCTGATCAGACAGTTACAGTATACCGGGCTTAGCGGGATACGGGGCATACCTTTATACCGGAATCGAAGTGCACATGCGCATTTGGGTACGTCACGCCTACCGCTTACCGTACGCGCGGTGTTTTTCAGATTTGTCTTTACCGCGGTAGCGTAGGCGAACGCAGTGTACGTAACCATGGCGGCACTCTCGGACGCACGCTTCGAAGTCACTTTGGAGTAGTTGTTGAAAGATTCACCTTGTTTGCAGCAAACGACTGTTTAAAGTGGCTTCGCTTGCCTTCAGTTAGCTTCGACGACCGAGTATTACGGATGAGTTAGAGTGACTTGTGAGATAGCTTACCATTTCGAATGTCTGTAGGCCTTACTAGAAGATTGATGTAAATAAATCATCAACACAAATGTTTTCGCATTTCGTGCGTGATTTAATTGCTTTTATTATTACTAAAAAACTTGTAGCATTGCTTCGCGTGGTGACACAGGCGCGCTGCATAGGCAATCATTCCTTTTTTTTCTCTTTTTTCTCTTCTATAGCTTATTCGCTATCTGATAGGTGGCACCACCATCCCAGCTGGGGCACGTAAACCACGTAAACGCTATGCCGCTAAGTCGTAGGTGTTCTCTGGCTAAACTCCAATGTGTTGTCCGCAACGAACGTTTGCGGCTCAGTAAAGCTATTCACTCAACTCCTGCTATAAAGCTAATGGTAGACTATACCTGTCTAATGTGTTATATTTTGCCGCTGCTTGGTACTGCAAGATTTTCAATTAGAATATACATGTTTGTGTCACAAGATTTCTTCTTAATATAGTCTCACTGCTTGTGAAATGACTGTCATGCATCGTGTGCGGTGTCTAAAAACACAGCCTGCGCCAGCTAGGAGTTTTGGGAAGAGGGAAACTTTTGCGCACCGGTTTGCAAGAACGGCTCCTCATCGTAGAGCTCGGTGGTGGCTTGGCTGTTCAGATAACCCATAGCACAGCATGGGCTCTCGATGCATGTTTCTCCGTGCTGACCAGGTCCCAGTTTTTAAAGACGATAGTGTTCCTCGGGGACCTTTGATGGAAGAATTTGGTCCGTCTGTCTGTCTCGATATCTGTCTGTCTGTCTGTCTGTGCATTTGTGTTTGTTCGCCCTTATCGATACCTCAAACGGCCGACCCCCTCTGCAGCGCCTATCAATAATGCTCAAGGTTTAGCGTTCATAGTTGTGCAATACTGAAATAAAAAGCGATCATTGCGCATATCTGAGGTACCATAACAACACGTCCATGTTTTGTATGTGTGCTAGAGAAGGCACCCACAAGTAATTCTAAATACCGTAGCGTTAAACACGCTGCGCTGGCAGTGCAATGCGATGCTCAAAAAGGCAATTGTTCCCAACACTTTGCTAAAAACGACTCGGTGGAGGCACCTGTCCATTGCTTTGCGCTCTACCCCTTATCGCCTCCGAGAATGGCACGCATCTTTCTCCGCAGGCGCCCAACCCTTGCTTCGTATTTGAAGATAAATGCCAGATGGCGCTCGTGTATACGGTGCCTTAGAGTTATTATAATTGCTACCTTTAGGTAGCAGAGTTGTGTCAAGGTACGCCATCTTGGGTTCAAATGTCTTGCGGGAAAGCCACTCACCACCCGCGTTGGGCAACGCTTGCGCTTCAAAGTGCCACATATTCTTTCAAAAATTAGGGGTTATGGTACTAGCGTTGCTTTATTTATTTTTAGGGGCGAAGCTCCTTAGGGCGTGGGCTGTGCGTCCCCTGTATGTAGCCACCTCTAGTTTAGTTCTTGCAGTGTTCACTAGATGGCGGTACTGTCTCCTGTATGTAGCCACCTCTCGTTTAGTTCTTGTAGTGTTTACTAGATGGTGGTACTTGTAGCTGATGATGAAAAGATGCAAGATGTTATAAAGTAGAAAGCGGTACTTGTAGTTGATGAAAGACGCGAGATCTTATAAAATAGGAATGATGTCACATATGGCGCGTGTCATTGGGTAAGGCAATCGTTCGATTTAGTGCGGCGACGTACGCTAGGGGGAGCGATGTAATAAAATCGAGTGGGCAAAATGTACAGAGAATTCATGGTTTACCAGGTTTATTTCCGGAGCTTCGCCCACTCATCATCATTCACTTAGTGGATATGGCAGAATTTTTTCGCTTTCTCTAAATTTTTTAAAATTATGAGTGAAACTCGGTTGCTCCGGTCACACCTAGAAGCCTTGATGTGATGCTTACGTTCTTGGTATGTAATAAAACAAAGAGCGTAGCTCGTTGAACCAGTGAGATACGTATTTATGGTTGGTTACACTAGCTTCGTCTTTTACGCTGTTTTTCCCATTTACAAATATAAAGTTATTTTGCACTTTTGAAGGCAATCGAACAAGTTAGGGATGAAATTTTTTTGTCATGTTGTACTCATTTCTTGACTGTGTGAAGGAACCAGGTGTTTTTGTACCGCGTTCAACTGAATCGAGCTTACCAGCGATCGAGAGTGCCCGTGCGATGCCCATATTACGCACGGCTCTCTATTGCGCTCGTAATACAATCGCGGCTCACGACAGCTGATGTGAAGCAACAGCCGAGGTCAACCACGCTTGATCTGCCGGGAATCACCGTAGCGTAGGCTTCTCCGCAATGCATTTGCACCTTTTATGACCACTTGATGGCGCTCAGCAAATAGGGGCGCTGAAGTCCTGTAGGCGGAACGAGCGGCGCCCGAAAAACAGTGGCCCAGCTCTGCTACCTAAAGGTAGCATATACAGTAATACCCCTGTCACACGGGCACCCGTAACGACCGTTTAACTCCCTCGTCTTTACGACAACGAAGATGCGGTTGGTGTCACACGGCCACCCTTAACGCAAACGAAGGTGAACGGAGCATTTCGCGAAGGACGTTCAACGATCTCCCTTCGCAGCGAAACGAGGTACTCTCGTTCCCAGCAGTCTATAGGTCAGAGAAAAATTTCGAGTATAAAAGTGGCCACAATAAAAAAATAATACATTTTGGCAATATTAAATGTTCTTTCGTTGCAGTACTCGTTCAAAACGCGTGTTTGTTTACATATATTTACGCCCGCCAGAGTTCACTTACTCTCAACACCGATGCCCTACACACCGTGCCTCGGGAGTCGCGCGTGCCGGCGCCATTGAAAAATATTTCGTGCACGTGTGTGGTTGTGGTCGTCGCCGTGTTGACGTTTAAAAGAAATGACTGACAACGCTGGAACATCATCACCTGCCTCGACGGCTGCAGAAACGATTAATGGGACCCCACCAAATCCAAGAGTAACATGGAGTGAAAATGACACTTGGGTGTTGATTAGAATCTGGGAGGACCACCTTCCTGAGCTCCGAGGAGAAAAACATAACGCCAGAGTGTATGACGCCATTGTCGCCGCTCTTGCAAAGATGGGTGTTTCGAGGACGCGCCGACAAGTGCAACACAAAATTGACAACCTCACGCAGAAGTACAGGTGAGTTCGCAGACTGTTGAATGCATACAGCAGAAAAGCACGCGTGTTCCTAACAGCTGTGTGTAGTCATGTGCTAACCCGTGTAAGTTTTTGTTGGCACTTCCAGTTGGTGCTATTGCACGAAGCACATTTCGTTACAAGGAGTTATTTTGAGGGGCTAATTCTGTGTAGATATTCTGCCGTTGCGTTATTTCTGTGTGTCAACTCAACGTTCAACTTTGTTTATCTGGAATGAGGCAATTGTTAGGCTTTGTTATAGGAATGAGGCAGCTCGTGCGCGTTACCTGGCTAAAAAAAAAACGTGCATTTGGGTCACCATGAACATTGAAGTATTCAACTGTTTACCTGCGTACGCATCCTATCTTATCTTTTAGGACTCCCAGTATTTGTGAGCATTGGTAAGCAACCTACGAAATGAGCTACATGATTGAGTAAAATTGCGTGCCTGAGCTACTACTCTTTATTTAGGTCTTCATTCGGAAACATCAAAAATAGCTTGCGGTTGCCTTGCATACATTGTTCACCGTTTTAATTTTTGGCATGATGCAACAGCACAGGCTTACGCGTCTACACAAGAAAATAAGAAACAAACGTTGCTAACCGTAACATGGAGCTTGATGCGAATGTATAATGCAGCGCACTCACCTGCTAGGAAATTAACCGAAAGTTATGTAGCAAGTCCAGAGAGAATGTGGTTATACATTACATCACTGCTTTTCTAATGGTAAATTGTGTTATCAGGAAAGAAGCCCGGGAGAAAACTACCGGATCTGCACCCAGTGCCTGGCCGTTTTTCGTCGAACTTCACAGGTTTTTGGGCACACTGCCCATAAACGACCGCTCTCTCGTGCAAGAGAGTTGCCCTTCACCAAGGGGAAATGTCGATGAGGTATGTAAATCATTTGTATAAGGTAATGTCGTTACGATAACAACTAAAAATTTTCGGTGCCACAACCAATTGGCGATTGCAGAATGCAACCTAAGAATGCGACACTCCAAACTGAGCTCTAAATTCTAAAATTGTAATTATAGACTTCACTCAAGGGCATTTTATATCTACAAGCAATGGAAACAATAAAAAAGCAGCATGGGATGAAACTATTGCACTTATGTGCCCCCAAAGAACAAGCTTTTTGTCGCAACTAAAGCTTGGAGTACGTCCTTCTGAGGCTAATTGATATGATTAGTTCATTTTTTTTGCATGCTTCATTCTTGCAATACTTCAAGAATGTGTAACATCATAAATGCCACATTAGGCTGAAAGCAACTTGATGTTGTGGCACGCACTAACAGATTTTTGTCTTTCAGATTATTCGGGGCATGGAGACTGGCTCAAGTCTGTCCTCAGATGAAGACGGGGCTACTGAGGGTTGCTCCGTGACAGATGCCTGCAGCAGTGCCTCGGACCTCCAGCAGGAACCCCAGCCTAGCACCAGCACGAGCCAACCTGGCACCAGCCCGAGCCAGCCACATGGGAAGCGTCGAGCACAAAAGAGAAAGCGGATGTCCGCCAATCAAAAATTTCAGAGTGCGCTGCTTCAACAGCAAGCGAAGCTTATTGCAGCACTGGAGACTGCCACGCAAATTGAGCAGGGTCTGCGTGAACGGCAGGTGGCAACACAAGAAAAACTTGTGGACCTGTTTTCGAAGTATTTCAATAAATAGGTTTCTCCAATTACTTCAATAAGCATTTGTTTCTTTCAGGCCCCTATTGTTTGAGTAGTATACATACTGATGTGCTTCACTGGTTGAACTGCAGACAATTATTAAGGGCACAACATGCTTTTATTATTACAGACACATTTATAACATAAAGTCCAAAGTAAACATGATACCCAATTTACGACAAGCCATAACTTTTCAAAAATATGATCTCCAGTCCTTCCCAATTTCAAAAGATGACAGCAAATGTTTGCTTTTCAGACCCGGTGAACATACTTTACAAGGTCCAAAAAGGAACAGAACAATGGAGATAAAAATGTGCAAATTTAAGAAAAGAGTGTGTGAAATATGCACACTTGGAAATTTTTTACAAACTTCAAAAATAAAAAGAAAACATACATAGGTGTGGTACTAGGTGGGGAAAGGGGATTACACAACAGACATTCAACATGGATACTTAAAAAAAGGAAACTGCTCGTGCACACACAAATGATAGCAATATCGACTCCAAGGCACATCCCAAGAAGCTCACAGGATGTTTTTAAAAACACAGCAATACAGCAGGCTCAATGACACCTTCAATGCAGACTGGTAAACCTACTGAGTTTTAAGCTGAAGCTTCTTGGTCTCTTTTTAGAGCAAATAATTATTTTTTGTTTCATACCCAATTCAACTTAAATCTAGCTGTCTCTGTGCTGCTGAAAATATTGCACGAGTGCATCCCTAACATCTCTGCCACATCCAACTTGCATGGCTGTGGTGTGGTGTGGTTGCTCGTACAATGCGTTCTGCATGTCTGCCTCATTTATCCATTGCTGGGATACACTGTCATTGAAGTGTTCACAAATGTTGTTCAGCACACAGCATGCTCTTATTATAACAGCAACATTCGTGACATCGCACTCCATACGCTTCATGACAAATCTAAAGCGGGCCTTCAGTCTTCCAAAGGCATTCTCCACAATTCGCCTAGACCTTGACAGCTGGTAATTGAATTCTTTTTCAGCAGAGGTTTTACTTGAACCAGGGAAAGGCTTAATCAAATTGGGCGTCAGCGGGAATGCTTGGTCACATAATAATAATGGTGGCACAACAGAACTGTTGACAGAAATTGTAGGACTCCGAAATGTTGGTCCTGTCACAATGCTTGGCAAGCTTGAACTATGGTAGACATGGGCGTCGTGGCACCTGCCTGGGGAACCGACGTTGATGTATCGAAAGCGGTATTTGTGGTCCACCAAAGCCAGTAAGATCACACTGTACCTGCAAGTATATTACCATCACAATAAGGCGATGACAGTGCACAAACAACTTCACAGTCACATTGTATACAATTGTACTAGAAACATGCCGATGCCGTGTACACATGCATTACACATGCCACATCTCATGGCGAGATGTGGCATGTATGTGTGGCCATGCTAGAACAAAACTGTTCTTTAGCTGTGTGCTGGAATGAGACACCGTAATATAGATGATGATTAACACCTGAAATATTGTTTAGTGCATACTAAAGCTTATCCAGAACAGGCATCATACATTCGATATGATTTTTTATCAAGTGTCGCTTTCAATAACGAATTCATATTTTATTCACTTAAGAGTTTATCTGTTTATACCCATGGGCTGATATTTTTATGTTCATTTTGTGTTCACAAAGTTGTCGTATACAATAATGTATCAAGCGGCCCAGCTTTCAACTTTGATGTAAGTTGTACACACTTACCAGCCCTTGTAATTGTAGTAGTCGATGGCATTTTCTTTGGGAGGCGAGACAGGGAAATGACAGCCATCCAGTGCTCCAACTGCCTGAGGGAAGCCAGTGACAGCATAAAATTCACGTATGTGGTGGGTCATTTCATCAGCTGCAAGCATCCTGACCCACTGATCTTCTAGGGCTTCCACGACGATGTCACAAAATTCTCTATGTATCGTGTTCACCGTCGACCTGCCCAGGTCAAACAAATTGGCGACTGTTCTATCTTCAGCAGAAGAACACAGCTTGTAGAGAGCAACAGCGACCCTTTTTTGCACAGACACCGCTTCCCGCATGTTTGTAGTCTGTCGTTGCATTGCTGGCGTACATACGTCTACGAGATATTTGAACGTAGTACGTGAAACTCTGAATGACTGCCGGAAGTTCTGCCCGCCTAGGTTTGGGAGCGTGTCTTCAAACCAGCGAGAGAATCGTGGATATGCCCAAACTCGCCTTGACGCACGCCTCGATGACAACGCCATCGCATTCAGCGTCAGGCTGTTCGCGACGAGACGGTGCCTTATAGCACGCACAGGGCTCTAGCAGCCTCAATCTCAATATCCATGGAGCCGATCAACGTCATTGCCAGCGCAATATCGTACCACTTCCTCACGTCGTCCGCTGTGTCACTCATGGCTGAAAAACACAAAATTTGCGCTCACAAAGCAAGGAAGCACAAGAATTTTCGTGCCGGGCATGTACACGGGCACCTTTCTCTGTGTTCACGGGCAACAAAACAACTAAAAGCACAATGTGGCCAGCGTCACTAGCAGCATCGCTACAGTTAGCAAATGCGTTTTTATTTGAAATTATTTTTAACAATTTGTTAGTCGCACACCTACTTAATAGTGCTTTTTGTAAAAACCACATAACGAGGATTTACAGAAAAACCAATAGACATGAAATGAAAATACTTTCCCGAAAATCAAACAGCGCCAGCTGAGCCCCCTCGCGGCGACTGTTGCAACCTTGTCATTGCCGTGTGACACTAACACAACTCCTTCTCCGTCGAACCCCCTAGGGAAGCTTTACGTTGACGGTGTTCAACGGAGTTTGGTGGTGGCCGTGTGACAGGGGTATAACTCTACCTTGCCTCGATGCGCTCGTTCGCCTCCGCTGCACGCTCGAGGCACTCCAACGCAGCGACTCCAGAATACCATTCACTGATTTTCTTGCGCACAACATCAAATAAATGTTTTGTTCATTCTCTCCGGACGCAAAGCTATCGTCTTTCGGCGAAATTTGCAGTGTGACATCCAGATCCGGGGCCATTTTTTTCCTGTGCTCACGTCGACAACCTGCTCGTATATGCATGGTAATGGCACATGTGCTCCTGTGGCTGGTTAGTTGCATCGCAGTGAAACGAATAACTACGTCCATTACGTGAAACTAGACAGGAATGTTACTTTGAGGCTAGACATAAAGTTAGGCGCCCTGATGCAGTCGCTACTGACGCTCACTCAAAACAGAAGGTTCCAGCGCCGAAGCTCTCCTTTAGTCCGTAGCCTGGGCAGAGGCGAAATATTAGAGAGTGTTACCTATAGATTATTGCAGCCTGTTGGTGTGCATGACATCACGCACTGTCGCGGATCTAAATTAAAGGAGCACCGGAACTATGAAACATCAGGAGTGGCCAAAAATGAGCACCAGAAACACAATTCTAGAGCGTAAATTTCATTAGGTGCATGTCTAGAAAAAATGTGACTGGTGGGCTCACGAAATCATCTAAGAATAAAAAAATATATCCGGCGCTTTCCGAGCCACTGTTCCAGTGAGGTGGACCCTCACTCTTTTAATGCTCATGCCAAGGTACGACATTGAATACCATAGTCACCGCTGTATAGCCGCAGCAGCATATGAGATCACCTCAGTTTATATTATTGTGGTATTTCTCGTCGGTTAAAAGCAATTGCAACATTCTCTTGTTAAAATTTGCAAAAGTTTGTTTCAATGAGATATTGACGAATTTCGGGACTCTCTTCGAAGGTGTTGCTTTATTATTTGAATGCATAATTCAATTTTTATTCGACTCGATATCAAATGTCCTATTCGAACACTTCAACTTATTTACAAAGCCTACAGCTTCTACTGAACTAGTAGCTACGGTCGAACTTTTTTGTTGCTACTATTAAAAGTTACAAGCATTAACTACACAACATAAATTTAGATCATACCGTAATGGCGTAGCAATTAACCATAATAATGAAGCAGAGTGCCACACAGAAGGCCACAACAAAAAACTTTTATCGCACCAGTATGATCCTGGAATTATTGTGTCGTAACGCTTGAATGTAACAATATTTTCTATACAACAGAGATTAGGTTAAGGTATTTTCACCAGTTCGTGCTCTCCATGTTTGCAGTCGGTCTTCCTGGATGTCGCGCGCCATGCGGACGGGAGGTGGAAGTGGAGGTAGCCGCGTCGATGCTGACACTGCCACGACTCCGCGGAGGCTCTATGATTCATCCGACGAGTCCCAGGTGTTGGCTGGTCGACGTGAGAAGACTCGGGATGAAAATGAAGCACATTGAGTTCGCGCTGATAGCACGAGCGACCGAAATGGCGGTGACCGCTAGGAAAGTGGGCGCGGTCACAGTTGCCGAAGAGAGCACAAGTCGCAGCTTAGCTGTGGCCGATACTTCAGTGGCGGCTGCGGCTGCGCGATCTCGTTCATGGCTGCCGGTTCTAGTTGCGTCGTCAAGGTTGCATTAGATCTAGAGTGGACGCTGTCGTGTCCGTGTTCTCGCCGCTGATTAGAAGACCCAACATCTCCTGTATGAGACCTTGAACCTTCCTTCGCGTTTTCTGCAGCCACCCTAGGCCTCTGTGGGAACTTTTTAGACGTCAGCATGCCAGATCAGAAGATGGTGCACTGCAGAATATGGTTCGTTGGTTGTTTTCAGTAGCTTTGCACAACCCAGCGTAAAATGGCACCTCTGAGCACGTGGTCGTCTTCTTTTTCTTTGAAGGACGAGCGCCTGAGTAGTACGATGGTGAGTGAATGATGATTTTTTTACGCCACGTGCCCAATCCAGGAACTGGAGTAGAATTGGCTGACATGTCGAAAGAAATACAAGGTTTCCTTTCTTTTTTCTTCAATTCACCTGGTTTACAGAGAGAAATAAACTTTCTTTTTGTTCCCTGAAAGTTATCTTGGCAAGAGGGTTGGGTCCTCAGTCCAGGACTCTACTGGCGTCAACGGCTTGTTGGGTTAGGTTGAGCAAAGCCAGCTGGTTTTCCCCATCCTAGCAAGCCAGGTCTCCCACAGCCTCAGTCGATTTGTTACCGCCAACGAAAGAGAAGTGACGTTTTGGGGGCGTGATTCGCATTCTCATGTATTGGGAAAAAAAGAGTGCCATTCGCCCCATTAGAGACACGCGCATGTGTATATTTTGGGATTTATGTGTCAGGTGGTTTCTTTGTAAGTGAGGGTACGGGTTGTTCTCTACTCGACGCTAATCTCACACCTGTTCTCTGGTAAAATCTAGCAGGGAGTGAGTGTATCTCAGTCCTCTTTGGTTTTAGAGGATGTAGCGTGGAGTTATTGGGGGTTCCTCAAGTGTTGCCGACCAGTGCTCGAATCCCAAGGATACCTAATATTCTACAAACTATACAATATTTATTTATTTATTTATTTTAGATGATAATTTATTTATGTCGAAATTCTTCAAAATGTCTATGACGAGGGTAATACAAAGAGAGAAACATAACAATAAATTTTAGCAATAACGGAGTGACAGTAATGCTGAAAATGTACAATCCTGACAATTGGCTGTTATACAATTGTTCAGTAAACAACAAAATGGCAAAGCAATGAAGACAAACTACAACATAGTTCAAAATCGGGAATTGAAGTAACTAGACACAAATGGTAATAAAAAGCTAGAAGTGCAAGCATAGAAACTTTTACAGAATGCCTTCTCAAACAGGGTACATGAAACAGGAAACAGTGTGTGCTTTAAGCTATTAAACAAACACATTACGTGTACCGTAAGTTGTTTACCCTTATTTTTCAGTTTTTACTCTCATATACCTCTGTCATCAATTAAGGTGACAGCTCCTTATTGCGTATTATCCGTATAAATTAAATCATTATTAAAGAAGGAGCAGCACCTTTCAAATAAATTGAGAAGAATGACCGTAATAAGCGACTCTTAGATTGCTCTCAGCAAGTGAGGGACATCAGTGATGTTGCGAAAGACTTGGTGATGATGATGATGATGATGATGATGATGATGATGACTTCTGCTGGATGGCGCTCACGCACAGAGGGGGATGGGCCAAGAACCGGGTGGCAGGATACTTGAATGAAACAAAACTTAAAATGAAGTCAATCTGAAAATTAGTTTAGAATAACACTACCAGTAAACAAAAACGTTTAGTGATGTAAGCGGTCAAACCACCTGTTGTTTTTGACAGACATAGCTACAAATTATAAACTGAAGATCTGAAAAGGTTAGGGCTCACTAGCACGGTAATCGTTTAGTTGCGTTGATGTAATCAAACACAGTGGGGCATATATCCCTGTGACAGTAACCAAAGGAAGCTCCATCAAGTGATAAAATTACTGGTAGATTTACTTGTATTTCGAGCTTTTGTACTATGGCTACTCAAAATCTTTTTCTCTGATAAGAATAACGATGACAGAATAAAAAGAAATGTTCAATTGTTTCAATTTCGTTGACCAAATGCATAGCGGTGATGCCTTGAGACGAGCTTTGTTAAGGTAATAATTTAGTTGTGGAACTGCACAGCGCACTCTGATATAAGTGACCTGTAACTGGCGAGATAAACACGATTGTTTTTTCCAGCAATATCTCAAATGCTCGAAATCTATGAATTTCTTCGATTCGCTTTTTCCCCACTGCACACAAAAATTTTGGAACCTCAGCGCTGTCACGTATGCTGTATCTGGAAAAACTGGGAAGGTGGGCCCCCTCAGGGATACTGCTGCTAAAGAGTCCGCCGTTTCGTTCAATTATAATCCGAAGTGGCCCGGTACCCATAGCAAATGCATTTTTTACGTTTTTCGGTACTTAATGCCGAAACGTATTCTTGAGACTTCCGGCAGGGAGACATTGCAGCAGAAAAGAAAAAAAATTGCCCGCAGCTTCCCTCGGGGGAACACTGAGGAGGATGCGGAGCATATAATTGGTTAACGGGGTGTTAAAGTGCGACTTACTTGGGTCGATGGCTAAATTGGTTAACGTGGTTGTGAAATGGGGTGTTAAATTGCGACTTACTTGGGTCGATGGCTAAATTGGTTAACGTGGTTGTAGGAGGGGGTGTTAAATGAGTGAACACGTACACACGTATGCGAAAGGGCGGCGCTGGTCGAAGGGAAGTCGATCATTGTGTTTGTGGATTCGTTGGAATTCATTTCACCGCGACCTTGGACGTCGACGCGCCGTACAAACGAACCGACGAGCGGCAACTGAGCGAGCGAGCGCCGACCTTGAGTATATATACAGCACGACGGCGCATGCACTGTCAGCTGTTGAATGTTCTCGAAGCGCGACGCCACATGCGCGTCCACTGGAGAATCAGGAGAATTGTAGATGTCGAACGCGGTGTGTAGAGGAGGAAGGGTGCACAGATGGTGGAGGAGTGAAGCGCGCGCGGTGTGTAGAGGAGGAAGGGATGCACAGATGGTGGAAGAGTGGGCGACGGCGCATGCGCGCGCGTCAGCTGTCGAATGTTCGAGAAGCGGTGTGGACGGCGCGGACGGCGCGGACGGCGCACTACAAGGCGCGAGTATAAGATGCTCCGCATCTAAAATAAGACTATGAGAAATGTCCTGACAGTGGGTGTGTGCCACAAGTGAAGGTGATCAAGAATAAGAAGTTGCAGGGGCACTCGTGTTCTGAGGCAGAAGAAGAGGAAGAAGGCCGTGCGCATGCGCCACGACTCCATTTTGTGGCATCAACAACTTCCGCTAGCGCTATCCGTCTCGGAAATCTGCAAGAAGGCCGCGCTGCCTGCCCAAACGTTCGACACAAGGCGGTGTACCCTCCGTGTGTCGCTGTGAGTCTCCGAAGAACTGACAGAAGCATGGACACAGATGCATCGGAACACCAGTGGGCAGCGCCTCCCGGGACTTCCCCAGACGCAGCAACCATGAACGTGGTCGTTCTGCTGCCACCACTACCAAGCTATCGTCAGAAGCTCAACTGCCATTTGTGCTCGCTTCGGCGATCAACACTTTGGGAAATTGTATGTGTTCGCCGCCACCTTGCTCGTGCTTCTCACCGTCGTGAATGCGCTGTACTTCCTCTTTATTATGGGCCTAGTTGCGTCGACACATCCGCCACCGGGGACAAGTGGAATGAACCATCCGAGCCGCCAGTGGGGCAGCGTAGTGTCAGCACTGAGGTGGATTTTTACACTTCCACTAGCTGCCCCCTTAGCGCATGACATCGTAAACCTTCATAAGATCACACGTCATCGGTGAGCTGGTGGTGTAACGTTTGCGCCGCCGGTAATCCAACGAATACAATTTTAGGCATCCAGAATGTCACAAAAGAATTAGAAGATGAAACTACGCTGATAAAATGCTTTGATCAAGGCCTTTTGTGTCATGTTTTACTTCCCTACCATGGTTATTAGCAACAGTGATAAAAAAAACGTTCTATACTACGTTTTGGATTATTATTAATGCGAAAATACTGATCTAGTAGAGGACGAAGTAAAAGCCGACTACAGTTGATAGGCAGATGCTTATTTGCTGACTGCTCAAAGTGCTCAGCGAGAACGATGGGGAGCTAACTGTCACTCCTATAGTGCATGATTTTGCATTTGATTTCAGGCGCTTGATGCCAGCTGGTCTAGTTAAGTGATGCTCAATAATTATTGGTTGTACAAGTTTGCTAAGGCACTGTACATCAATTATCACGTAAAAGGGGTATACGACGTTATAGTTAAACCGTATGTAAGGAATAAATAATCTTGAAGTTATGCATTTCGAGAGAATTGCCGGTTTGTTTGGTTTAACTAATTAGGAGTGTAAAAAAACTCGGCAATTTTTTCCAGCATGCAAATTACCTATATAGAAGAAACTGCAAAACCCAACATGTGGGACCTCTGTGATTGGGTACTTCTCAATATATCGATTAATAAAAAGAAAAAGTAAAGTGATTTGCAAGATTAAATTATTTAATAAGGTTTTATTACCTCTTGAACTATGTTAACTGCCAATGCTGTCTACAACAGTGACATGATTGTGTTTTCGAGAGTATGCACCAGTGAATAAAGCGGCGAAAATGTTGCCACTGCTTCCTCCCCCCCCTCAAATAAAAACCAAGGTTATGGTTACGAAAGCGTACGGACAATATGCAGGAACTTTTGAGCAGAAATGAAAGAGAGCTTGTGCATTTAAGTGAACTATTGATAATCGAAATAACGCTAAAGCGCTTGTTTTGCTGAAATTTCACTGTCGGCTTTGTTGATTGAGATAAAATCAACAGTGTTGTCCGTGACCGTAAACTTCAGATAGAAGCAAAAAAAAAAAATCGGCAAATCCCACATACCCGTGAATAGACGTTATGCGAAGTACCGTGTTGCTTTTTTATTGAGTTGTACGTAATGAATTGGCGCTAAATAAATGTCAACAGATTGCACTATTAGCCGCACCAGAAGCTGATATATGAAGCGTTGATGCTCACCAAGATGCTGGCCCTGGACACTGCTACTTAAATCAATTTCAGTGCATGGAACATAGCCAAATATTACGTTAACTCGATGTGACGGCTGTATCAAAGGAGTACATATGTACTTTAGAAGTTGGGTAGCCAGCACAGCAACCACTATTGATGTTTCACAAAGACTAGCGTCTATTTGAAAATTATTTCCGAGACCCGGCGTAGCTTTGTGGTAAAATGCTTCATTTCCACGCAGTATGCTTTTGCTCGAAACCTGCTGGGACCCTCACATTCATTCATTGCATTGGTCGAGTCGACGCTATCAATGTCAGGTATTTCTTAACGCTTGCTGGTTAAAATTGCCCCTGTGTGTTCTCGTCGTTCCTAGGTAGATACTCAGTGTCCATCAGCTGTTGCACATATCCACATACCAGTCCGCCCGTGTTTTATGTGCCACTGTCATCCGGGAAGTGTTTGTCGACGTACGTGATGGGATTGTGACATTATTCATGTCGTGACTAGCGCGTTACTATTGTCAAACCATCTTATCCTTCCACGCTAATGTTGGTTCACGTCAAGGTAACGGGATGACCACGAGAGCGCCCAAACGTTAGCGGCTAGACACATACCTTCAAAGTCCCCGAAGTTTGCTAAGAGATCCTTCGTTTTCTTAATAAATAAATAAATAAAGATCAAAATAAGGCAGATCTCACGTACTGCCGGAATCGATAATATGCGAAGCAAGAATGAGGAAGGCTCATATTTCACTTTACACTCAGGACAGCGTTACGAGGTGGACGTAAATTATGCCGTACCTGGCTACTAGGTCGTTATTATCATATTTGCGCCTAGCATTTGTGTTCGTCATTAATTCACGTCACTTTGCACTCAACTTGATATATCTAAAGCTAACAAAATAGCCGAGAGCGCACTATGAGCCGGATGCATGTGTACTCATGTTTTACGAGACATGCATGTCCTGATCAGACAGTTACAGTATACCGGGCTTAGCGGGATACGGGGCATACCTTTATACCGGAATCGAAGTGCACATGCGCAGTTGGGTACGTCACGCCTACCGCTTACCGTACGCGCGGTGTTTTTCAGATTTGTCTTTACCGCGGTAGCGTAGGCGAACCCAGTGTACGTAACCATGGCGGCACTCTCGGACGCACGCTTCGAAGTGACTTTGGAGTAGTTGATGAAAGATTCACCTTGTTTGCAGCAAACGACTGTTTAAAGTGGCTTCGCTTGCCTTCAGTTAGCTTCGACGACCGAGTATTACGGATGAGTTAGCGTGACTTTTGAGATAGCTTACCATTTCGAATGTCTGTAGGCCTTACTAGAAGATTGATGTAAATAAATCATCAACACAAATGTTTTCTCATTTCGTGCGTGATTTAATTGCTTTTATTATTACTAAAAAACTTGTAACATTGCTTCGCGTGGTGACACAGGCGCGCTGCATAGGCAATCATTCCTTTTTTTTCTCTTTTTTCTCTTCTATAGCTTATTCGCTATCTGATAGGTGGCACCACCATCCCAGCTGGGGTACGTAAACCACGTAAACGCTATGCCGCTAAGTCGTAGGTGTTCTCTGGCTAAACTCCAATGTGTTGTCCGCAACGAACGTTTGCGGCTCAGTAAAGCTATTCACTCAACTCCTGCTATAAAGCTAATGGTAGACTATACCTGTCTAATGTGTTATATTTTGCCGCTGCTTGGTACTGAAAGATTTTCAATTAGAATATACATGTTTTTGTCACAAGATTTCTTCTTAATATAGTCTCACTGCTTGTGAAATGACTGTCATGCATCGTGTGCGGTGTCTAAAAACACAGCCTGCGCCAGCTAGGAGTTTTGGGAAGAGGGAAACTTTTGCGCACCGGTTTGCAAGAACGGCTCCTCATCGTAGAGCTCGGTGGTGGCTTGGCTGTTCAGATAACCCATAGCACAGCATGGGCTCTCGATGCATGTTTCTCCGTGCTGACCAGGTCCCAGTTTTTTAAAGACGATAGTGTTCCTCGGGGAACTTTGACGGAAGAATTTGGTCCGTCTGTCTGTCTCGATATCTGTCTGTCTGTCTGTCTGTACATTTGTGTTTGTTCGCCCTTATCGATACCTCAAACGGCCGACCCCCTCTGCAGCGCCTATCAATAATGCTCAAGGTTTAGCGTTCATAGTTGTGCAATACTGAAATAAAAAGCGATCATTGCGCATATCTGAGGTACCATAACAACACGTCCATGTTTTGTATGTGTGCTAGAGAAGGCACCCACAAGTAATTCTAAATACCGTAGCGTTAAACACGCTGCGCTGGCAGTGCAATGCGATGCTCAAAAAGGCAATTGTTCCCAACACTTTGCTAAAAACGACTCGGTGGAGGCACCTGTCCATTGCTTTGCGCTCTACCCCTTATCGCCTCCGAGAATGGCACGCATCTTTCTCCGCAGGCGCCCAACCCTTGCTTCGTTTTTGAAGATAAATGCCAGATGGCGCTCGTGTATACGGTGCCTTAGAGTTATTATAATTGCTACATTTAGGTAGCAGAGTTGTGTCAAGGTACGTCATCTTGGGTGCAAATGTCTTGCGGGAAAGCCACTCACCACCCGCGTAGGGCAACGCTTGCGCTTCAAAGTGCCACATATTCTTTCAATAATTAGGGGTTATGGTACTAGCGTTGCTTTATTTATTTTTAGGGGCGAAGCTCCTTAGGGCGTGGGCTGTGTGTCTCCTGTATGTAGCCACCTCTAGTTTAGTTCTTGCAGTCTTCACTAGATGGCGGTACCATCCCCTGTATGTAGCCACCTCTAGTTTAGTTCTTGCAGTGTTCACTAGATGGCGGTACTGTCTCCTGTATGTAGCCACCTCTCGTTTAGTTCTTGTAGTGTTTACTAGATGGTGGTACTTGTAGCTGATGTTGAAAAGATGCAAGATGTTATAAAGTAGAAAGCGGTACTTGTAGTTGATGAAAGACGCGAGATCTTATAAAATAGGAATGATGTCACATATGGCGCGTGTCATTGGGTAAGGCAATCGTTCGATTTAGTGCGGCGACGTACGCTAGGGGGAGCGATGTAATAAAATCGATTGGGCAAAATGTACAGAGAATTCATGGTTTACCAGGTTTATTTCCGGAGCTTCGCCCACTCATCATCATTCACTTAGTGGATATGGCGGAATTTTTTCGCTTTCTCTAAATTGTTTAAAATTATGAGTGAAACTCGGTTGCTCCGGTCACACCTAGAAGCCTTGATGTGATGCTTACGTTCTTGGTATGTAATAAAACAAAGAGCGTAGCTCGTTGAACCAGTGAGATACGTATTTATGGTTGGTTACACTAGCTTCGTCTTTTACGCTGTTTTTCCCATTTACAAATATAAAGTTATTTTGCACTTTTGAAGGCAATCGAACAAGTTAGGGATGAAATTTTTTTGTCATGTTGTACTCATTTCTTGACTGTGTGAAGGAACCAGGTGTTTTTGTACCGCGTTCAACTGAATCGAGCTTACCAGCGATCGAGAGTGCCCGTGCGATGCCCATATTACGCACGGCTCTCTATTGCGCTCGTAATACAATCGCGGCTCACGACAGCTGATGTGAAGCAACAGCCGAGGTCAACCACGCTTGATCTGCCGGGAATCACCGTAGCGTAGGCTTCTCCGCAATGCATTTCAACCTTTTATGACCACTTGATGGCGCTCAGCAAATAGGGGCGCTGAAGTCCTGTAGGCGGAACGAGCGGCGCCCGAAAAACAGTGGCCCAGCTCTGCTACCTAAAGGTAGCATATACAGTAACTCTACCTTGCCTCGATGCGCTCGTTCACCATCGCTGCACGCTCGAGGCACTCCAACGCAGCGACTCCAGAATACCATTCACGGATTTTCTTGCGCAGAACATCAAATAAATGTTTTGTTCACTCTCTCCGGACGCACGATTATCGTCTTTCGGTGACATTTGCAGTGTGACATGCAGATCCGGGGCCATTTTTTTCCTTTGCTCATGTCGACAACCTGCTCGTATATGCATAGTAATGACATATGTGCTCCTGTGGCTGGTTAGTTGCATCGCAGGGAAATGAATAACTACGTACATTATGTGAAACTAGACAGGAATGTTACTTTGCGGCTAGACATAAAGTTAGGCGCCCTGATGCAGTCGCTACTGACGCTCACTCAAAACAGAAGGTTCCAGCGCCGAAGCTCTCCTTTAGTCCGTAGCCTGGGCAGAGGCGAAATATTAGAGAGTGTTACCTATAGATTATTGCAGCCTGTTGGTGTGCATGACATCACGCACTGTCGCGGATCTAAATTAAAGGAGCACCGGAACTATGAAACATCAGGAGTGGCCAAAAATGAGTACCAGAAACACAATTCTAGAGCGTAAATTTCATTAGGTGCATGTCTAGAAAAAATGTGACTGGTGGGCTCACGAAATCATCTAAGAATAAAAAAGTATATCCGGCGCTTTCCGAGCCACTGTTCCAGTGAGGCGGACCCTCACTCTTTTAATGCTCATGCCAAGGTACGACATTGAATACCATAGTCACCGCTGTATAGCCGCAGCAGCATATGAGATCATCTCAGTTTATATTAATGTGGTATTTCTCGTCGGTTAAAAGCAATTGCAACATTCTCTTGTTAAAATTTGCAAAAGTTTGTTTCAATGAGATATTGACGAATTTCGGGACTCTCTTCGAAGGTGTTGCTTTATTATTTGAATGCATAATTCAATTTTTATTCGACTCGATATCAAATGTCCTATTCGAAAACTTCAACCTATTTACAAAGCCTACAGCTTCTACTGAACTAGTAGCTACGGTCGAACTTTTTGTTGCTACTATTAAAAGTTACAAGCATTAACTACACAACATAAATTTAGATCATACCGTAATGGCGTAGCAATTAACCATAATAATGAAGCAGAGTGCCACACAGACGGCCACAATAAAAAACTTTTATCGCACCAGTATGATCCTGAAATTATTTTGTCGTAACGCTTGAATGTAACAATATTTTCTCTACAACAGAGATTAGGTTAAGGTATTGTCACCAGTTCGTGCTCTCCATGTTTGCAGTCGGTCTTCCTGGATGTCGCGCGCCATGCGGATGGGAGGTGGAAGTGGAGGTAGCCGCGTCGATGCTGACACTGCCACGAATCCACGGAGGCTCTAATGATTCATCCGACGAGTCCCAGGTGTTGGATGGTCGACGTGAGAAGACTCAGGATAAAAATGAAGCACATTGAGTTCGCGCTGATGGCACGAGCGACCGAAATGGCGGTGACCGCTAGGAAAGTGGCCGCAGTCACAGTTGCCTAAGAGACCACAAGTCGCTGCTTAGCCGAGGCCGATACTTCGGTGGCGGCTGCGGTGGCGCAATCTCGTTCATAGCTGCCGGTTCCGGTTGCGTCGTCGTGGCTGCGTCAGCTCTAGTTTGGACGCTGTCGTGTCCGTGCTCTCGCCGCTGATTGGAAGACCCAGCTTCTCCTGTAACGGACGTCGAACCTTTGATCGCGTTTTCCGCTTTTCCGCAACCACCCCAAGCCTCGGTGGGAACTTCTTATACGTCAGCATGCCAGTTCCGAATATGGTGCACTGCAGAATATGGTTCGTTAATGGCTTTTCAGTAGCTTGGCGCAACCCAGCATAAAATGGCACCTTTGAGCACGTGGTGGTCTTCTTTTTCTTTGAAGGACGAGAGCTTGAGTATTACGATGGTGATAGAATGAAGACTTTTTACGCCGCGTGCTATTTCCAGGAACTGGAGTAGAATATGGTGACACGTCAAAAAAAAAAACGCATGGTTCTTTTCTTTTTTCTTCAATTTACCTTTTTTTAGAGAGAGAGAGATAAACTTTCTTTTTATTCCCTGAAAGGTTTCTGGACAAGTTGGTTGGGTCCTCAGTCCAGGACTCCACTGGCGTCAACGGCTTGTCGGTCTTGCTTGAGCAAAGCCAGCTGGCTTTCCCGTTCCTAGAAAGCCAGGGCTCCCGCAGCCTCAGTCGAGGTCTTACCGCCAACGAAAGAGAAGTGATGTTTTGGGGGCGTGATTCGCTTTTCTATGTATTGTGGGAAAGAGAGTGCCATTCGCCCCACCAGAGACACGTGCGTGTGTATATTTTAGGATTTATGTCTCTGGTGGTTTCTTTGTAAGTGAGGGCGCGGGTTCTGGGCTACACGACGCCAATCTCACGCCTTTTCTCTGGTAAAATCCAGATGGGAGTGACTGTATCTCAATTGTTTTCCTCCTTGGTGTTAGAAGATGTAGCGTGGAGTTATCGGGGGTCCCTCGTGTGTTGGTGACCTGTGTTCGAATCCCAAGGAAACCTAATATTCTACAATTTATACAATTTTTATATAAACATTTATTTTAGTTGATAGTTTATTTAGGTCAAAATACTTGAATATGTCCATGACGAGGGTAATGCATAGAGAGAAACATAACAATAAATTTTAGTAATAACGGAGTGAGAGTAACGCTAAAAAGGTACAATCTTGACAATTTGCTGTTATACATTCGTTGAGGAAACAACAACAACGGCAAAGCAATGAATGCAAACTACAACATAGTTTAAAATCGGGAACTGAAGTAACTAGACACAAATGGCAATAAAAGCTAGAAGTGCAAATATAGAAGGCTTTACAGAATGTCTTGTCAAACAGGGTACTTGAAGAAGGGTACACTGTGTGCTTTAGGCTCTTAAAGTGGCCTATTGCGTGTACCGTAAGTTGTTTACCCTTATTCTTTCAGTTTTCACTCTCCCATACCTCTGTGATAATTTAAGGTGACAGCTCCCTAATGCGTATTATCCGTATGAACAAATATTTATTAAAGAAGGAGCAACAGCTTTCAATTGATTTGAGAAGAATGACCGTTATAAGCAACTGTTAGATTGCTCTCAGCAAGTGAGTGACATCAGTGATGTTGCAAAAGACTTGTGGCTGCAAGGCATTGTCGCAGAAACAAGCAAAAAATAAGACCATGAGAAATGTTCCGACAGTGGGTGTGTGCCACAAGAGAAGGTAATCAAAATAAAAAGTTGCAGGGGCAATCGTGTTCTGAGGCAGAAGATAAAGAAGGCAGTGCGCATGCACCACGACTCCATTTTGTGGCATCAACAACTTCCGCTAGTGTAATCGTCTCGGAAGCCTGCAAGAAGGCCACGCTGCCTGCCCAAAAGTTCGACAGAAGGCGGTGTACCCTCCGTGAGTCGCTGTGAGTCTCCGAAGAATTGAGAGACGCATGAACAGAGTTGCATCGGCACCGCAGTGGCCAGTGACTCCGGGACTCTCCCAGACGCAGCAGCCATGAACGTGGTCGTTCTGCTGCCGCCACTACCAAGCTATCTTCCCAAGCTCAACTGCCATTCCTTCTCGCTTCGACGATCAACACTTTGGGATATTGTCCGTGTTCGCCGCCGCCTTGCCCGTGCTTCTCACCGTTTTGAATGCGCTGTACTTCCTCTTTATCATGGGCCTAGTTGCGTCGACACATCCGCCACCGGGGACAAGTGGAATGAACCATCCGAGCCGCCAATGTGGCAGCGTTGTGTCAGCACCGAGGTGGATTTTTCCACTTCTACCAGCAGCCCCTTTAGCGCATGACTTCGTAAACCTTCATGCGCTCACACGTCATCGGTGAGCTGGTGGTGTAACGTTTGGGCCGCCGTTAGTCCAACTAATACACTTTTAGGCATCCAGAATGTCACAAAGGAATTAGAACATGAAACTACGGTGATAAATTGCTTTGATCACTGCATTTTGTGTTGTGTTCTGCTTCTCTACCACGGTTATATGCCATGTTGGTTGAAAATGTTTCATACTACGTTTGGGATCATTAATGATGAAAGAATACTGATCCTGTAGAGGATGAAGTCAAAGCCGACTGCAGTTGAGAGTCAAATGGTTATTTGCTGACTGCTGAAACTGTTCAGTGAGAATGATGGAGACCTAACTGTCAATCCTATTTTGCATGATTTTGCATTTGATTTTTGGCGCTCAATGCCAGCTGGTCTAGATAAGAGAGGCTCAATAATTATTGGTTGCATAGGTTTGCTAAGGCAATGTACATCAATTATCACGTAAAGAGGGCTTACGCCGTTATATTTAAACCGTATGTAAGGAATAAAATTTTTGAAGCTATTCACTTTGAGAGAGTCGCCTGTTTGTTCGCTTTAACTATTTAGGAGCGTAATAGTACTCGGCAATTTTTTCCAGCATTCAGATTACCTAGATAGAAGAAACTGCAAAACCCAACATGTACATGGTACCTTCGTGAATGGGTATACTTTGCAATATAACAATTAACAAAGTGAAAGAGTGAAGTGATTAGCAAAATTTAATTATTTAATAAGGTGTTATTATATCTTGAAATGTGTTAACTGCCAATGCTCTCTACAACAGTGACATGATTATGTTTTCAAGAGCATGCACCAGTGAATAGAGAGGCGCAAACGTTGCCACTGCTTCCCCCCCCCCCCACCGAAAAAAAAACAGTGTGTGGACAAGTTGTAGGAACTTTTGAGCAGAAATGAAAGAGAGCTGGTGCTTTCAAGTGAACTAGTGTTAATCGGAAGGACGCTAAAGCGCTCGTTTTGCTGAAATTTTGGTGTCGCCTTTGTTGATTGAGATAAAATTAACAGTGTTGTCCTCGACCGTAAACTCTAGATAGATGCAAAAAAAAATCGGCAAATCCCACATACCTGTGAATCGACGTTATGCGAAACACCGTGTTACACTTTTTTATTGAGCGCTACGTCATGAAACGACGCTAAATAAATGTCAACATACTGCACTAATAGCCACCTAAGAAGCTGATATATGAAGCCTTGATGCTCGCCAAGATTCTAGCCCTGGACACTGCTACACAAATCAACTTCAGCGCATGGTACCTAACCAAAATTGACGTTAACCCGAAGTGACGGCTGCATCAAAGGAGTACATATATGTAATTTAGAAATTGGGTAGCCAGCACAGCAACCACTATTGATGTTTCACGAAGATTATAGCGTCTATTCGAAAATTATTTCCGAGACCTGGCGTAGCTTTGTGCTAAAATGTTTCATTGCCACGCAGGATGCTCGTGTTCGATACCTACTGGGATCCTCACATTTATTGTTTTCATTGGTTGAGTCGACGCTACCAATGTCGGGTATTTCTTAACGCTTGCTCGTTAAAATTGCCCCTGTGTGTTCTCGTCGTTCCTAGGTAGATACTAAGTGTTAATCAGCTGTGGCACATATCCACGTACCAGTCCGCCCCTGTGTATGTGCCACTGTCATCCGGGAAGTGTTTGTCGACGTACGTGATGGGATTGTGACATTATTCATGTCGTGACTAGCGCGTCATTATTGTCAAACCATCTTATCCTCCCACGCTAATGTTGGTTCACGGCAAGTTAACGGGATGACCACGAGAGCGCCCAAACGTTAGCAGCTAGACCTTCAATGTCACCAAAGTTCGCTAAGAGTTCCTTCGTTTTAATAATAAAAATTAATAAAAATAAAAAAATAGGCAGATCTCACGTACTGCCGTAATGGATAATATGCGAAGCAGGAATGAGGAAGGTTCATATTTCACTTTACAATCAGCACAGCGTTACGAGGCGGACGTAAATTATGCCCTACAAGGCTACTATGTGGTTATTATCATATTTGCGCCTCGCACTTGTGTTCGTCATCCATTCACGTCACGTTACACCAAATTTGATATACCTGAAGCTAAGGAAATGGCCGAGAGCGCACTATGAGTGATGCATGTATATTCATGTTTTACGTCACATGCATGTCCTGATTAGACAGTTGCAGTATATCGGGCTTACCGGGATACCGGGCATACCGTGATAACGGAATCGAAGTGCACATGCGCAGATGTGTACGTAACCCCTACCGCTTACCGTACGCCCGGTATTTTTCAGATTTGTCGTTACCGTGGTAGCGTAGGTGAACGTAGTGTACGTAACCATGGCGTCACTCTCGGATGAACGCTTCGAAGTGACTTTGGAGTAGTTGTTGAAAGATTCACCTTGTTTGCAGCAAACGACTGTTTAAAATGGCTTCGCTTGCCATCAGTTAGCTTCAACGACCGAGTATTACGGATAAGTTAACGTGACTTTTGAGATAGCTTCCCATTTCGGATGTCTGTAGGTTTCACTAGACGATTGATGTAAAGAAAGTCAACACAGATGTTTTCGCATTTGGTGCGTGGTTCATATTTAATTACTTTTATTATTACTAAAACAACTTGTGACATTGCTTCGCGTGGTGACACAGGCGCACTGCATAGGCAATCATTCTTCTTTTCTTTCTCGTTTCTCTGTTCTACAGCTTATTCGCTATCTGATAGGTGGCACCACCATCCCAGCTGGGGCACGTAAACCATGTAAACGCAAATCCCGCTAAGTCGTAGGGGTTCGCCGGCTAAACTATAAGGCATTGTTCGCAACGAACGTTTGTGGCTCAGTAACGCTATTCACTTAACTCCTGATATAAAGCTAACGGTAAACTATACCTGTCTATTGTCTTATATTTTGCCGCTGCTTGGTAATGCAAGATTTTCAATTATAATATACAAGCTTTTGTCACAATATTTCTTCTAATACAGTCTCACTGCTTGTGAAATGACTGGCGTATATCATTTGCGGTGTCCATAAACACAGCCTGCGCCAGTTAGGAGTTTGGGGAAGAGGGAAACTTTTGCGCATCGGTTTTCAAGAACGGCTCCTCATCGTAGAGCTGGGCGGTGGCTTGGCTGTTGTTCAGATAACCCATCGCGCAGCATGGGCTCTCGATGCGTATATCTCCGTGCTGACCAGGTCCCAGTTTTTAAAGACGATAGTGTTTCTTGGGGACCTTTGATGGAAAAACTTTGGTCTGTCTGTCTGTCTGTTTTGTCTGTTTGTACAATCGTTTGTTTTCCGCTCTTAGCGATACCTCAAACGGCCGACCCCATCCGCCGCGCCCATCAATAATGCTCAAGGTTTACCGTTCATACTTGTGCAATACTCAAATAAAAAGCGATCGTTGCGCATATCTGAGGTACCATAAGAACGCGTTGATGTTTTGAATGTGTGCTTTTATACTAGAGAAGGCACACACAAGTAATATAAAGACCGTAGCGTTGAACACGCTGCGCTGGCAGTGCATTGCGATGCTCAAAAAGGCAAGTCTTCCCGACACTTTGCTAAAAACAACACGGCAGTGGCACCTGTCCGTCGCTTTGCGTTCTACCCCTTAACGCCTCGGAGAATGGCACGTATATTTCTGCGACGGCGCGCAACCCTTGCTTCGTTTTCGAAAATAAATGCCAGATGGCGCTCTAGTACACCGTGCCTCGATGCGCTCTTTCACCTCCACTGCGCGTTCGAGGCACTCACAACAGCGCCTCTAGAATACCATCCACGGATTTTCTTGCACAGAACATCAAGTAAATGTTTTCTTCACTCTCTCCGGACGCAAGACTATCGTCTTTCTGCGACATTTGCAGTGTAACATGCAGATCCGGGGCCAGTTTTTTCCTTTGCTCACGTCGACAACCTGCTCGTATATGCATAGTAATGACACATGTGCTCCTGTGGCTGGTTAGTTGCATCGCAGTGAAATGAATAACTACGTACATTACGTGAAACTAGACAGGAATGTTACTTTGAGGCTAGACATGAAGTTAGGCGTCCTGATGCAGTCGCTACTGACGCTCACTACAAAACAGAATGTTCTAGCGCCGGAGCTGTTCGTTAGTCCGTAGCCTGGGAAGACGCGAAATATTAGAGAGCGTTACCAATAGATTATTGCAGCCTGGTAGTGTGAATGATATCACGCACTATCGCTGATCCAAACTAATGGAGCACCGGAATTATGAAACACCAAGAGTAGCCAAAAATGAGCACCAGAAAACCATACTAGAGCTTAAATGGCATTACGTGCATGTCTAGAAAAAGTGAGTGGTGGATTCACGAACACATCAAACAACAAAAAATATATGATGTGCTTTTCGTGATCTATAAGAAACTCAACACGTGTACCTGAGTTGATGCATATATGCTTAGGCATAGAACTTGACATTTACTTAGACATGGCCGATGCATACAGCTAATAGAACATTATTAAACTTGTGCTGCACTTTTCTTTTAGCCCGTAGGAGCAAGCTAAAAAGGTAAAGTAAGGTTTATAGCGACGTTACGAAATATATAAAGGTTTTTGTTTTCCACAGCACGCTTTTTATGGTGTTTGTTGCGCAGTATACCTTTTCTAACATTTCTCACTGCAGTGTAGCCCGATGCACTCCTCCTATATTCACACGTAACTAAGGAAGCAGTTAGTCATGCAAGGTGCATACTGTATATGTTGCACTCTTTTGAAACTTATCATCCCTGTTCTTTATGTATTTTTTGGGTTTCCAAGATTCATTTACTGTACAGAAAGAACAGCCTGGCCCAATTTCTTTCAAGGGGATCAGTAATCGAGAAGCAGGTGAAGGTGATTTTGGAAGCAGCAGTAACGAGCTGTGGTTTTGAAGTTATAAGTGTATCACCACTCACATTACAAAATTCAAACCACAATTACATTATTTGTCAAACGCTGTGATTTTTTTTTGCCGAAGTTTATGCTGTAACATTTAGTGCGTTGTAAATGAGTCTCCAGAAGTAGTACTACATCATCGCTTATTGTTTCTACGTGTTCGGTTTTTCTGTTGTATATGTACCATTCAACGCCAAACCGCACAACGGTTTCACCTAACTAGGACAAATGTTTTTGAAAGAAGTTGTCCGGAGTTTTCGCATTGAAAATAATGAATTGCCGATATAATAAAGAGAAAAATATTTTGGTCACGTGGAACATTTCATAATTTTGAAGAATGTTATGAGAGTCCTGTTTGTCAGACTTCTTGCAGTTTTTTTTAAATATAGGCAAGCGTGAACATATGGGCCTCTCTTTTTTTTAATTCGACGTTATATTCAGTTGAACTTTACGCTACAGCCTGCTACTTGCACTACTGTGGTAGGGTGTGGTGTGTGTGTGTGTTTGTATTTGTGCATGTGTGTGAGTGTACACGTGTGTGTTAAGTGCTTGCTGCATCCCACTTTGTTATTTTTTGTCCAGTCTACCTGCACATATGTACACTGGTGTTATGCCGCTCATTCAAGACCACTACACCTTATTTTGTCAGCTGAATAAGTGCAGGTATAATAAGTGCAGTGGTGACACGAGTACCTTCTTTCATTCTTATCATCTACAGAGAAGAAGCTTTATATATGCTTGTCGTGTAGAAGAGTTTAGGCTTAGGCCAGTTGGTGGTGCATATTTGACGGAATGAAGTGCTATGAACGGGACCACGAAAAAAGAAGCGCACAGGATGAATCATTTACTCCTGTCTGTTTCTCATTCCTTGTGCTGTTAATTGCACATCATTTGATGGAGATCTTGTCCATGTATCTGTCATAGTTTCAAGAGTGTTTTCATGTGTTAGATCCCACTCGCACGGGTGTAGCTTGGTTTACCACCTATCGCGTAGGTTTGTTGGTAAACGCCTATAAAAGTAGGGTGTGAACTTTACTTACACCCTGCGTTTGAAGGTGTCTCTAATGGGACAGAAAAATATACCCTTAAGCGTGTAAAATTTTTTGAAATGATATGGTGTTCTTTAGCGTGCACTGACAACGCACAGTGTGCTGGTCTCTACAATGTCGCCTCCATCGAAATGCAACCAACACGACTGGGATTGAATCCGCGACTTTTGGGTCAGCAGCCTAGCACCCTAGCCACTGTTCCAGTGAAACGGACAGTTCTCTTTCAAAGCTGATGGCAAGGTACGACATTGAATACCATAGTCACCGCTGTATAGCCGCAGCAGCATATGAGATCTTCTCAGTTTATATTAATGTGGTATTTCTCGTCGGTTAAAAGCAATTGCAACATTCTCTTGTTACAATTTGCAAAAGTTTGTTTCAATGAGATATTGACGAATTTCGGGACTCTCTTCGAAGGTGTTGTTTTATTATTTGAACGCAAAATTCAATTTTTATTCGACTCGATATCAAATGTCCTCTTCGCACACTTCAACTTATTTACAAAGCCTACAGCTTCTACTGATCTAGTAGCTACGGTCGAACTTTTTTGTTGCTACTATTAAAAGTTACAAGCATTAGCTACACAACATAAAATAAGATGATACCGTAAAGGCGTAGCAAATAACCATAATAATGAAGCAGAGTGCCACACAGAAGACCACAATAGAAAACTTTTATCGCTGTAATATGATCCTCAAATTCTTGTGTCGTAACGCACAAATGTAAAAATATTTTCTTTAGAACAATGATTAAGTTAACGTATTGTCACCAGTTCGCGCTCTCCATGTTAGCAGTCGGCATTCCTGGATGTCACGCACCGCGCGGTCGGGAGGTGGAAGTGCAAGTTGCCACGTCAACGCAGACACTGCGACGACTCCACGGAGGCTCTAATGATTCATCCAATGAGTCCCAGGTGTTGGATGGTCGACGTCAAAATACTCGCAATGAAAAGGAAGCACATTGAGTTCGCGGTGATGGCACGAGTGACCGAAATGGCGGTGACCGATGGGAAAGTGACCCCAGACACAGTTGCTGAAGAGGCGAAGAGTCGCAGCTTAGCTGAGGCCGAAACTTCGGTGGCGGTTGCGGCGGCATGATCTCGTGCGTGGCTGCCAGTTCCGGTCGCGTCGTCATGGCTGCGTCAGCTCTAGTTTGGACGCTGTCGTGTCCGTGTTCTCGCCGCTGATTAGAACACCAAGCATCTCCTGTAAGAGGCGTTGAACCTTCCATCGCGTTTTCCGCTTTTCCGCAACCACCCCAAGCCTCCGTGGGAACTTCTTAGACGTCAGCATGCCAGTTCCGAATATTGTTCACTGCAGAATATAATTCGTTGGTTGTTTTTCAGTAGCTTGGCGCAACACAGCGTAAAATGGCACCTCCGAGCACGTGGCCGTCTTCTTTTTCTTTGAAGGATGAGCGCTTGAGTAGTACGATGGTGATGGAATTATGATTTTTTACGCCGCGTGCCCTCTCAAGGAACTGGAGAATTGGGTGACATGTAGCAAAAAATACATGGTTTCTTTTCTTTTTTTCAATTTACCTTTTTTAGATAGAGAGATAAACTTTCTTTTTATTCTCTCAGAGGTTTCTGGACAAGTGGGTTGGGTCCTCAGTCCAAGACTCCACTGGCGTCAACGGCTTCTTGGGCTTGGTTGAGCAAAGCCAGCTGGTTTTCCCGATCCTAGCAAGCCAAGTGTCCCACAGCCTCAGTCGAGTTGCTACCGCCAACGAAAGAGAAGTGACGTTTTGGGGGCGTGATTTGCATTCCCCTGTAATGCGGGAAAGAGAGTGCCGTTCGCCCCACCAGAGACATGTGCTTGTGTATATTTTGGTATTTATGAGTCTGGTGGTTATTTCGTATGTAAGGGTACGGGTTCTTCCGTACTCGACGCCAGTCTCGCACCTGTTCTCTGGTAAAATCCCGATGGGAGTGACTGTATCTCAGTCGTTTTCCTCTTTGTTAGAGGATGTAGCGTGGAGTTATTGGGGGTTCCTCGAAGGTTGGCGACCGGTGCTCGAATCCCAATGAAGCCTAATATTCTACAAACTATACAATAATTATTTATTTTTGTAGCTAATGGTTTATTTATTTCAAGATACTTCTAAATACCCATGACGAGGGTAATACAAAGGGAGACACATTACAATAAATTTGAGAAATAACGGAGGGAGAGTAACGGTAAAAGTGAAATCTTGACAATTGGCTGTTATACATTCGCTCAGAAATCAACAAACACGGCAATGCAATGAATGCAAACTAACACAGTTTAAATTTAGGAACTGAAGTGACTAGACTTAAATGGTAAATAAACAGTAGAAGTGCACGCATAGAAGGCTTTTACAGAATGCCTTCTCAAACAGGGTACATGATGCAGGGTACCTTGTGTGCTTTAAGCTCTAAAAGTAGCATAATCCGTGTACCGTAATTTGTTTAGCGTTACTCTTTCAGTTTTCACTCTCACATACCTGTTTCATTAATTAGGGTACCAGATCTTTAATGTGTATTATTCGTGTAAATTCAAAATATAATAAAGAAGGAGCAACACCTTTCAAATAAATTGAGAAGATTGACCGTAATAAGCGACTCTTAGATTGCTCTCAGCAAGTCAGTGACATCAGGGATGTTGCAAAAGAGTTGTGGCCGCAAGGCATTGCAGCAGAAAGAAACAAATAGACCATGAGAAATGTCCCGACAGTGGGTGTGTGCCACAAGTGAAGTTGATCAAGACTAAGAAGTTGATCAAGAATAAGAAGTTGCCGGGGCACTTGTGTTCTGAGGTAGAAGAAGAGGAAGGAGGCCTAGCACATGCGCCACGCCTCCATTTTGTGGCATCAACAACTTCCGCTAGTGTTATCGCCTCGGAAGCCTGCAAGAAGGCCGCGCTGCCTGCCCAAAACTTCGACAGAAGGCGGTGTACCCTCCGTGTGTCGCTGTGAGTCTCCGAAGAACTGAAAGACGCATAGACACAGCTGCATCGGCACCGCAGTGGCCAGCGTCTCCGGGACTCTCCCAGACGCAGCAACCATAAACGTGGTCGTTCTGCTGCCGCCACTACCAAGCTATCTTCCCAAGCTCAACTGCCAATTCTGCTCGCTTCGACGATCAACACTTTGGGATATTGTCCTTGTTCGCCGCCGCCTTGCCCGTGCTTCTCACCGTTTTGAATGCGCTGTACTTCCTCTTTATCATGGGCCTAGTTGCGTCGACACATCCGCCACCGGGGACAAGTGGAATGAACCATGCGAGCCGCCAATGTGGCAGCGTTGTGACAGAACCGAGGTGGATTTTTCCACTTCTACCAGCAGCCCCTTTAGCGCATGACTTCGTAAACCTTCATGCGCTCACACGTCATCGGTGAGCTGATGGTGTAACGTTTGCGCCGCCGTTATTTCATCGAATACAATTTTAGGCATTCAGATTGTCACAAAAGAGTTAGAACATAAAACTAAGCTGATAAAATGCTTTGATCACTGCATTTTGTGTTATGTTCGACTTCTTTACCACTGTTATATGCCATGTTGGTTGAAAATGTTTCATACTACGTTTGGGATCATTAATGATGAAAGAATACTGATCCTGTAGAGGATGAAGTCAAAGCCGACTGCAGTTGAGAGTCAAATGGTTATTTGCTGACTGCTGAAACTGCTCAGTAAGAATGATGGAGACCTAACTGTCACTCCTATTTTGCATGATTTTGCATTTAATTTTTGGCGCTCAATGCCAGCTGGTCTAGATAAGACAGGCTCAATAATTATTGGTTGCATAGGTTTGCTAAGGCAATGTACATCAATTATCACGTAAAGAGGGCTTACGCCGTTATATTTAAACCGTATGTAAGGAATAAAATAATTTTGAAGCTATTCACTTTGAGAGAGTCACCTGTTTGTTCGCTTTAACTATTTAGGAGCGTAATAATACTCGGCACTTTTTTCCAGCATTCAGATTACCTAGATAGAAGAAACTGCAAAACCCAACATGTACAAGGTACCTCCGTGAATGGGTATACTTTGCAATATAACAATTAATAAAGTGAAGAGTAAAGTGATTAGCAAAATTTAATTATTTAATAAGGTGTTATTATATCTTGAAATGTGTTAACTGCCAATGCTCTCTACAACAGTGACATGATTATGTTTTCAAGAGCATGCACCAGTGAATAGAGAGGCGCAAACGTTGCCACTGCTTCCCCCCCCCCCCACCGAAAAAAAAAACAGTGTGTGGACAAGTTGTAGGAACTTTTGAGCAGAAATGAAAGAGAGCTGGTGCTTTCAAGTGAACTAGTGTTAATCGGAAGGACGCTAAAGCGCTCGTTTTGCTGAAATTTTGGTGTCGCCTATGTTGATTGAGATAAAATTAACAGTGTTGTCCTCGGACCGTAAACTCTAGATAGAATGCAAAAAAAAAATCGGCGAATCCCACATACCTGTGAATCGACGTTATGCGAAACACCGTGTTACACTTTTTTATTGAGCGCTACGTCATGAAACGACGCTAAATAAATGTCAACATACTGCACTAATAGCCACATAAGAAGCTGATATATGAAGCCTTGATGCTCGCCAAGATTCTAGCCCTGGACACTGCTACACAAATCAACTTCAGCGCATGGTACCTAACCAAAATTGACGTTAACCCGAAGTGACGGCTGCATCAAAGGAGTACATATATGTAATTTAGAAATTGGGTAGCCAGCACAGCAACCACTATTGATGTTTCACGAAGATTATAGCGTCTATTCGAAAATTATTTCCGAGACCTGGCGTAGCTTTGTGCTAAAATGTTTCATTGCCACGCAGGATGCTCGTGTTCGATACCTACTGGGATCCTCACATTTATTGTTTTCATTGGTTGAGTCGACGCTACCAATGTCGGGTATTTCTTAACGCTTGCTCGTTAAAATTGCCCCTGTGTGTTCTCGTCGTTCCTAGGTAGATACTAAGTGTTAATCAGCTGTGGCACATATCCACGTACCAGTCCGCCCCTGTGTATGTGCCACTGTCATCCGGGAAGGTGTTTGTCGACGTACGTGATGGGATTGTGACATTATTCATGTCGTGACTAGCGCGTCATTATTGTCAAACCATCTTATCCTCCCACGCTAATGTTGGTTCACGG
The DNA here is from genome assembly GCA_013436015.1 of Rhipicephalus annulatus. Taxonomy (NCBI): domain Eukaryota; kingdom Metazoa; phylum Arthropoda; class Arachnida; order Ixodida; family Ixodidae; genus Rhipicephalus; species Rhipicephalus annulatus. Next base: position 457,045 of record WOVY01002299.1, on the reverse strand, counting down.
CAAGTTAACGGGATGACCACGAGAGCGCCCAAACGTTAGCAGCTAGACCTTCAATGTCACCAAAGTTCGCTAAGAGTTCCTTCGTTTTAATAATAAAAATTAATAAAAATAAAAAAATAGGCAGATCTCACGTACATGCCGTAATCGATAATATGCGAAGCAAGAATGAGGAAGGTTCATATTTCACTTTACAATCAGCACAGCGTTACGAGGCGGACGTAAATTATGCCGTACAAGGCTACTATGTGGTTATTATCATATTTGCGCCTCGCACTTGTGTTCGTCATCCATTCACGTCACGTTACACCAAATTTGATATACCTAAAGCTAAGAAAATGGCCGAGAGCGCACTATGAGCGATGCATGTATACTCATGTTTTACGTCACATGCATGTCCTGATTAGACAGTTGCAGTATACCGGGCTTACCGGGATACCGGGCATACCGTGATAACGGAATCGAAGTGCACACGCGCAGATGTGTACGTAACCCCTACCGCGTACCGTACGCCCGGTATTTTTCAGATTTGTCGTTACCGTGGTAGCGTAGGTGAACGTATTGTACGTAACCATGGCGTCACTCTCGGATGAACGCTTCGAAGTGACTTTGGAGTAGTTGTTGAAAGATTCACCTTGTTTGAAGCAAACGACTGTTTAAAATGGCTTCGCTTGCCATCAGTTAGCTTCGACGACCGAATATTACGGATAAGTTAACGTGACTTTTGAGATAGCTTCCCATTTCGAATGTCTGTAGGTTTCACTAGACGATTGATGTAAAGAAATTCAACACAGATGTTTTCGCATTTGGTGCGTGGTTCATATTTAATTACTTTTATTATTACTAAAACAACTTGTGACATTGCTTCGCGTGGTGACACAGGCGCACTGCATAGGCAATCATTCTTCTTTTCTTTCTCGTTTCTCTGTTCTACAGCTTATTCGCTATCTGATAGGTGGCACCACCATCCCAGCTGGGGCACGTAAACCATGTAAACGCTATCCCGCTAAGTCGTTGGTGTTCTCCGGCTAAACTATAAGGCGTTGTTCGCAACGAACGTTTGTGGCTCAGTAACGCTATTCACTTAACTCCTGCTATAAAGCTAATGGTAAACTATACCTGTCTATTGTCTTATATTTTGCCGCTGCTTGGCAATGCAAGATCTTCAATTATAATATACAAGCTTTTGTCACAATATTTCTTCTAATATAGTCTCATTGCTTGTGAAATGACTGTCGTGCATCCTCTGCGTTGCCCATAAACACAGCCTGCGCCAGTTAGGAGTTTGGGGAAGAGGGAAAATTTTTTCGCACCGGTTTTCAAGAACGGCTTCTCACCGTAGAGCTCGGCGGTGGCTTGGCTGTTGTTCAGATAACCCATCGCGCAGCACGGGCTCTCGATGCGTATTTCTCCGTGCTGACCAGGTCCCAGTTTTTAAAGACGATAGTGTTTCTTGGGGACCTTTGATGGAAAAACTTTGGTCTGTCTGTCTGTCTGTCTGTCTGTCTGTCTGTCTGTCTGTCTGTCTGGTCTGTCTGTCTGTCTGTCTGTCTGTACAATCGTTTGTTTTCCGTTCTTAACGATACCTCAAACGGCCGACCCCATCCGCCGCGCCCATCAATAATGCTCAAGGTTTACCGTTCATACTTGTGCAATACTCAAATAAAAAGCGATCATTGCGCATATCTGAGGTACCATAACAACGCGTTGATGTTTTGAATGTGTGCTTTTATACTTGAGAAGGCACACACAAGTAATATTAAAGACCGTAGCGTTGAACACGTTGCGCTGACAGTGCATTGCGATGCTCATAAAGGCAAGTCTTCCCGACACTTTGCTAAAAACAACACGGCAGTGGAACCTGTCCGTCGCTTTGCGTTCTACCCCTTAACGCCTCCGAGAATGGCACGTATATTTCTGCGACGGCGCGCAACCCTTGCTTCGTTTTCGAAGATAAATGCCAGATGGCGCTCTAGTACACCGTGCCTCGATGCGCTCGTTCGCCTCCACTGCGCGTTCGAGGCACTCACAACAGCGCCTCTAGAATACCATCCACGGATTCTCTTGCACAGAATATCAAGTAAATGTTTTCTTCACTCTCTCCGAACGCAAGACTATCGTCTTTCTGCGACATTTGCAGTGTAACATGCAGATCCGGGGCCAGTTTTTTTCTTTGCTCACGTCGACAACCTCCTCGTATATGCATAGTAATGACACATGTGCTCCTGTGGCTGGTTAGTTGCATCGCAGTGAAATGAATAACTACGTACATTACGTGAAACTAGACAGGAATGTTACTTTGAGGCTAGACATGAAGTTAGGCGTCCTGATGCAGTCGCTACTGACGCTCACTACAAAACAGAGTGTTCTAGCGCCGGAGCTATCCGTTAGTCCGTAGCCTGGAAAGACGCGAAATATTAGAGAGCGTTACCAATAGATTAATGCAGCCTGGTAGGGTGAATGATATCACGCACTATCGCTGATCTAAACTAATGGAGCACCGGAATTATGAAACACCAAGAGTAGCCAAAAATGAGCACCAGAAAACCATACTAGAGCTTAAATGGCATTACGTGCATATCTAGAAAAAGTGACTGGTGGATTCACGAACACATCAAACAACAAAAAATATATGATGTGCTTTTCGTGATCTATAAGAAATTCAACACGTGTACCTGAGTTGATGCATATATGCTTAGGCATAGAACTTGACATTTACTTAGACTTGGTCGATGCATACAGCTAATAGAACATTATTAAACTTGAGCTGCACTTTTCCTTTAGCCCGTGGGAGCAAGCTATAAAGGTAAAGTAAGGTTTATAGCTACGTCACGAAATATATAAAGGTTTTTTTTTCCACAGCACGCTTTTTATGGTGTTTGTTGCGCAGTATACACCCTTTCTAACATTTCACACTGCAGTGTAGCCCGACGCACTCCTCTTATACTTACACATAACTAAGGAAGCAGTTAGTCATGCAAGGTGCATACTGTATATGTTGCATTCTTTTGAAACTTATCATCATGTTCTTTATGTATTTCTTTGGGTTTCCAAGATTTATTTACTGTACAGAAAGAACAGCCTGGCCCCATTTCTCTCAAGGGGATCAGACATCGAAGCAGCAAAGGTGATTTTGGAAGCAGCAGTGACGAGCTGTGGTTTTGCAGTTATAAGTGTATCACCACTCACATTACAAAATTCATACCCCAATTACATTACTTTGTCAAACGCTGTGATTTTTTTGCCGAAGTTTATGCTGTAACATTTAGTGCGTTGTAAATAAGTCTCCAGAAGTAGTACTACATCATGGATTACTGTTTCTACGTGTTCGGTTTTTCGGTTGTATATGTACCATTCAACACCAAACCGCACAGCCATTTCACCCAACTAGGACAAATGTTTTTGAAAGAAGTTGTCCGGAGTTTTCGCATTGAAAACAATGAATTTCCGATATAACAAAGAGAAAAATGTTTTGATCACGTGGAACATTTCATAATTTTGAAGAATGTTGTGCGAGTCCTGTTTGTCAGACTTCTTGCAGTTTTTCTTTAAATATAGGCAAGCGTGAACATATGGGCTTCATTTTTTACTTCGACGTTATATTCAGTAGAACTTTACGCTACAGCCTGCTACTTGCACTACTGTGGTAGGGTGGTGTGTGTGTGTGTGTGTTTGTGTGTGTGTGTGTGTGTTTGTATTTGTGCATGTGTGTGAGTGTACACGTGTGTGTTAAGTGCTTGCTGCGTCCCACTTTAATATTTTGTGCCCAGTCTACCTGCACATATGTACACTGGTGTTATGCCGCTCATTCAAGACCACCACACCTTATTTTGTCAGCTGAATAAGTGCAGGTATAATAAGTGCAGTGGTGACACGAGTACCTTCTTTCATTCTTATCAGCTACAGAGAAGAAGCTTCATATATGCTTGTCGTGTAGAAGAGTTTAGGCTTGGGCCAGTTTGCGGTGCATATTTGACGGAATGAAGTGCTATGAACGGGACCACAAAAAAAGATGCGCACAGGAATAATCATTTACTCCTGTCTGTCTCTCATTCTTTGTGCTGTTAATTGCACTTCATTTGATCAAGATGGCTTGTCCATGTATCTGCCATAGTTTCAAGGGTGTTTATGTGTTACATCCCACTTGCACGGGTGTAGCTTAGTCTAACACCTTTCATGTAGGTTTGTTGGTAAACGTCTACAAAAGTAGGGTGTCAACTTTACTTATTGTCTGCGTTTTAGGGTGTCTCTCATGGGACAGAAAAATATACCCTTAAGGGGGTAAACATTTTTGAAATGCCATGGTGTTCTTTAGCGTGCACTGACAACGCACAGTGCGCTGGTCTCTACAATGTCGCCTCCATCGAAATGGAACCACCACGACTGGGATCGAATCCACGACTTTTGGGTCAGCAGCCTAGCACCCTAGCCACTGTTCCAGTGAAGCGTACAGTTCTGTTTCAAAGCTGATGGCAAGGTACGACATTGAATACAATAGTCACCGCTGTATAGCCGCAGTAGCACAGAAAATTATCTCAGTTTATATTAATGTGGTATTTCTCGTCGGTTAAAAGCAATTGCAACATTCTCTTGTTAAATTTTGGAAAAGTTTGTTTCAATGAGATATTGACGAATTTCGGGACTCTCTTCGAAGGGGTTGCTTTATTATTTGAACGCATAATCCAATTTTTATTCGACGCGATATGAAATGTCCTGTTCGCACACATCAATTTATTTATAAAGCCTACAGCTTCTGCTGATCTAGTAGCTATGGTTGAACTTTTTTGTTGCTACTAATAAAAGTTACAAGCATTAGCTACACAACATAAAATAAGATCATACCATAGTGGCGTAGTAAATAACCATAATAATGAAGCAGAGTGCCACACAGAAGGCCACCATAGAAAACTTTTATCGCTGTAATATGATCCTCGAATTGTTTTGTCGTAACACACGAATGTAAAAATATTTTCTATACAACAGAAATTAGGTTAGGGTATTATCACCGGTTCGCGCTCTCCATGTTAGCAGTCGGTCTTCCTGGATGTCGCGCACCACACGGACGGGAGGTAGATGTGGAAGTTGCCACGTCAATGCAGACACTGCCACGACTCCACGGAGGCTCTAATGATTCATCCGATGGTGTTGGATGGTCGACGTGACAAGAATCGGGATGAAAATGAAGCACTTCAAGTTCGCACTGATGACACGAGCGACCGAAATGGCGGTGCCCGCTAGGAAAGTGGCCTCAGTCACAGTTGCCGAAGAGACGACAAGTCGCAGCTTAGCTGAGGCCGATACTTCGGTGGCGGCTACCCCGGCGCGATCTCGTTCATGGCTGCCGATTTCAGTTGCATCATCGTGGCAGCGTCTGATCTAGAGTGGACGCTGTCGTGTCCGTGTTCTCGCCGCTGATTAGAAGACCCAGCATCTCCTGTAAGGGACCTTGAACCTTCCATCGCGTTTTCTGCAGCCACCCTAGGCCTCTGTGGGAACTTTTTAGACGTCAGCATGCAGGATCAGAAGATGGTGCCCTGCAGAATATGGTTCGTTGGTTGTTTTTCAGTAGCTTGGCGCAACCCCACGTAAAATTGCACCTCTGGAAACGTGGCCGTCTTCTTTTTCTTTGAAGCACGAGCGCTTGAGTACTACGATGGTGATAGAATGATGATTTTTTCACGCCGCGTGCCCAATCCAGGAGCTGGAGAAGAGTTTGGTGACATGACAAAAAAATACAAGCTTTGTTTTCTTTTTTCTTCAATTTACCTTTTTCTAGAGAAAGAGAAAAACTTTCTTTTTATTTCCTTAAAGTTTTCTTGGCAAAAGGGTTGGGTCCTCAGTCCAGGACTCCACTGGCGTCAACGGCTTGTTGGGCTTGGTTGAGCAAAGCCAGCTGGTTTTCCCGATCCTAGCAAGCCCGGTCTCCCACAGCCTCAGTCGAGTTGTTACCGCCAACGAAAGAGAAGTGATGTTTTGGGAGGCGTGATTCGCATTACCATGTATTGTGGGAGAGAGAGTGCCATTCGTCCCACCAGAGACAAGTGCGTGTGTATATTTTGGGATTTATTTGTCTGGTGGTTTCTTTGTAAGTGAGGGTTCTGGTTCTTCTGTACTCGAGGCCAATCTCACGCCTGTTCTTTGGTAAAATCCAGATGGGGGTGACTATATCTCAGTCGTTTTCCTCTTTGGTGTTAGAGGATGTAGCGTGGAGTTATTGGGGTTTCCTCGAAGGTTGGCGACCGGTGCTCGAATCCCAACGAAGCCTAATATTCTAAAAACTATACAATATTTATTTATTTTTGTAGGTAATGGTTTATTTATTTCAAGATACTTCTAAACACCAATGACGAGGGTAATACATAGGGTGACACATTACAATAAATTTGAGAAATAATGGAGGGAGAGTAACGGTAAAAGTAAAATCTTGACAATGGGCTGTTATACATTCGCTCTGAAAACAAGAAACACGGCAAAGCAAAAAATGTAAACTAACACATAGGTTAAAATTAGGAACTGAAGTGACTAGACACAAATGGTAATTAAACAGTAGAAGTGCACGCATAGAAGGCTTTTACAGAATGCCTTCTCAAACAGGGTACATGATACAGGGTACCTTGTGTGCTTTCAGCTCTCAAAGTAGCATAATCCGTGTACCGTAATTTGTTTAGCGTTACTCTTTCAGTTTTCACTCTCATATACCTGTTTCATTAATTAAGGTGACAGCTCTTTAATGCGTATTATCGGTATGAATTCAATATATAATAAAGAAGGAGCAACACCTTTCAAATAAATTGAGAAGAATGACCGTAATAAGCGACTCTTAGATTGCTCTCAGGAAGTGAGTGACATCAGTGATGTTGCAAAAGACTTGTGGCTGCAAGGCATTGTAGCAGAAAGAAACAAATAGACCATGAGAAATGTCCCGACAGTGGGTGTGTGCCACAAGTGAAGTTGATCAAGAATAAGAAGTTGGTCAAGAATAAGAAGTTGCCGGGGCACTCGTGTTCTGAGGCAGAAGAAGAAGAAGGAGGCCTAGCACATGCGCCACGACTCCATTTTGTGGTATCAACAACTTCCGCTAGTGTTATCGTCTCGGAAGCCTGCAAGAAGGCCGCCCTGCCTGCCCAAAAGTTCGACAGAAGGCGGTGTACCCTCCGTGAGTCGCTGTGAGTCTTCGAAGAACTGACAGACGCATGGACACAGCTGCATCGGCACCGCAGTGGGCAGCGTCCGCCGGGACTTCCCCAGACGCAGCAACCATGAACGTGGTCGTTCTGCTGCCACCACAACCAAGCTATCGTCCCAAGCTCAACTGCCATTTGTGCTCGCTTCGGCGATCAACACTTTGGGAAATTGTACGTGTTCGCCGCCACCTTGCTCGTGCTTCTCACCGTCGTGAATGCGCTGTACTTCCTCTTCATCACGGGCATCGTTGCGCAGACACATCCGCCACCGGGGACAATTGGAATGAACCATTCCAGCCGCCAGTGTGGCCGCGCAGTGTCAGCACCGAGGTGGATTTTTACACTTCCACCAGTCACCCACTTAGCGCATGACTTCGTAAACCTTCATGCGCACACATGTCATCGGTGAGCTGGTGGTGTAACGTTTGCGCCGCCGTTATTCCAAAGAATACATTTTTAGGCATCCAGGTTGTCACAAAGGAATTAGAAGATGAAACTACGCTGATAAAATGCTTTGATTACGGCCTTTTGTGTAATGTTCTACTTCTCTAACACGGTTTATATGCCACAGTGATAGAAAACGTTCCATACTACGTTTTAGATCCCTATAAATAGAAAAATACTGATCTAGTAGAGGACGAAGTAAAAGCCGAATACAGTTGATAGGCAGATACTTAATTGCTGACTGCTCAAAGTGCTCAGCGAGAACGATGGGGAGCTAACTGTCACTCCTATTTTGCATGATTTTGCATTTGATTTTTGGCGCTTGATGCCAGCTGGTCTAGTTAAGTGATGCTAAATAATTATTGGTTGCACAAGTTTGCTAAGGCACTGTACATCAATTATCACGTAAAAGGGGTATACGCCGTTATAGTTAAACCGCATGTAAGGAATAAATAATCTCGAATTTATGCATTTCAAGAGAATGGCCGGTTTGTTTGGTTTAACTAATTAGGAGTGTAAAAAAACTCGGCAATTTTTTCCAGCATGCAAATTACCTATATAGGAAGAAACTGCAAAACCCAACATGTGGGACCTCTGTGATTAGGTATTTCTCAATATAACGAATAATAAAAAGAAATGGTAAAGTGATTTGCAAGATTTATTTGTTTATTAAGGTGTTATTATCTCTTGAAATGTATTAACTGCCGATCCTCTCTACAACAGTGACATGAATGTGTTTTCAAGAGTATGCATCAGTGAATAGAGCGGCGCGAACGTTGCCACTGCTCCGCTTCCTCCTCCCCAAAAAAGAAAAAACGAAGGTTAGTGTTTCATCAGTGTTTGGACAATTTTTAGGAACTCTTAAGCAGAAATGAAAGAGAGCTGGTGCTTTCAAGTGAACTAATGTTAATCGGAATAACGCTTAAGCACTTGTTTTGCTGAAATTTCGGTGTCGGCCTTGTTGATTGGGATAAAATGAACAGTGTTGTTCGTGACCGTAAACTATAGATAGATGCAATGAAAAAAAATGGGCAAACCCCACATACCTGTGAATCGACGTTATGCGAAGCACCGTGTTTCACTTCTTAATGGAGCAGTACGTCATGAAACGACGCTAAATAAATGTCAACATATTGTTGCGTTTCGTAATGTGTTTATTACGTTTTTGGTGTACTGGTAGACTTGAAGGTGTCGTGCACTGGAGGCCTATCTCGCTGGCTGAACGTCCTCTTCTCTATTCTGCCTGTTCCCCGCTACCCAGAGGCTCATACCCAAATCACATATGCATAACATTTCCCTCTGCGCAGACGAAGCCAACCAGGCGAGTTAAAGAGTCTCTCTGGAAATATAGTGCTTCAAGCGTGCTATATGGACAAGTTAAGTCTTTGCAGATCGCCGGCCATTTGAATGAAGTCTTGCTATGCAGTAAGTTACATCGCTTATGCGGTCTAGAACAACATAAGGTCCCGCATAGTGGGCTAGAAATGTTTCACACAACCCAAGTTTCCTATAAGGTGTCCCCAGCAACACGTGGTCTCCGCGATTATTCGTCACGTGTCGACGTTGACGGTCAAAACCTGTCATCAAGCGATCTTGCGAAGCGAGGATGGGCAGGTAAGCAAGACGTCGGGCTTCTTCTGCAAGGCAGACGATCTCAGATATACCGGAATCATGGTGGTCCATTAACGGGAAGGTGGTATCTAGGGTATGACGAGGTGGCCGAGCATACAGAAGAAAAAACGGACTGTATCTGGTAGTCTCATGCTGTGCGGTATTAAACGAGTAAGTGATGAAAGCTAGCACGCCATCCCAGTTCTTGTGATCTGCTGCGACATACATAGGAAACATGTTCGTGAGAGTCCTGTTAGTTCGTTCCGTCAGGCCGTTTTTTTGGGATAATATGGCGTAGAGTGCCGAAAGCTTGAAGCACATAGACGAAGCATCTCTTCCACCAAGTCTGCAGTAAATTGTCGCCCACGACCACTCATAACAATCTTAGAAGGTCCATGTCGTAAAACCAGAAAACGCAGCATGAATAAACACACGTTAGCTGCAGTTGCTGATGGTATAGCAGCTGTCTCACAGTACTGTGTTAAGTGATCGGTACATACGACTATCCAGCGATGGCCATTAAAAGACCTCGGAAAGGGACCTAGAAGGTCAATACCAGCTCTCTCGAATGGAGTTCTAGGGGGTGGAATAGGATGTAGTCGCCCTTGAGGAGCACTGGTAGGGTGCTTGCGGCGTTGGCACTTGTTGCAACTAGAGACGCACTGTTCCGTCGACGGGCGCATTTTCGGCCAGTAAAATCTTTCTTGAAGCCGGCAAAGAGTTTTCGCTGTGCCTAGATGGGCGGACGTTGTGTCATCATGCATAGCCTGCAAGACGGAAACGCGAAGGCTCTTCGGAACCACGAGAAGAAATCGTAAGCCGGTCGTAGCATAGTTCTTTTTGTACACAAGCCCGTCGCGCATGCAGAAGCGAGTCACCGATGGTCTTGACTCAGTAGGAAGGAGCTCCTGTATGGTGTGGTCCCTTTGCTGCTCAATCTCAAAGGCGTTGGTATCAGGAAATGGCTGGTCCAATGACGCGATGTAGGTGTCAAAGTAGCCCGCGTCGCAGTCCGTTGGTGGAAGCGGTAGTCGTGAAAGACAATCTGCATCAGCGTGATGACGACTGCTTTTATAGGACACTGTAAAGTCGTATTCCTGCAGACGGAGTGCCCAGCGCGCTATTCGACCAGATGGGTCACGCAGATTGACCAACCAGCACAGCGAATGATGATCTGTCATGATTGTGAAGGGGCGTCCGTATAGGTAGGACTGGGAGCGCTGCACTGCGAAGACTACGGCGAGGCATTCTTGCTCTGTGGCGGTATAGTTACACTCGAACTTGCTTAGCGAGCGACTTGCATACGCAACGGCATGTTCTTTGGTATGCAAGCGCTGAACCAACACGGTACCTACACCGACACCGCTAACGTCTGTGTGAAATTCTGTGGGAGCCAGAGGATCGAAGTGACGTGAATCGGATGGAATGGTAAAAGGAACTTCAACTCAGAAAAAGCGGACGTACATTCCGAAGTCCAGTCAAATGGCACGCATTTCTGAAACAGGCACGTGAGTGGGTGCGCGATATTGCTAAATCCAGGGATGAATTAAGGGAAGTATGAGCAGAGGTCCAAAAAGCTGCGTAGTTCTTTCGCTGAGTAAAGTTGCTTTAACGCCTCCACTGCAGCCGTTTTCGAGGGATCCAGCCGTATGCCTTCTTTGTTCACCAAGTGTCCAAGGGCGAGTGTTTGGCGCTCTCCGAAACGACATTTTTTTAAGTTGAGCACCAAGCGTGCTTTGCTTAGGAAGTTCAGCACGAGGTCGAGGCGTGTGTTGTGCTCACAGAAAGTGCGCCCCAAAATCACAACATCGTCCAGATAACACATGCATACTTCCCACTTCAAACCACGCAGAATGTTGTCCATGAAGCACTCGAAAGTTGCAAGCGCATTTTATAGTCCGAATGGCATCACATTGAATTCAAAAAGTCCATCTGGTGTAACAAATGCCGTTCTCTCTTTATCTTTCTCGTGCATTAGAATCTGCCAATACCCTGACCTCAAATCAACAGACGAAAGTAGGAGGCTGATGAAAGACAGTCTATAGCATCATCAATACGTGGTAGTGGGTACACGTCCTTCTTTGTGATGGCGTTGAGACAGCGGTAGTCAACGCAAAATTGCCATGTTACACATTTCTTCTTGACCAATAATACGAGAGTTGCCCACGGACTGCATGATTCCTGAATCACAGGAATCATGCAGTCCTCCTTCTTCTTCTTTGACATCTTCTTTTTCTTTAGCATAAATTCTTCTTTAGTAACTTCTTCTTTAGCATCAATTCTTCTTTAGCATCTTGCCAACCTGTTCATTTATCACTGCGCGTTCCGAAGGCGATACCCGGTATAGCTTTTGTCGGAGAGGTCTATGGTATGCAGTATCGATGCGGTGCTTTGCACGAGAAGCAGGGAATGACAGTGGAGCCTGTAGCTGTGCGAAATCAAAAAGACCAGCATGTTTGCGCAGAATACTCACCACGTCATTACGCTCGTTGGTGCTAAGAGACTTGTCAATCATTGCCATTATGGAGGTGTCCCTGGCGTGCAAATGATTGAAATCGCGCTTATCCGGAGAATCACTGCTCTCTGCAAAGATGGCAAGGGAGAACACCTGTTGTTGACAGATCTTAGCAAGTTGTAGACCCTCTGGCAGTACCGAAGGTGCATTAGAGACGTTGATCACCCACAAACTAGTATGCCCTTACAGAAACGACAACGTACAATAGGTTATTAGAACATTTTTCTTCATGCAGCTGAAGTGAATCGGCTCTACGGTGGCATCAAATGTCGTCTCGGTTTCAGGAGAACTGACGACAGGAACAGACTTGGCAGACAAGGGTGGTACAGTTGTGTCAATGGACACGCAAAGGGTTCTTTCCATACAGGGCGGACTTTCCATAAACGCTCCTGGAACATTTGAATCTACTGTAATCTCTCCTGTGCGGTAATCGACAGTGGCACCACAAAGATTCAGGAAATCGAGTCCTAGAACTATGTCATGCGTTGAATGAAACAGAACAGCAAAATCAGCAATAAAATTCTGGCCGCCCAAAGTAAGTCACTGTGCAGACACCAACAGGTTGTAAGACATCTCCGCTCACTAAACGAAATGTATCAGCACGGTCCCAACGGAACATAACTTTTCGTCCAAGAAAGAGTTTGAATGCTAGACTCATCACTGATATGGTTGCACCTGTGTCCACTAAGGCCATTGTTGAGACACCGTCGATTAGAACGTGAACATTATTTCGAAACATGCAAATTAAAGGAGGCATTTCTGTGGAAATCGAAGACTGTCCAGCGACCTCACCTCCAACGGTTGCGCCGACTAGTTTTCCGGCGGGGGCGAATGGTAGCGGCGCCTAGGAGACGGCGACCGATTGGAGCGAGTGCCTGGCGGGGGTGTCAGACTGCGGTCGGGGGCCGAAAAACGGTGTTGCAGTGGCCTTGGCATCTCGAGGGATGCGCTTCCCGAGAACGTAGGTGCTCGTGCAAAGACAGACAGGTGGGATCTCGGTGAGCGGTCGTACCTTGGTGACTGCCGGTAGTTGCAGTACCTGGAAATGTGGCCTTCGACGCCACAGTCGTAGCAGACGGGTAGGGGTCGTTCGCCGAATCACTGCTGAGAGCGCTCCGCTGTGTAAGGTCGCCTACACGAATGCAGTGGAGCAGCTTGCTGAACGAGAACTTCCCGCCTCTTTGGAGCGGGGCCGGCACGAAGGCATCGGTCATACCGCTGATCAGGCGCGAATGAGTCTCGGCGTGGCCAGGAAGTTCCAGCTTTGCGAAAATCTGTTGCACATACCGATGGTGGCAGAGGAGTGATCGGCGCCTGGTAGTAGGATGAACAGGTAGGGTGGATGATGGACGGTGTCATCGACCAGTGTCTTGTCGCTGTAGCTCTTCGCGCACTATTGCCCGGACAGTAGCGGCAAGGTCGGCAGGCGGGCTTACGTTGACGCTGGTGACCGTTGTGACATTTGCCAGCCTACCGAATTTCGGGGCAATGCGACGGGTCTTCAGCTTCTTGAAAGTACGACAGTGACGTTGGACGGCGAAGACGGAAGTGAGGTCTTCCCTGCCTATCAAAAAATTGTAGACGTCCTCTGCTCTACCCTTCAGAAGGTGTCCGACCATGTCCTCTTGAGATATATACGGGTCTATGATCTTGCAGAGCATTAGAACCTCCTCTATGTAGGTGGTACACGTTTCTCTAGGAGTCTGGGCTCGTTAAGCCAGCGTGCGCTTCACACTTTTCTTTTTCGAATCAGAGTCGACGAAGCATTTCTTGAGTTCTTAGGCGAAACGATTCCACGTTGTTAAGGAATCTTCGTGGTTTTCGTACCACATCAAAGCGGTTTCTGGGAGAAACAGCGCGAAATTTCGCAGTCGGTCGGTGGGATCCCAGGCGTTGTACCGGCTCACCCTTTTGTAATGTTTCAGCCATGCATTCACATCTTCCCCTGCTCTTCCCGCGAACGGGCGGGGTTCCATATAGCAATACCGAGGTGCAGCGGGCACTAACCTTTGCGTGAATGAGAAGCCGTGACCTTCGCTCTCGGTCATGACGGTTGTTGTCGGTGGCAAACCAGCAAGACGACGGCTCCGGCTAAGTTCAAACAGCTAAGGCTCCGTGGTTCGTCGACGTGCTGTACCCAGCACCTCCACCACTCTGTTACGTTTAGTAATGTGTTTATTACGTTGTGGCGTACTGGTAGACATGAAGGGGTCGTGCACCGGAGGCCTATCTCGCTAGCCGAACGTCCTCTTTAATCTGCCTGTTACCCGCTACCCAGAGGCTCATACCCAAATCACATATGTATAACAATATTGCACTATTAGCCACACCAGAAGCTGATATATGAAGGTGATATATGAACACTGCAACATAAATGAACTTCAGTGCATGATACCTAACCACAATTGACGTTAACCCGAGGTGACAGCTGTATCAAGGAGTAAATATGAAATATTGAAATTGGGTAGCCAGCACAGCAACCACTATTGACGTTTCACGAAGATTAGCGTCTATTTGAAAGATATGTCCGAGACCTGGATTAACTTTGTGGTAAAATGCTTCGTTGCCACCCAGGATGCTTGTATTCGATACCTGCTGGGACCCTCACATTTATTCTTTGCATTGGTCGAGCCGACGCTATTGATGTCAGGTGTTTTTCAACGTTTGTTCGTTAAAATTGCGCAAGTGTGTTCTCATCGTTCCTAGGTAGATACTAAAAGTCAATCAGCTGTGGCACATATCCACGTACCAGTCCGCCCATGTGTATGTGCCACTGTCTGGCGGGAAGCGTTTGTCGACGTACGCGACGGGATTGTGATATTATTCTTGTCTTGACCAGCGCGTCATTATCGTCAAACCACCTTATCCTCCCACGCTAATGTTGCTTCACGTCAAGTTAACGGGATGACAACGAGAGAACCAAAACGTAAGCAGCAAGACAAATACCTTGAAAGTCGCCGAAGTTTACTAATAGATGCTTCGCTTTAATAATAAATAAATGAATAAAAATACAAAATAGGCAGATATCACGTACTGCCGGAATCGCTAATATGCGAAGCGAGAATGAGGAAGGTTCATATTTCGCTTTCCAATCAGCGCAGCGTTACGAGGTGGAAGTAAATTATGCCGTACATGGCTACTATTTCGTTATTATCATATTTGCGCCTAGCATTTGTTTTCGTCATCCATTCACGTCACGTTACACCAAATTGGATATACCTGAACCTTAGAAAATGACCGAGAGCGTCCTTAAAGCGATGCATGTATACTCATGTTTTACGTCACATGCATGTCCTGATTAGACAGTTACAGTATACCGGTCTTACCGGGATACCGGGCATACCGTGATACCGGAATCGAAGTGCACATCTGCATATACGTACGTCACCACTACCGCTTGCCGTACGCGCGGTATTTTTCTGATTTGTCGTTACCGTGGTAGCGTAGGGGAACGTAGTGTATATAACCATGGCGGCACCCTCGGACGCACGCTTCGAAGTGATTTTGGCGTAGTTGTTGAAGCATTCAGCTTGTTTGCAGCAAACGACTGTTTAAAATGACTTCGCTTGCCTTCAGTTAGCATCGACGACCGAGTATTACGGATAAGTTAGCAGGACTTTTGAGATAGCTTCCCATTTCGGATGTCTGTAGGTTTCACTAGACGATTGAACTAAAGAAATTCAACACAGATGTTTTCGCATTTGGTGCCTGGTTCATATTTAATTACTTTTATTACTACTAAAACAACTTGTGACATTGCTTCGCGTGGTGACACAGGCGCACTGCAAAGGCAATCATTCTTCTTTTCTTTCTCGTTTCTCTGTTCTACAGCTTATTCGCTATCTGATAGGTGGCACCACCATCCCAGCTGGGGCACGTAAACCATGTAAACGCAATCCCGCTAAGTCGTAGGGGTTCTCCGGCTAAACTATAAGGTATTGTTCGCAACGAACGTTTGTGGCTCAGTAACGCTATTCACTTAACTCCTGATATAAAGCTAACGGTAAACTATACCTGTCTATTGTCTTATATTTTGCCACTGCTTGGTAATGCAAGATCTTCAATTATAATATACAAGCTTTTGTCACACTATTTCTTCTAATATAGTCTCATTGCTTGTGTGAAATTACTGTCGTGCATCCTCTGCGTTGCCCATAAACACAGCCTGCGCCAGTTAGGAGTTTGGGGAAGAGGGAAACTTTTGCGCACCGGATTTCAAGAACGGCTACTCACCGTAGAGCTTGGCGGTGGCTTGGCTGTTGTTCAGATAACCCATCGCGCAGCACGGGCTCTCGATGCGTATTTCTCCGTGCTGACCAGGTCCCAGTTTTTAGACGATAGTGTTGCTTGGGGACCTTTGACGGAAAAAGTTTGGTCTGTCTGTCTGTCTGTCTGTCTGTCTGTCTGTCTGTCTGTCTGTACATTTGTCTGTTTGTCTGCTTTTATCGATACCTCAAACGGCCCACCCCATCTGCAGCGCCTACCAATAATGCTCAAGTTTTACCGTTCATACTTGTGCAATACTCAAATAAAAAGCGATCATTGCGCATATCTGAGGTACCAAAACAACGCGTTGATGTTTTGTATATGTGCCTTGATACTAGAGATGGCAAACGCAAGTAATTCTGTAGACCGTAGCGTTAAATACGCTGCGCTGGCAGTGCATTGCGATGCTAAAAAAGGCAAATCTTCCCAACACTTTGCTAAAAACCACACGGTGGTGGCACCTGTCCGTCGCTTTGCGTTCTACCCCTTATCGCCTCCGAGAATGACATGCACCTTTCTCTACAGGCGCGCAATCCTTCCTTCGTTTTCGAAGGTAAATACCAGATGGCGCTCGTGTATACCGTGCCTCATCACATCAAATCAGGGAGTACAAGGTGATATGGGATGGACATCATTTGAGGGCAGGGAAGCTAGCAGCAAGATAAAATTTGAGAAGCGATTGAGAGAAACAGGGGAAGAGCGTTGGGCTAGGAAGGTTTTCAGCTACTTGTACATGAAGAATGTTGATACAAAATGGAGGAAGCGAACCAGGAAGTAGACTGGTAAATACTTAGAAAACAGCAGGTGGCCAAACCAAAAAGAACTATCGGTTAAGAAGAAAGTGAAGGAAACGGAGACTGACATGTGGAGAATCGGCATGATTAAGAAGTCGTCCGCACTAGAGATCTATCGAACTTTTAAGCAGGAAATTGCCAAGGAAAGGTTCTATGATAATACTCGGGGTAGTTCTCTACTGTTTGAGGCCAGGACGGGAGTACTGCGAACCAAGACATATCGGGCCAAATACGAAGGGGTAGACACGGTATGCGGTTCGTGTTGAGAGGAAGAAGAAACTGCCGAACACTTGATAATGTTCTGTAAAGGGCTTCACCCTATAGTTCAGGATGATGGCGCAGAGTTTTTCAAAGCACTGGGGTTTAGGGACCGGGAGGGCAAAATAAACTTTAAGCGGGTAGACTTAACTAGAAGGAGGTTATCTGATTGGTGGCTAAAGTCAAGGCACGAGTGAAAATTAAACTTTTCACCGCAAAGTACGAATCCTCAAACTCACTTCTTGAGGAAAAAAAATAAATATAGTCTTTGGTTCAGTAGGTATTACGGCTTGGTGGCACTAGCCACCACCCGATCTAAAGGGTACAGCCATATCCATCCATCCATCCATCCATCCATCCATCCATCCATCCATCCATCCATCCATCCATCCATCCATCCATCCATCCATCCATCCATCCATCCATCCATCCATCCATCCATCCATCCATCCATCCATCCATCCATCCTCCATGCGCTCGTTCGCCTCCGCTGCACCTTCGAGGAACTCCAACACAGCGCCTCTAGAATACCATTCACGGATTTTCTTGCGAACAACATAAAATAAATGTTTTCTTCAGTCTCTCCGGAAGCAAGACTATCGTCTTTCGGTGACATTTGCAGTGTAACATGCAGATCCGGGGCCATTTTTTTCCTGTGCTCACGTCGACAACCTGCTCGTATATGCATGGTAATGACACATGTGCTCATGTGGCTGGTTAGTTGCATCGCAGTGAAATGAAGAACTACGTACATTACGTGAAACTAGACAGGAATGTTACTTTGAGGCTAAACGTGAAGTTAGGCGTCCTGATGCAGTCGCTACTGACGCTCACTCCAAAACAGAATGTTCCAGCGCCGGAGCTGTCCGTTAGTCCATAGCCGGGGTAGACGCGAAATATTAGAGAGCGTTACCTATAGATTATTGCAGCCTGGTGGTGTGAATGATATCACGCACTATCGCTGATCTAAACTAATGGAGCACCGGAATTATGAAACACCAAGAGTAGCCAAAAATGAGCACCAGAAAACAATACTAGAGCTTAAATGGCATTTGGTGCATGTCTAGAAAAATGTGACTGGTGGATTCACCAACACATCAAACAACAAAAAAATATGTGATGTGCTTTTCGTGATCTCTAAGAAATTCAACACGTTTACTGAGTTGATGCATATATACTTGGGCATAGAACTTAACATTTACTTAGGCTTGGTCGATGCATACAGGTAATGAAACATTATCAACCAGGAGCTGCACTTTTCTTTTAGCCTGTCGGAGCAAGCTAAAAGGGTAAAGTAAGGTTTATAGTTAAGTCACGAAAGATATAAAGGTTTTTTTTCCACAGCACGCTTTTTATGGTGTTTGTTGCGCAGTATACCCTTTCTAACATTTCTCACTGCAGAGTAGCCCGATGCACTCCTCTTATATTTACACATAACCAAGGAAGCAGTTAGTCATGCAAGGTGCATACTGTATATGTTGCACTGTTTTGAAACTTATCATCTGTGTTCTTTATGTATTTATTTTAGCTTTCCAGGATTTATTTACCGTACAAAACAAAAACAGCCTGGTCCCATTTCTCTCAAGGGGATCAGTCATCGCAGCAGCAGAAGGTGATTCTGGAACCAGCAGTGACGAGCTGTGGTTTTGCAGTTATAAGTGTATCACCGCTCATATTAAAAATTCAAACCCCAATGGCATTACTTTGTCAAATGCTGTGATTATTGTATTGGCGAAGTTTATGCTGTTACGCACAGGGCGTTGTCAATAAGTCTCCGGAAATAGTACTACATAGGCTTACTGTTTCTACGTGTTTGGTTTTTCTGTTGTATATGTACCATTCAATGCCAAACCACACAGCAATTTGACCCGACAAGGACAAATGTTTCTGAAAGAAGCTGTTCGGAGGTTTCGCATTGAAAACAATGAATTTTCGATATAATAAAGAGAAAAATGTTTTGGTCACGTGGAACATTTCATAATTTTGAAGAATGTTGTGAGAGTTCTGTTTGTCAGACTTTTTGGAGTTTTTCTTTAAATATAGGCAAGCGTGAACATATGGGCTTCACTTTTTTTTACTTCGACGTTACATTCAGTTGAACTTTACGCTACAGCTTGCTACTTGCACTACTGTGGTAGGGTATGGTGTGTGTGTGTGTGTTTGTGTGTGTTTGTATTTGTGCATGTGTGTGAGTGTACACGTGAGTGTTAAGTGCTTGCTGTGTCCCACTTTGTTATTTTGTGCCCAGTCTACCTGCACATATGTACACTGCTGTTATGCCGCTCATTCAAGACCACGACACCTTATTTTGTCAACTGAATAAGTGCAGGTATAATAAGTGCAGTGGTGACACGAGTACCTTCTTTCATTCTTATCAGCTACAGAGAAAAAGCTTCATATATGCTTGTCCTTTAGAAGAGTTTAGGCTTAGGCCAGTTGGTGGTGCATATTTTACAGAATGAAGTGTTATGAACGGGACCACGAAAAAAGAGGCGCACAGGATGAATCATTTACTCCTGTCTGTCTCTCGTTTCTTGTGCTGTTAATTGCACTTCATTTGATCAAGATTGCTTGTCCATGTATCTGCCATAGTTTCAAGGGTGTTTTCATGTGTTAGATCCCACTCGCACGGGTGTAGCTTGGTCTAACACCTATCGTGTAGGTTTGTTGGTAAACGCCTATAAAAGTAAGGTGTAAACTTTTCTTACACCCTGCGTTTGAGGGTGTCTCTAATGGGACAGAAAAATATACCCTTAATGGTGTAAACATTTTTGAAATGATATGGTGTTCTTTAGCGTGCACTGACATCGCACAGTTAGCTGGTCTCTACAATGTCGCCTCCATCGAAATGCAACCACCACGACTGGGATCGTATCCGCAACGTTTGGGTCAGCAGCCTAGCACTCTAGCCACTGTTCCAGTGAAGCGGACAGTTCTCTTTCAAAGCTGATGGCAAGTTACGACATTGAATACGATAGTCACCGCTGTATAGCCGCAGCAGCATAGGAGATCATCTCAGTTTATATTAATGTGGTATTTCTCGTCGGTTAAAAGCAATTGCAACATTCTCTTGTTAAGTTTTGCAAAAGTTTGTTTCAATGAGATATTGACGAATTTTGGGACTCTCTTCGAAGGTGTTGCTTTATTATTTGAACACACAATTCAAATTTTATTCGACTCGATATCAAATGTCCTCTTCACACACTTCAACTTAATTACAAAGCCTACAGCTTCTACTGATTTGGTAGATACGGTCGAACTTTTTTGTTGCTACTATTAAAAGTTACAAGCATTGGCTACACAACATAAAATAAGATCATACTGTAATGGCGTAGCAAATAACCATAATAATGAAGCAGAGTGCCACACAGAAGGCCTCAATAGAAAACTTTTATCGCTGTAATATGATCCTTGAATTCTTGTGTCGTAACGCACGAATGTAAAAATATTTTCTTTACAACAGTGATTAAGTTAACGTCTTGTCACCAGTTCGCGCTCTCCAAGTTCGTAGTCGGTCTTCCTGGATGTCGCGCACCACGTGTGAAGGAGGTGGAAGTGGAGGTAGCCGCGTCGATGCTGACACTGCCACGACTCCACGGAGGCTCTGATGATTCATCCGATGAGTCCCAGGTGTTGGATGGTCGACGTGAGAAGACTCGGGATGAAAATGAAGCACATTGAGTTCGCGCTGATGGCACGAGCGACCGAAATGGCGGTGACCGCTAGGAAAGTGGCTGCAGTCACTGTTGCCGCAGAGACGAGAAGTCGCAGCTTAGCTGAGGCCGATACTTCGGTGGCGGCTGCGGCGGCGCCATCTTGTTCATGGCTGCCGCTTCCGGTCGTGTCGTCGTGGCTGCGTCAGCTCTAGTGTGGATGCTGTCGTGTCCGTGCTCTCGCCGCTGAATATAAGACCCAGCATCTCCTGTAAGGCATCTTGAATCTTCCGTCGCGTTTTCCGCAGCCACCCCAGGCCTTTGAGGGAACTTCTTAGACGTCAGCATGCCAGTTCCGAATATTGTGCACGGCAGAATATAGTTCGTTGGTTGTTTTTCAGTAGCTTGGCACAACACAGCGTAAAATGGCACCTCTGAGCACGTGGCCGTCTTCTTTTTCTTTAAAGGACGAGCGCTTGAGTAGTACGATGGTGATAGAATTATGATTTTTTACACCGCGTGCCCTCTCAAGGAACTGGAGAAGAATTGGGTAACATGTAAAAAAAAATACATGGTTTCTTTTCTTTTTTTCAATTTACCTTTTTTGGATAGAGAGATAAACTTTCTTTTTATTCCCTCAGAGGTTTCTGGACAAGTGGGTTGGGTCCTCAGTCCAGGGCTCCACTGGCGTCAACGGCTTCTTGGGCTTGGTTGAGCAAAGCCAGCGGGATTTCCCGATCCTAGCAAGCCAGGTCTCTCACAGCCTCAGTCGAGTTGTTACTGCGCACGAAAGAGAAGTGACGTTTTGGGGGCGTGATTTGCATTCCCATGTAATGCGGGAAAGAGAGTGCTGTTCGCCCCACCAGAGACATATGCGTGAGTATATTTTGGGATTTATGTGTCTGGTGGTTATTTCGTATGTAAGGGTACGGGTTCTTCTGCACTCGATGCCAATCTCGCACCTGTTCTCTGGTAAAATCCAGATGGGAGTGACTGCATCTCAGTCGTTTTCCTCTTTGGTTTTAGAGGATGTAGCGTGGAGTTATTGGGGTTTCCTCGAAGGTTGGCGACCGGTGCTCGAATCCCAACGAAGCCTAATATTCTACAAAATATACAATTTTTATTTATTTTTGTAGTTAATGGTTTATTTATTTCAGGATACTTCTAATTACCCATGACGAGGGTAATACAAAAAGAGACACATTACAATAAATTTTACAAATAACAGAGGGAGAGTAACGGTAAAAGTAAAATTCTGACAATTGGCTGTTATACGTTCGCTCAGAAAACAACAAACACGGCAAAGCAATGAATGCAAACTAACACAGTTTAAAATCAGGAACTGAAGTAACTAGACACAAATGGTAATTAAACAGTTGAAGTGCACGCATACAAGGCTTTAACAGAATGCCTTCTCAAACAGGGTACATGAAACAGGGTACCGTGTGTGCATTAAGCTTTTAAAGTAGCATAATCCGTGTACCGTAATTTGTTTATAATTTTCACTCTCATATACCTGTGTCATTAATTAAGGTGACAGCTCTTTAATGCGTATTATCCGTATGAATTCGATAATTATTAAAGAAGGAGCAACATTTTTCAAATGAATTGAGAAGAATGACCGTAATAAGCGACTCTTAGATTGCTCTCAAGAAGTGAGTGACATCAGTGATGTTGCAAAAGACTTCTGGCAAGGAGACATTGTAGCAGAAAAGAAAAAGAAGACCATGAGAAATGTCCCGACAGTGGGTGTGTGCCACAAGTGAAGGTGATCAAGAATAAGAAGTTGCAGGGGCACTCGTGTTCTGAGGCAGAAGAAGAAGAAGAAGAAGGCCGTGCGCCTGCGCCACGACTCCATTTTGTGGCATCAAGAACTTCCGCTAGTGTGATCGTCTCGGAAGCCTGCAAGAAGGCCGCACTGCCTGCCCTAAAGTTCGACAGAAGGCGGTGTACCCTCCGTGAGTCGCTGTGAGTCTTTGAAGAACTGACAGACGCATAAACACAGCTGCATCGGCACCGCAATGGCCAGCGTCTCCGGGACTCTCCCAGACGCAGCAACCATGAACGTGGTCGTTCTGCTGCCACCACTACCAAGCTATCGTCAGAAGCTCAACTGCCATTTGTGCTCGCTTCGGCGATCAACACTTTGGGAAATTGTACGTGTTCGCCCCCACCTTGCTCGTGCTTCTCACCGATGTGAATGCGCTGTGCTTCCTCTTTATCATGGGCCTAGTTGCGTCGACACATCCGCCACCGGGGACAAGTGGAATGAACCATCCGAGCCGCCAGTGTAGCAGCGTAGTCTCAGCACCGAGGTGGACTTTTCCACTTCGACCAGCCGCCCCCTAGCGCATGGCATCGCTAACCTTCATGTGATTACACGTCATCGGTGAGCTGGTGGTGTAACTATTGCGCCGCCGTTATTCCAACGAATACATTTTTAGGCATCCAGAATGTCACAAAATAATTAGAAGATGAAACTACGCTGATAAAATGCTTTGACCATGGCCTTTTGTGTCATGTTCTACTTTACTACCACGGTTATATGCCAGAGTGATAAAAAACGTTCCTTACTACGTTTTGGATCACTATTAAAAGAAAAATATTGATCTAGTAGAGGACGAAGTAAACGCCGACTACAGTTGATAGGCAGATGCTCATTTGCTGACTGCTCAAAGTGCTCAGCGAGAATGATGGGGAGCGAACTGTCACTCCTATATTGCATGATTTTGCATTTGATTTCAGACACTCGATGCCAGCTGGTCTAGTTAAGAGATGCGCAATAATTATTATTTGCATAGGTTTGCTAAGGCACTGTACATTTTATCACGTAAAGAGGGCTTACGCCGTTATGTTTTAACCGTATGTAAGGAATAAATAATCTTGAAGCTATGCATTACAAGAGAATCCGGTTTGTTTGGTTTAAATAATTAGGACTGTAAAAAAAACTCGGCAATTTTTTCCAGCATGCAAATTACCTATATAGAAGAAACTGCAAAACCCAACATGTGGGACCTCTGTGATTGGGTACTTCTCAATATAACGATTAATAAAAGATAAGGCAAAGTGATTTGAAAGATTCAATTATTTAATAAGGTGTTATTATCTCTTGAACAATGTTAACTGCCAATGCTGTCTACAACAGTGGCATGATTGTGTTTTGAAGAATATGCACCAGTTAATAGAGAGGCGCAAACGTTGCCACTGCTTCCTCCCTTCCCCCCAAATAAAAACTAAGGTTATGTTTACATCAGCGTACGGACGATTTGCAGGAACTTTTGAGCAGAAATGAAACAGAGCTTGTGTTTTTAGGTGAACTAATGATAATCGAAATAACGCTGAAGCGCTTGTTTTGCTGAAATTTCGGTGTCGGCTTTGTTGATTGAGATAAAATCAACAGCGTTGTCCGTGACCGTAAATTCTAGACAGATGAAAAAAAAAATCGGCATAGCCCACATACCTGTGAATCGGCGTTATGCGAAGTACCGTGTTGCACTTTTATTGAGTGGTACCTAATGAAACGACGCTAAATAAATATCAACAAATTGCACTATTAGCCACACCAGAAGCAGATATATGACGCGTTGATGCTCACCAAGATGCTGGCCCTGGACACTGCTATACAAATCAGCTTCAGCGCATGGTACGTAACCAAATATTACGTTAACTCGACGTCATGGCTGTATCAAAGGAGTACATATGTAATTTAGAAGTTGGGTAGCCAGCACAGCAACCACTATTGATGTTTCACGAAGATTAGCGTCTATTTGAAAATTATTTCGGAGACCTGGCGTAGCTTTGTGGTAAAATGTTTCATTGCCACGCAGGATGCTTGCGTTTGATACCTGCTGGAATCCTCACATTTTTTCTTTGCATTGGTCGAGTCAACGCTATCAATGTCGGGTATTTCTTAACGCTTGCTCGTTAAAATTGCCCCTATGTGATCTCGTCATTCCTACGTAGATACTAAGAGTCAATCAGCTGTGGCACATATCCATGTACCAGTCTGCTCGTGTGTATGTGCCACGTTTTTGCGGGAAGTGTTTGTCGACGTACGGGAAGGTATTGTGTCATTACTCAACTCTTGAAAAGCGCGTCATTATTGTCAAACCATCTTATCCTCCCACGCTAATGTTGCTTCACGTCAAGTTAACGGGATGACAACGAGAGCGCCCAAACGTTAGCGGCTAGACAGATACCTTCAAGGTCACCGAAGTTTGCTTAGACTTCCATTGCTTTAATAATAAATAAATAAATAAAAATAAAAATAGGCAGATCTCACGTACTGCCGGAATTGATAATATGCAAAGCAAGAATGAGGAAGGTTCATATTTCATTTTACAATCAGCACAGCGTTCCGAGGCGGACGTAAATTATGCCGTACATGGCTACTTTGTCATTATTATGCTATTTGCGCCTGCATTTGTGTTCGTCATCCATTCACGTAACGTTACACCAAATTTGATATACCGAAAGCTAAGGAAATGGCCGAGAGCGTCCTAAGAGCGATGCATGTATACTCATGTTTTACGTGACATGCATGTCCTGATTTGACAGTTTGATTTGTCATGATTGGACCGGGCATACCTTGATACCGGAATCGAAGTGCACATGCACAGATACGTACGTCACCACTACCGCTTACCGTACGCGCGGTATTTTTCAGATTTGTCGTTACCGTGGTAGCGTAGGTGAACGTAGTGTACGTAACCATGGCGTCACTCTCGGACGCACGCTTCGAAGTAATTTTGGCGTAGTTGTTGAAAGATTCACCTTGTTTGCAGCAAACGACTGTTTAAAATGACTTCGATTGCCTTCAGTTAGCTTCGACGACCGAGTATGACGGATAAGTTAGCGTGACTTTTGAGATAGCTTCCCATTTCGAACGCCTGTAGGCCTTACAGTCAGATTGATGTAATGAAATCGTCAACACAAAGTTTTCGCAATTAATGCATGTTTATATTGAATTACTTTTTTATTACTAAAACAACTTATAACGTTGCTTCGCGTGGTGACACAGGCACGCTGCATAGGCAATCATTCTTATTTCTTTCTCTGTTCTCTTTTCTATAGCATATTCACTATCTGAGAGGTGGCACCACCATCCCAGCTGGTTACGTAAACCACGTGAACGCTATCCCGCAAAGTGGTAGGTGTTCTCTGGCTAAACTAAAAGGGGTATTCCGAAATTTAGGTTTGTAGCTCAGTAACGCTATTTACTTAACCACTGCTATAAAGCTAATGGTAAACTATACCTGTCTATTGTCTTATATTTTGCCGCTGCATGGTAATGCAAGATTTTCAAATAGATTATACATGTTTTTGTCACGCGATTTCTTCCTAATATAGTCTCATTGCTTGTGAAATGACTGGCGTACATCATCTGCGGTGTCCATAAACACAGCCTGCGCCAGTTAGAAGTTCGGGGAAGAGGGAAACTTTTTCGCACCGGTTTTCAAGAACTGCTCCTCACCGTAGAGCTCGGCAGTGGCTTGGCTGTTGTTCAGATAACCCATGGCGCAGCATGGGCTCTCGATGCGTATTTCTCCATGCTGACCAGGTCCCAGTTTTTAAAAACGATAGCGTTTCTTTGGGACCTTTGACGGAAAAATTTTCGGTCTGTCTGTCAGTCAGTCTGTCTGTTTGTACAATTGTTTGTTTTCCGCTCTTATCGATACTTCAAACGGCCCGCCCCATCCGCCACGTCTACCAATAATGCTCAAGGTTTACCGTTCATACTTGTGCAATACTCAAATAAAAAGCGATCATTGCGCATATCTGAGGTACTATAACAACGCGTTGATGTTTTGTATGTGTGCCTTTATACTAGAGAAGGCACACACAAGTATTTTTAAAGACCGTAGCGTTAAACACGCTGCGCTGTCAGTGCATTGCGATGCTCAAATAGGCAAGTGTTACCAACACTTTGCTAAAGATGACACGGTGGTGGCACCTGTTCGTCGGTTTCAGTTCTACCCCTTATCGCCTCCGAGAATGGCACGCATCTTTCTCCGCAGGTGCGCAGCTCTACCTTCGTTTTCGAAGATAAATGTCAGATGGCGCTCGTGTATACCGTGCCTCGATGTGCTCCTACGCCTCTGCTGCACGTTCGAGGCACTCCAACGCAGCGCCTTCAGAATACCATTCACGGATTTTCTTGCGCAGAACATGAATAAATGTTTTTTTTTCACTCTCTCCGGATGAAAGACTATAGTCTTTGGTCGACATTTGCAGGTTAACATGCAGATCCGAGGCCATTTTTTTTGTTCCTGTGCTCACGTCGACAACCTGCTCGTATACGCATGGGAATGACACAAGTGCTCCTGTGGCTGGTCAGTTGCATCGCAGTGAAATGAATGAGTACGTACATTACGTGAAACTTGACAGGAATGTTACTTTGAGGCTAGACATGAAGTTAGGCGCCCGGATGCAGTCGGTACTGACGCTCACTCCAAAACAGAAGGTTCTAGCGCCGAAGCTCTTTTTTAGTACGTAGCATGGGCAGACACGAAATATTAGAGAGCGTTACCTATAGATTATTGCAAACTGGTGGTGTGAGTGACATCACGCCCTGTCGCCGATCTAAATTAAAGGAGCACCGGAACTATGAATCACCAAGGGTAGCAAAAAATGAGCACCAGAAACACAATACCAGAGCGTAAATGGCATTAGGTGCATGTCTAGAAAAATCTGACTGGTGGATTCACAAACACATCAAACAACAAAAAAAATATATGATGTGCTTTTCGTGATCCGAAGAAATTCAGCACGCGCACCTGTGATGATGCATATATACTTAGACATAGTACTTGACATTTACTTAGACTTGGTCGATGCATACAGCTAATGGAACATTCACAACTTGAGCTGCACTTTTCTTTTAGCCCGTGGGAGCAAGCTAAAAAGGTAAAGTAAGGTTTATAGCTACGTCACGAAAGATATAAAGGCTTTTTCCCACAGCACACTTTTTATGGTGTTTGTCGCGCAGTATACCCTCTCTAACATTTCTCACTGCAGTGTAGCCCGATGCACTCCTCCTATTTTACACATAACTAAGGAAGCAGTTAGTTTTGCAAGGTGCATATTGTATATGTTGCACTCTTTGTGAAACTTGTCATCACTGTTCTTTACGTATTTATTTTAGGTTTCCGGGATTTATTTACCCTACAGAAAAAACAGCCTGGGCCCATTTCTTTCAAAGGGATCAGTCATCACAGCAGCTGAAGGGGATTCTGGAAGCAGCAGTGACGAGCTTCGGTTTTGCTGTTATGAGTGTATCACCACTCACAATACAAAATTAAAACCCCAATTACATTACTTTGTCAAACGACGTGAATTTTTATTGCCGAAGTTTATGCTGTAACATATAGTGCGTTGTGAATAAGTGTCCAGAAATAGTAGTACATTCGGTTACTGTTTCTACGCGTTTTTTTTGTATATGTGACCTAAAACGCCAAACCTCACAGCCATTTGACTCGACTAGTACAAATGTTTTTGAAAGAAGTTGGGAATTTTCGCATTAAAAACAATGAATTTCGAATATATAAAAAAGAAAATTTTTTTGGTCAAGTGGAACATTTCATAATTTTGAAGAATGTTGTGAGAGTCCTGTTTGTCAGGCTTCTTGTAGTTTTTCTATAAATATGGGTAAGCGGGAACATATGGGCTTACCTTTTTTTTACTTCGACATTATGTTCGGTTGAACTTTACGCTGCAGCCTGCTACTTGCACTACTGTGGTAGGCTGTGGTGTGTGTGTGTGTGTGTGTTTGTGTGTGTGTGAGTGTACACGTGTGTGTTAAGTGCCTGCTTCGTCTCACTTTGCTATTTTTTTCCCAGTCTACCTGTACATATATACACTGGTGTTATGCAGCTCATTCAATACTACGACACCTTATTTTAGATGCGGAACATCTAATACTCGAGGCTTGTAGTGCGGCCCCGTCCGCAAGCTTCCTCCTCCTTCTTCCACCATCTGTGCATCCCTTCCTCCTCTACACACCGCGCGCGCTTCACTCCTTCAGCATCTGTGCACCCTTCCTCCTCTACACACCGCGTGCGCTTCTCCTCTTCACGAACATTCGCTAGCTGTATAATGTAGCGCTCATGCGCCGTCGCGCTTCGAGAACATCGGCAGCTGACGCACGCGCATGCGCCGTTGCGCTTCTCCCCCTTCTCGAACATTCGACAGCTGACAGTGCATGCGCCGTCGCGCTGTATATATACTCAAGGTCGGCGCTCGCTCGCTCAGTTGCCGCTCGTCGGTTGGTTTGTACGGCGCGTCGACGTCCAAGGTCGCGGTGAAATGAATTCCAACGAATCCACAAACACAATGATCGTCGTCCCTTCGACCAGCGCCGCCCTTTCGCATACGTGTGTACGTGTTCACTCATTTAACACCCACTCCTACAACCACGTTAACCAATTTAGCCATCGACCCAAGTAAGTCGCAATTTAACACCCCATTTCACAACCACGTTAACCAATTTAGCCATCGACTCAAGTAAGTCGCACTTTAACACCCCGTTAACCAATTATATGCTCCGCATCCTCCTCAGTGTTCCCCCGAGGGAAGCTGCGGGCAAGTTTTTTATCAGCTGAATAAGTGCAGGTATAATAAGTACAGTGGTGACACGAGTATACCTTCTTTCTATTCCGGTCACTGCAGGGAATAAGTTTCATATATGCTTGTACTTTAGAACAGTTTAGTCTTAGGCCAGTGTGTGCAGCATATTTGATGGAATGAAAGACTATGAACGGGACCACAAAAGAAGAGGCGCACAGGATGAAGCACTTGCTCCTGTCTGTCTCTCATTCCTCTTCCTGTTAATTGCACTTCATTTGATCAAGATTGCTTGTCGATGTATCTTCTATAGTTTCAAGGGTGTTTATGTGTTACATCCCACTCGCACGGGTGTAGCTTAGTCTAACACCTATTGTGTAGGTTTGTTGGTAAACGCCTATAAATGTAGGGTGTCAACTTAACTTATACTCTGCGTTTTAGGGTGTCTCTCATGGGACAGAAAAATATACCCTTAAGGGGGTAAACATTTTTGAAATGCCATGGTGTTCTTTAGCGTGCACTGATAACGCACAGGGCACGGGTCTCTACAATGTTGCCTCCATCGAAAGGCCACCACCACGACTGGGATTGAATCCACGACTTCTAGGTCAGCAGCCTAGCACCCTATTCACAGTTCCAGTGAAGGGGACTGTTCTCTTTTAAAGCTGATGGCAAGGCACAATATTGAATATGATAGTCCCCGCTGTATAGCCGTGGCAGCATAGGAGATCATCTACGTTTATATTACATTGGTATTTCTCGTCGATTAAAGTAATTGCAATATTCTCTTGTTAAAGTTTGCAAACGTTTGTTTCAATGAGATATTCATGAATTTTAGGACTCTCATCGAAGGCGTTGCCTTAATATTTGAACACAATATTCAATTTTTATTCGACTCGATATCAAATGTCGTGTTCGCACACTTCCATTTATTTACAAAGACTACGGCTTCTGCTGACCAAGTTGCTACGGTCAAACTTTTTTGTTGCTACCTATAAAAGTTACAGGCATTTGCTACACAACATAAAATAAGATCATACCATAATGGCGTAGCAAACAACCATAATAACGAAGCAGAGCGCCACACAGAAGGCCACAATAGAAAACATTTATCGCTGCGATATGATCCACAAATTCCTGTGTCGTAACACACGAATGTAAAAATATTTTCTATACAACAGAAATTAGTTTAACGTATTATCACCAGTTCGCGCTCTCCATGTTCGCAGTCAGTCTTCCTGGATGTCGCGCACCACGTGGACGGGAGGTGGAAGTGGAGGTAGCCGCGTCGATGCTGACACTGCCACGACTCCACGGAGGCTCTAATGATTCATCCGATGAGTCCCAGGTGTTGGATGATCGACAAGAGAAGAATCGGGATGAAAATGAAGCACTTTGAGTTCGCGCTGATGGCATGAGCGACCGAAATGGCGGTGACCGCTAGGAAAGTGGACCCAGTCACAGTTGCTGAAGAGACGACGAGTCGCAGCTTAGCTGAGGCCGATACCTCGGTGGCGGCTGCGGCGGCGCGATCTCGTTCATGGCTGCCGCTTCCGGTTGCGTCGTCGTGGCTGCGTTAGATTTAGAGTGGACGCTGTCGTGTCCATGTTCTCGCCGCTGATTAGAAGACCCAGCATCTTCTGTATGGGACCTTGAACCTTCCATCGCGTTTTCTGCAGCCACCCTAGGCCTCTGTGGGAACTTTTTAGACGTCACCATGCCAGATCAGAAGATGGTGCCCTGCAGAATATGGTTCGTTGGTTGTTTTTCAGTAGCTTGGCACAACCCAGCGTAAAACGGCACCTCTGAGCACGTGGTCTTCTTCTGTTTCTTTGAAGCACGAGCGCTTGACTACTACAATGGTGATAGAATGATAATGTTTTTACGCCGCGTGCATAATCCAGGAACTGGAGAAGAATTGGCTGACATGTCGAAAAAAATACAAGGGGTCTTTTCTTTTTTCTTCAGTTCACCTTTTTTCAACTTTTTTTTATTCCCTGAAAGTTTTCTTGGCAAGAGGGTTGGGTCCTCAGTCCAGGACACCACTGGCATCAAGGACTTGTTTGGCTTGGTTGAGCAAAGCCAGCTGGTTTTCCAGATCCTAGCAAGCCAGGGCTCCCATAGCCTCAGAAGAGTTCTTACCGCTAATGAAAGAGAAGTGACGTTTTGGGGGCGTGATTCGCTTTGCCATATATTGTGGGAAAGAGAGTGCCATTCGCCCCACCAGAGACACGTGCATGTGTATATTTTGGGACTTATGTGTCTGGTGGTTTCTTGTAAGTGAGTGTACGGGTTTTTCTCTACTCGACGCGAATCTCACGCCTGTTCTCTGGTAAAATCCAGATGGGGGTGACTGTATCTCAGTTGTTTTCCTCTTTGGTGTTAGAGGATGTAGCGTGGAGTTATTGGGGGTCTCTCGATTATTGGCAACCTGTGCTCGAATTCCAAGAAAACCTAATATTCTGAAAACTATACAATCTTTATTTATTTAATTTAGTTGATTGTTTATTTATGTCAAATTACTTGAATATGTCCATGACGAGGGTAATACATAGGGAGAAACATAACAATAAATTTTAGTAATAACGGAGTGAGGTAACACTAAAAATGTACAATCTTGACAATTGGCTGATATACGTTTGTCAGGAAACAACAACAACGGCAAAGCAATGAATGCAAACTACAACATACTTGAACATCAGGAACTGAAGCAATTAGACAGAAATGGGTATAAAAAGCGCTAGAAATGCAAGCATTTTAGCTTTTACAGAATGCCTTCTCAAACAGGGTACGTGAGAGAGGGTACACTAGGTGCTTTAAGCTCTTTAGCAGCATAATCCATGTACCGTAAGTTGTTCATCATTATTCTTTCAGTTTTCACTCTCATAAACCGCTGTCTATAATAAGGTGGCAGCTGCTGAATGCGTATTATCCGTACGAATTAAATAATTAATAAAGAAGCAGCAACACCTTTAAAATGAATTGATAAAAATGACCGTTATAAGACACTGTTAGATTGCTCTCAGCAAGTGGGTTACATCAGTGATGTTGCAAAAGACTTGATGATGATGATGATGATGACCTCTGCTGGATGGCGCTCACACATAGAGTGGGATGGGCCAAGAACCTGGCGGTAGGATACTTAAATGAAGGTAAGATGAAAATGAAGCCCAGCTGAAAAGTAGTTTAGAAATAATACTACCAATAAAGAAAAATGTTTGCTGAGTGAAGCGGTCAAACTATCTCTTGTTTTTGACAGACATAGCTGTAAATTATAAAGAAGATCTGAAAAGGTTAGGGTTCACTAGCACGGTAATCTTTTAGTTGCGTAGATGTAATCAAACACAGTGGAGCATATATCCCTGTGGCAGTAACAAAAGGAAGTTCCACCAAGTGATAAAATTACTGGTAGATTTACTTGTATTTCGAGCTTTTGTACTAAGGTTTTTCGAAATCTTTTTCTTTGATAAGAATAACGATGACAGAATAAAAACAAATGTTCAATTGTTCCAATTTCGTTGCACCAAATGCATAGCGGTCACGCCTTCAGTCGAGCTTTGTTAAGGTAATAATTTAGTTGTGGAACTGCACAGCGCACTCTGGTATAAGTGACCTCTAACTGGCGAGATAAACACCATTGTTTATTCCAGCAATACCTCAAATGCTCGAATTTATCCGAATTGCTTTTTCCCCATTGCAGGCAAGCATTTCGGAAGCTCAGCGCTGTCACGTAAGCCGTATCTGGTAAAACTGGGAAGGCGGGCCCACTCAGGGATACTGCTGCTAAAGAGCCCACCATTTCGTTCAAATATAATCCGAGGTGGCCCGGTACCCATAGCAAATGCATTTTTTTTGTTTTTCGGTAACAAATGCCGAAACGTATTCATCAGACTTGCGGCAGGAAGGCATTGCAGCAGAAAAAAAAGAAGACCATGAGAAATGTCACCACAGTGGGTGTGTGCCACAAGTGAAAGTGATCAAGAATAAGAAGTTGTAAGGGCACTCATGTTCTGAGGCAGAAGAAGAGGAAGAAGGCCGTGCGCACGCGCCACGACTCAATTTTGTGGCATCAACAACATTTTAGAAAAGTACGATTAGTTTGGGTGCCTGGACATAAAGGTTTGTTTCTATGTGAAATAGCCGATTCCTTAGCTAAGTCGTCAATCAACGCACCAATTCTACCGCTATGTCCATCATCCGCTTATGTGACTGCTGCTCGATTCCGCAGACGTACGCTTATGCAAGTCTTTAAAGGTTCAGCACTAACAAACTCTACAGAATATCGCCATTTATTATATCCCTGGTGAAGAGACTTTTGCCGCACTCAAAATCAAGAAGTAGCTATCACAAGGCTACGTTGCCGGGTACCAAATCTAAATTTCTATAAACACAGGTCTGCTCAGGCACCTTCGCCACTGTGTGCATTCTGTGATGAACTGGAAACAATAGACCTTTTCTTTTTGACCTGCAGGCGGTTTAACACATTACGAAAAACCCTATTAGAAATACCTTTACGTGGTATTGGTATGGACTTATCTCTGCCTGTCATTTTGTCTTTTGGAGCTTCCATTTCTGGTTTCTTTAATGCGACAGTATGCGCGGCCGTGCGGGACTATATAGATGAAACTAATTGGTTGACTAATTAACCAGTTTCATTATCCTAACAGGTCCACATAAATATATACGTATAAAATATGATTATTGCTCTATTCTAAGAATAAATACGTTTATGTAAATATTTGTATGCATTACATTAAGTACCACACTTTTTTAGGCTATCGGTAATCTTTCTGTTAAACCTCCATCATTCCAAATCTGAACAGTAAATTTTGAAACCACTCGATTCTTGGCCAATCCCCCACAGTGGGTATGCGCCACTAACAACAACAACAACAACAACAACAACAACAACAACAACAACAACAACAACAACAACAACAACAACTTCCGCTAGTGTTATCCGTCTCGGAAACCTGCAAGAAGGCCGCGCTGCCTGCCCAAACGTTCAACACAAGGCAGTGTACCTTCCGTGTGTAGCTGTGAGTCTCCGAAGAACTGACAGAAGCATGGAAACAGCTGCATCGGCACCGCAGTGGGCAGCGTCTCCCGGGACTGTCCCAGACGCAGCAGCCATGAACGTGGTCGTTCTGCTGCCACCACAACCAAGCTATCTTTCCAAGCTCAACTGCTATTTCTGCCCGCTTCGGCGATCAACACTTTGGAAAATTCTACGTGTTCGCCGCCACCTTACTTGCTTGCTTGCTTGCTTGTTCCTTTCTTTTGTGGCTCTCACCCACTAAGGGGGATTGGCCAAGAAGCCGGTGATTAATGCAAGTCAATTCCTTTAGATTGTCTAGACTAGGGGAATATGATTACTGTGTTTCGACTGTGAAATTAATTTGGCGCAATGTAAAAAAAGAAAAAAAGGGGGGGGGAGAGAAATAATAGAATTTGTTGAATATCTGAGGTGGAATCGTTATATGAAATTCTCCTGAAAGTTGAATCATTGCAGTGTATCAGCTAAATAATAAGTGGTAGTGTGGCTAGTAATATTCGATATCTGATCGCTGACTCAGCAAGGTAATCTTCTTGTGTTATATATGAATTCGCAGAGAGCCCCACAGATGTTCCTGTCGTTGTGTCCCAATGAAGCGGCCCCAAAAGACAAAATATTGGGAGTATTAGGTGATATACCTAGTTTTTCGAATAAAATTTTGAAGCAGTTTTTTCATTGATTTTTGAAACGGTGACTTGTGATAAGAAAATGGTCGATATGTTCAGGTTCGTTACAGCTTGAGCACAGAGGCGATGGCACCAGACCCGACCTGTTTGAGTAGAAATTAAGAGGTGGTACACGGCAACGTAATTTGTTATCAAGACTTCCAATTTACGCGTGGGACACCATTTATTATTCCATATGAAGTGCATGTGCGAGAAATCTGCATTCGGTATCATGATTTTTGATGAGTCTTCAAGAAGGGAAAGTTTTCTAAACCTCGCTGCTGTTACATAAGCTGTAGGTGGCATGATTGGCACAATCGGAAGATCAAGAGATGTTCGCGCAAGTGTGTCAGCCATCACGTTTATAAATATACTATGATGACCTGGCACCCATATCATTCGCACTAGACGAATGTTTGTTGGGATTAATGATTTTTAGTTTAGATTTTAGATTAAAGTTTCTAGTACTGCTGATGTCGACGACGATGATAAAAATGAACACACAGAATACGAGTGAGCCACTATCACAGCTGTCGAATGAGTCGCAGGAAGTTTACGAACAGCTAGTATAACGGCCATTAATTCCGCTTCAAATATTGGTGTATAATCTGGGAGGCGTAATGAAAATGACCAGAATAATGAGATAGAAAAAATACCCACACCTGCCTTCTCACCACTCATAGATGCATCCGTTGCAATTACTATATTAGTACCTAATTGAGACAGGTGTTGTTCTAATAAACCAATCAAATATTTAGAGGGCAAGTGTTTAGCGTTCATGGGGAAGATATCGTCAAATTTTATTTGCACTTGGCTGATTGGTTTGACAGATAGTGTGATCTCGAATATATTAACATTTAAAGCATCTACAAGTGTGTAAACAAATAGCACTTGGGGTTTATATACCCGGGACCAATGCTTATTAAAAAAGACACCAGGCTCGGCAACGAATACAAACTGTCGCCTTCTTAAAGTGTATTCAGAAAATTTTAAATAGGTTTTTACTGTTAACATACGAAATCTGCAAGCAAGGGTGGGTATCCGAGCTTCTTGATACAAAACATTTTAGCGGTGAATTTTCGCACACCTAAACAACTACGTAGAGCTTCCCGCTCTAGCAGAATCAGGGGGTTTATTTTGTATGCTGGTCTACCAGAGAATAGTACGCATCCGAATTCAAGAATCGGACAAACGTACATGCGATAAGTCATGATCAGCGTATCTCTTCGAAGACCGGAACGGAGGTGGCCAAGCCTACCTATCATTCCAACAGCGCGTGTAGCCTTAATTTTAATATATTCAATGTGGTCACGCCAGCTCAGTTTTTGATCGTACAGTACATCCAGATATTTAATACAGTTAACCTGGGGAATTATTTCTTGATGGTACTGAAAAGAAATAGTAACTGGTGCGTCCAATAGAAAAACTATTATAGCACTTTTAGTTACGTTCAGGTTCATATGAATTTTCTGAAACCAGGTTTCCAATGTTGCCAAATAACACTGTAAAGTTGAATGTACTAAATAATTATTGCTGTCAGATGCAAAGAACGCGATATCATCTGCATATACACATACTTGTACCTTATCACTCAGTGGTATGGAACTTAACAAAATGTTAAATAGCACAGGCGATAGAACAGAGCCTTGAGAAACAGCTCTCGTTTGGCTATACTTCGGCTGGAAACACCTCGTTGGAAGCAATAAAATTTTGTTTCTTTTAAAAATTCGTACCTCCAATTTGTTATGCACTGCGGGAACGTAAGCTCTTTGAGGACATTGATAAGAATAGGATGCTCAACACTGTCATATGCCTTGGCTAAATCAAGGGGTATTAGGGCCGCACATTGTCGTCTGTACCGAGCAAGCTTTATACGAGCCTCTAAATCAACATGCGTCCACCATATAGAGTAACCTGGTCTAAATACAATCTGGCACGCACTGAGTATCGCATTATCTATTATGAACTTCGTAACTCTAATGTAAAGTATTCTTTCTATTAACTTAACTACGTGTGATGCTAAAGCGATTGGCCTAATGTTATCTATCTGCATTCCTAGTCCCTGTTTTTTAAGAAGCGGTATTATTTTGGCAAATCTCCAGTCAGGAGGTATCCAACTATTTTCAAGTGAATAGTTCAACCGTTAAGGAGGTCTTCAGGAGAGATGTCGAATAATATTTTTAACATTTCTGAAGAGACGCCATCTGGTCCAGGACCTGTGTTTGGCAGAATACGAACGACGTGCGCAAGTTCATCCCTACTTACTTCAATAAAATCATTTCTGAATGACGGTTTTGCAATCTTATTTTGATTTGTGATGTAAATATCTTCTCCAATCCTAATGCAATATCAGTTAATGTATCTTCACACTCAGTTGAAGAAAAATAACTGAGTCGATATTTACGTGTGCTGTAATAGCTTTACGATTACGGAGAAATCTGAATGGGGCTTTGTTGTTGCCGCTCTTGGATAGATAGCTGTACCGTTTTTCTTTATAATCGTCTTTCGCTAATGAAACAGTACTCTTAAAGGTAGCTTTAGCAAATAAATAATTTCTCCAATTAGTCGGACATTGGTTGGTAAGAAGTTTTTTCCATGCAGCGTTGCGGCGTCTATAATCTCTGGGGCAATCCACATTCCACCAGGCAGATATGAATTTTCCCTTCGTTGAAGATATAGTGAACTGTGATTTTTTTACTGTACACTTTAGGGTGGAACAAAGGCTCATAGCTTTCATATTTGCTTCCATATTGGGCAAGAAAGACAGCGTTGACTGTAAGTTCTTTTTAAATTTAGAGTAGTTTACAAAACTTTGCACCTGGCGATCTACCGTCACTAAATGAATGCTGACTTCAAATACCAGGGGGCAGTGATCACTACTTGTTGTGATATCAAGAACAGTCCAAGACGATATTGTCACACTTGAGCTAGTAAATTTCAAATCTAAGACGGACCTCGAATTACATCGAACGAATGTCGGAACTCTGGAGTTTCAACAAATAAGGTTATTCCGATTAGTCCAGTCCCACAACCGTTTTCATGATGAATCAGTGCAGAATCCACATGAAACGTGATGGGAATTGAAGTCTCCCGCAAATAGTATACTGTCTCTGCAAAAACTCACAGTCACGTCAAGGGCTCTTTTATCTTGTATTCCAGCCGGAAAGTTGTTGTTGACTATAGATTGTGGCGCTCATCCGGGAAAGTGAATTTCCAGAACCAATACTTCATAATCGTGTGATATTTGTTGGTAAACTAAGTGTGCTTTATGACTAATTTTGGATGAAATGAAAAACATTAATCCTCCACCACGTGAGTCTCGGTCTAGTCGAAAGCACTGATAGTTTTTAGATAGAAGTTTTGATCAGCATACAGCCAAGTTTCTTGTAAAATCATGACGTCTGAAGATTGTTGAGAAATTAGGTATAATAAGTCTGTAGTCGCAGAGAGAATCGAACGGCAGTTCCGCTGAAATACTCTAAAGCACCCTATGATGATAAGCAAGCAGTAACAACTGCTTGATCCAAGATACTATCTTTTAAGAAGTCCGCTTTAGTCCTAGGTTCCTTCACACTCTTTTTTGTTTTTGGATGAGAAGAATTATTAAGTTTGCTAGTGGGTGATCTGGTGCGTTTCAAAAGGCGAGCATTCATATCTACATCCCGATTACTTATAGATTCTGAATCAGATATACCTTCCTGCTCAGTTGTGTAAGATCTAGAAGGCATTGCCACATTGTCGATAGAGACATCTGACTGATGTTCGGCAGGTTTATTGATTGAGGAACTAGGAGGTTGGATACGCTTAGTTATTCGATCAGATGCGCCCGACATCTGTGAATCTATAATATTATTGTGTGAGTTGGACAGATTGAGTAAAAAATTTTCTAATACTTCTTCTACGACCTTTTCTACCATAGCAGAAATGGACTGAGAAAGTGATGCCTCCATAGAAAGAGGTGGACGAGCTGCTATGCCGGCATAACCCTGATTCCTGCTTTGAATTTCTGCAATTGCTTCTCTACGAGAGCATCGTCTCCTTTCAATGATTTCAATCACCTGAAGTTCCTTTGATCTTGCAGGGCAGTTAGGATCGTCTGCAGCGTGATTTGCCTTGCACAAACAGCATGTCTTATTGTCTGATTGACACTGAGAAGTACTATGACCAGCCCCGTATATGGCCCCGCATATGCGGCATCCCGTCTCCGATCGACAACCTTTAGTGCTGTGCCCAAGCTTCGACCTTATAGATAAGCCGCCATGCCTTGATCTCCGAAGGCGATCTGTTCCAGCGAATGTGGCAATTACAGTTTCAGTGGGAACTTTCTGTTGGTTTTCCTGTTTGGTACAGCGGTAAAGAGAAATAACACCTGCTGGGAAAAAGATGTCCAAGACTTCTGCTGGGCTTACATTTGCGTCTACCTCCCGAACCAATCCTTTGCAGCAAGCTAGATGAGGTGGGATAAAAGAGCTTACCGGATGTGATGCAAAAGTAGTGCACTTCAGAAGGTCTTGGATGCAAGCCTTGTCTGGTGAGCAGCATAGTATCCCCCCGCGTACAAACTGACGAACCTCTGTTATCAGTAGAGAGTGGGGAGTGATTGCATGAAGATCCGTTTGGATTGTCTTGGGATTTTTCATGTGGATGAACCCACCGGTGGTCGGCACCAAAGCGACAGGAACGCTACGGGTTCCATTGTGGAGAAACAACTCCAGGGGAAGATCTTGAGGGGGAACAGAGGCTGACCAGAGGGCAGGCTTCTGGCCCGGAGAAGAAACAGACATGAAATAAGAAGAAGTTACACTTACCAATGCACTAATACAGTTGCGGAACAAGAGGTAGATCTAATAAAATAAAAGTAACCGCCGGCTACTTGACCGCAACCCTGAGGATGGAACAAGGAACGCAGGCGCAGGCACGAACGCAGTCCTTCAAAGCACCCTCCAAAGCGTCCTCCAAAGCGCCTGATGGCTAAGTTGTCGCCTCTCGCGAGGAAAGCACCTTGCTCGTGCTTCTCACCGTCGTAAATGCGCTCTACTTCCTCTTAATCACGGGCCTGGTTGCGTCGACACATCCGCCACCGGGGACAAGTGGAATGAACCATCCGAGCCGCCAGTGGGGCAGCGTAGTGTCAGCACTGAGGTGGATTTTTCCACTTCGACCAGCCGCCCCCTTAGTGCATGACTTCTTAAACCTTCATGCGCTCATACGTCATCGTTTAGCTGGTGGTGTAACGTTTGCGCCACCGTTATTCCAACGAATACATTTTTAGGCATCCAGGTTGTCACAAAAGAATTAGAAGATGAAACTACGCTGATAAATTGCTTTGATCACTGCATTTTGTGTTGTGTTCTGCTTCTCTACCACGGTTATATGCCATGGTGGTTGAAAATGTTTCATACTACGTTTGGGATCATTAATGATGGGAGAATACTGATCTTGTAGAGGATGAAGTAAAAGCCGACTACAGTTGAGAGTCAAATGGTTATTGGCTGACTGCTGAAACTGCTCAGTGAGAATGATGGAGAGCTAACTGTCACTCCTATTTTGCATGATTTTGCAATTGATTTCAGACACTCGATGCCAGCTGGTCTAGTTAAGAGATGCTCAATAAATATTGGTTGCGTAAGTTTGCTAAGGCACTGTACATCAATTATCATGTAAAGAGGGCTTACGCCGTTAATTTAAACCGTATGTAAGGAATAAGCTAATCTCGAAGCTATGCACTTCGAGAGAATTGCCTGTTTGTTTGGTTTAACTAATTAGGAGTGTAAAAAACTCGGCAATTTTTTCCAGCATGCAAATTACCTAGATAAAAAAACAGCAAAACCGAACATGTTGGACAACCGTGATTGGGTACTTCTCAATATAACGATTAATAAAAAGAAAAGGTAAACTGATTTGCAAGATTCAAATAATAATTAAGGTGTTATTATTTCTTGAAATATGTTAACTGCTAATGCTCTATACAACAGTGACATGATTGTGTTTTCAAAAATATGCACCAGTGAAAAGAGCGGCGCAAACGTTGCGACTGCTTCCCCCCGCCCCCCCAAAAGAAAAACCAAGGTTATGGTTACATCAGCGTATGGACGATTTGCAGGAACTTTTGAGCAGAAATAAAAGAGAGCTGGTGCTTTCAAGTGAACTAATGTTAATTGGAAGAACGCTAAAGCGCTCGTTTTGCTGAAATTTTGGTGTCGCCTTTGTTGATTGAGATAAAGTCAACAGTGTTGTCCGTGACCGTAAACTCTAGATAGATGCAAAAAAAAAAATCGGCAAATCCCACATACCTGTGAATCGACGTTATGCGAAACACCGTGTTGCACTTTTTTATTGAGCGGTACGTCATGAAACGACGCTAAATAAATGTCAACATATTGCACTATTAGTTACACCAGAAGCTGATATATAAAGCGTTGATGCTCGCCAAGATGCTGGCCCTGGACACTGCTACTTAAATCAACTTCAGCGCATGGTACCTAAACAATATTGACGTTTACCCGACGTGATTGCTGTATCAAAGGAGTACACATGTAATTTAGAAATTGGGTAGCCAGCACATCAACCACTATTGATGTTTCACGAAGATTAGCGTCTATTTGAAAATAATTTCCGAGACCTGTCGTAGCTTTGTGGTAAAATGCTTCATTGCCACGCAGGATGCTTGTGTTCTATACCTGCGGGAACCCTCACATTTATTCTTTGCATTGGTCGAGTCGACGCTATCAATGTCAAGTATTTCTTAACGCTTGCTCGTTAAAATTATCCTGTGGTTTCTCGTCGTTCCTAGGTAGATACTAAGTGTCAATCAGTTGTGGCACATATCCCCTAACCAGCCCGCCCGTGTGTATGTGCCACTGTCTGGTGGGAGGTGTTTGTCGACGTACGCGACGGGATTGTAGTATTATTCATGTCTTGACCAGCGCGTCATTATCGTCAAACCATCTTATCCTCCCACGCTAATGTTGGTTAACGTAAAGTTAACGGGATGACCACGAGAGCACCCAAACGTTAGCGGCTAGACAGATTCCTTCAAAGTCACCAAAGTTTGCTAAGAGTTCCTTCGCTTTAATAATAAATAAATAAATAAATAAAAATAAAGATAGGCAGATCTCACGTACTGCCGGAATCGATAGTATTCGAAGCAAGAATGAGGAAGGTTCATATTTCACTTTACAATCAGCACAGCGTTACGAGACGGACGTAAATTATGCCGTACATGGCTACTATGTCGTTATTATTATATTTGGGCATAGCATTTGTGTTCGTCATCTATTCACGTCACGTTACACCAAATTTGATATATCTAAAAATTTTTACAGCCAACAGGGTATAAATGGGCTTATCCCATGAATGACACCCTATCAATTACCGTACGCGCGGTATTTTCCAGATTTGTCGTTACCGTGGTAGCGTAAGTTAACATAGTGTAAGTAACCATGGCGGCAATCTCGGACATGCGCTTTGAAGTGATTTTGGCGTAGTTGTTGAAAGATTCCCCTTGTTTGCAGCAAACGACTGTTTAAAGTGGCTTCGCTTGCCTTCGGTTAGCTTCCACGACCGAGTATAACGGATAAGTTAGCGTGACGTTTGAAATATCTTCCCATTTCGAATGTCTGTAGGCCTTACTAGATGATTGATGTAAAAAAAATCATCAACAGAAATGTTTTCGCATTTCGTGCATGGTTCATATTTAATTAGTTTTATTAATACTAAAACAACTTGTAACATTTCTTCGCGTGGTGACACAGGTTCGCTGCATAGGCAATCATTCTTGTTTTGTTTCTCTTTCCTCTGTTCTATAGCTTATTCACTATCTGATAGGTGGCACCACCGTCCCAGCTGAGGCACGTAAACCACGTAAACGCTTTCCCGCTAAGTCGTGGGTCTTCTCTGGTTAAACTATAAGGCGTTGTCCGCAACGTACGTTTGCAGCTCGGTAACGCTATTCACTTAACTCCGGCTATAAAGCTAATGGTAAACTATACCTGTCTAACGTCTTATATTTTGCCGCTGCTTGGTACTGCAAGATTTTCAATTAGATTATACATGTTTTTGTCACAAGATTTTTTCCTAATATAGTCTCACAGCTTGTGAAATGACTGTCGTGCATCGTCTGCGGTGCCCATAAACAAAGCATGCGGTGTTAGGAGTTTGGGAAAGAGAGAAACTTTTACGCACCGGTTTTCAAGAACCCCTCCTCATCGTAGAGCTCGGCGGTGGCTTGGCTGTTGTTCAGATAACCTATAGCGCAGCATGGGCTCTTGATTCGTATTTCTCCGCGCTGACCTGGTCTCTGTTTTTTTCCTGTGCTCACGTCAACAACCTGCTCATATATGCATGTTAATGACATATGTACTCCTGTGGCTGGTTGGTTGCATTGCAGTGAAATGAATAACTACGTACATTACGTGAAACTAGATAGGAATGTTACCTTGAGGCTCGACATGAAGTTAGGCTCTACTGACGCTAACTCCAAAAGAGAAGGTTCCAGCACCGAAGCTCTCCATTAGCTCGTATCGTGCGGAGACGCAAGATATTAGACAGCTTCATCTATAGATTGTTGCAGCCCGGTGGTGTGAATGACAGCACTCACTGTCACGGACTGTCACGCACTTCGGGTGAGGCCCCGCCGATCCAACACCGACGTGCGGCAGACTCGCAGGCTTCCACTTTACGCTTCGGCCTGCGACGCCTGAATGGCCTCGAAGTGGCACATTTCGAATTTATTTGCAGGTCGGTCGACCCGTGGGGGGTTGCACGTGTGGTGATGAATGAGCCTGATCGACGCACTCATAAGCAGACATGGAGACTTTATGCAAAACGAACTAGCATTTAATTCAAACAAGGGCAAAGGCAGGAGTTAACAAAAATAACAAAGGAGGAAACTGATACGCGCGATGGAAAGAATAGCTATATAACAAAATATGCTAAAAAACACTACAAAAGATACAGACTAAAGACAAATATGCGGAACATTAAAAATAACAACAAGATGGAAATTATAAAAGAGGGTTACAAGGAAATAATTACAGAATGATCATTGGTCGCGCTTTTGAATTTCTAGGTGCTTCGCAACGCACACAGCTACAAATAATAAAAAAAGGCTGGTTATAATAGTTTAACAGTTTAAACAAAAGTCAAAGTGAAAAGTTCCATAAGGACCAGGCCAGATCTTGGTGCACGTAGGGGAGTTGACGGGTGCCGCTGAAGGTCTCGCCGGCTTGGTAGACGACGAGGGTGCCTGGAATTGCAGCCGTCTCAATACGTTGCACGGGTCACTCCATGCTCGCCGCCTACGCGAGACTCGCGACACCGACGACCGCACTTGTTGCTTGCTGTGCGTAAACTGCCTATTCC
This sequence comes from Rhipicephalus annulatus, assembly GCA_013436015.1. Taxonomy (NCBI): domain Eukaryota; kingdom Metazoa; phylum Arthropoda; class Arachnida; order Ixodida; family Ixodidae; genus Rhipicephalus; species Rhipicephalus annulatus. The sequence continues at coordinate 412,677 of WOVY01002299.1, read as the reverse complement.
GATGCAGTTCAAACCTCTTCAGGGGCGTACACGTGCTCCCGTCTCATCTGGGGGTAATTTTCCTTTTTTAGACCGCCGGTGCCCCTTTCGGTACAGGTGCAGGGAAGACGAGCCGGCGCCACGCTGGGTCGTTATAGTCGCCGGATGTCGTCCTCCCAACACAAAAGCGCCCTTCCTTGGAAGATGGGGCCCGCGGATGATCCGAAAATTGGAGTTGTTTGTGACACGGATCTAAATTTAATTAGCACCGGAACTATGAAACACCCAGAGTGGCAAAAAATGAGTGCCAGAAACACAATTATCGAGTTTAAATGACCTTAGGTGCGAGTCTAGAGAAATTGTGACTGGTGGGTGCACGAACACATTTTACAATAAAAAATACATAATATGCTTTTCGTGATCCACAAAAAATTCAACACGTACCTGTGTTGATGTATATATACTGAAGCATAGAACATAACATTCACTTAGACTCGGTCGTTGCATAGAGCCAATGAAATTTTATCACCTCGGAGCTGCACCTTCCGTTTAGCCTGCGCGAGCAAGCGAAAAAGGTAAGGTAATGTTTATATCTACATCACAAAAGGTATAAAGACTCTTCCACAGCGTGCTTTTTATGGGGTTTATTGCGCAGTATACCCTTTTTAGCATTTCACACTGCAGTGAAGCGCGATGCCTATTTACTCCCTTTATACTTGCACATACTTAAGGAACCAGTTAGTCATGCAAGGAGCATGCTGTATATGTTGCACACTTTGTGAAACTTTTGATCATTGTTTCTTATGTATTTATTTTAGGTTTACGGTATTTATTTAGTGTAGAGGAAAAACAGCCTGGCCCCATTTCTCTCAAAGGGACCAGTCATCTCAGCAGCTGAAAAGCTCTTTCTCACACAGAGGAGAACTACTTGACTACCGAGAAAGAGTGCCTCGCCATGGCCTTGGTGGTTCTCAAATTTCGATCGTATCTGTACGGCCACCCATTCAAGGTTGTCAGCGATCACCACTCGCTTTGCTGGCTCACTAATAATTCGAAAGACCCACCCGGCCGTTTTGCACGCTGGAGCCTCCTGCTTCAAGACTTCGATATGACCATAATTTATAAATCAGCCTACTGACGCGGAAAGCATACTGACGCGGACTGTTTCTCGCGGTCACCCGTCGAGAGTGCCGCTATTATTGACGAGTTTAGGGACGCCGCAGTCTTGGGAGCCATCAATGCAGCCACTATTTCCCAAGAGCAGCACAGTGACCCCCACCTGCTTCCGCTTGTCAACATCTTAGTAGGATGACGTGAAGACTGGCCGTGAGCTTTCGCCAGAGGACTGCCGTCTTTTTGTTTAAGAAACGACGTCTTATACAAGCAAAACTTTTCCCACCCGCAGCCCATATTTGCTCGTCGTCCTTGCATCACTTCGAAAAGAAATTCTGGAAGCCTGCCATAGTGAAGTCACCTCCGGTCATCTTGGCTACACTCGAGCATTATCCCGACTGCAAAACAGTTAGTACTGGCCGAACCTATCAGCTGCTCTAAAGCATCACGCCCAAACCTGTGCCGACTGCCAAAGACGCAAAGTACTCCCCGGCAAGCCGGCAGGCTTATTACATTCCGTCCAAGTACCAGCAAAGCCAGTCACACAAATCGAAAAGGATTTCCTGTGACCATTCTCGACTTCTACAAAAGGGAACAGATGGATCATTGTCACCACCGATTGCTTGTTTCGCTACGCAGAGACTAACGCTATGCCGAGGGCTACACCAGAAAAGCGGTTCATTTCTTCATAGAAAACGTCGTCCTTCACAACGGTGCTTCAACAGTTCTCACGGATAGAGGCACTGCGTTCATGGCAGAACTTTTGGAGTCGGTTTTCAGGCTCAGCGGTACAGCTCACTGGAGAACAACGGCGTACCATCTCCAAACAAACGGACTAACGGAGCGCCTTCATAGGACCCTCGAAGACATGCTTTGGATGTATGTCGACACAAAACACACGAGTTGGGATGAAATCTGGGCTTATGTGACATTCGCCTATAATACCATCCGGCAGGAAACTACCGGAATGACGACGTTTAGTTTAAAATGGCACAAAGTCACTACAACGTTGGACGCTATGCCGCTCGAGTGTGACTACACTCATGCTGACGCCGAAGAACTTGGCCAGCGCGCCGAAGAAGCCCGACAGCTAGCACGGGCACGTATTTGTCGACAGCAACACAAAGATATGAAACGGTGCGACCTACGACATAAATTGGTAACCTGCACACCAGGCGACAAAGTATGAGTTTGGATTCTAATACGTCTACGCGGGCTTTCAGGGAAGCTATTACGACAATACTTCGGCCTATATCGAGTCACTCTACGCTCGAACGACGTCAACTACGAAGTTATTCCCGACGGCGATTGCAGTTCCAGTCGCCGAAACCGCTCACCCGATATCGTGCATGTCATGCGGATGAAACCCTACTTGTCCGACTAACTCTCGCTTAGCTTGTGGGTGCCACTGCATACGTGCGTTTTTGTAAGCAGAGTACCTTAGCTGCACATCGGGATGACGCCATTTTTAAAGGGAGGCAAATGTCACGCGCGTCCTGCAAGAAAGACGAAGGCAACAGTGCATTTCTGCGCATTTTGCGGAGAAATGGAATCAGAAGATCATTATTTTTTGTATTGTCGCCGCTACGATATGCTTAGGAAAAGGTTACTAGTTATGCCATTTCTGAAAATAGGCGTTAGATTGACGGCGGAAACGGCGCTAAGCTTTGGTGCCTCAGTTTTGGGACATTGCCACAGGGATGCTTTCAATGCCGTTTGCAATTATATTCAGGCAACCAAGCGTATACCTTTGTGATCTTCAATGAAAAAAAAATATTTATTACTCCCCAGGGCAGAGTGAAGTAAACGCAGCTGAGTGGTAATCATAACACCTCAAATCGCAAAATTGCTCGACTTGATTTTTTTTCGTTTGCTCTTTTTATGTTGTTTTTACATTAGTCTTATTATAATACCAATTCATTACACATAGTTAAAATAATCACAGAAAAACTGCACTACACTTTCTTGGCCAATCCCTCTGAGTGGGTATGAGCCATCATCCAAGAGAAACAAAACAAAAAATACGCGCATCTGCACGCTTTTATGCAGAACGCAACAACGAGAAAGACAAGGAACGCTCTGGCGCGCAGTATATAAAAAAACCGACCCGCGGCTGCTTCGTCAGCTTCTTCAAATTCGGCCTTTGTCTTCACGTCGCGACAATAGCGTTTGTTCTGTCATGTTTGTTCGGCATATATTTGTTTTGCCTCATTTTGTTAAACGTCCAACTGGAAAGAAGGAACAAGAAACCGGCATAGCTCTGTGGTAGAGTACTGAGCTGCCAACAGATGAGCCGGGTTCGACACCCGTTATGTCCACGGTGTTCTTTATTTCTTGATATTGTGTGACAGTGGCTACGGAGACCAGCGATGGCGGACGACTACGGAACCAGAATCCATCCTTGTGGTCGTCTCACAACAGCTTTCATTGTAAAACACAAGCATTTAAGGTTTCCTCGTCCTCTGAGCATTTTTAAAGTTATAGATAATTGTCTTTAACTGATTTACTATTCGAATTTGAACTCACAGTATCAAGGTCTTGCGGTCCGTTATGTGCATATATATTCTGGAGACTGTTGTGATCCTTTCTCGGCAAGCGCCAATTGAACCTTTCATGGTTACTAAAACTGCTATACCATGATTCCAGGAGTGTAGTAGTGCAATAAAACTTTTATTGATGATGACATCCGGGTCCAGGGCGACGGTCCCTCAGTCCAGAGCTCCACTATAGTCGCGTGGCGGCACACTGGGCTTGGTCGAGAAGGTCCGTATGATCCTCCCACACTAGGCTGGGAGCGAATAACAAAAAAGAGAGAGAGACAGAAAAAAGGTCAGTTAATTCAGGGAAGCTGCATGTTGGGGCTCGGTAAGTTGTATTTCGCTTTGGGAAACATTCTACATAAGTAGACAAGTCCCAATGGTTGCGTTGACAACAACCACTGCTTGATGATGCAAATTGTGATTCATGGAAATTAAATGAAAGCTTTGGAAATGAGCGAGATGTCGCCTCTCGTCTTTCTGTGGCTCGTATTTAGCGCTCATTTTATTTTTTATTGCGAGGAAACACCAACCAACCAAACGCTTTGTCAAGGCTGCAGCTATTTTGTAATTTTCGCTAGAGCTATCATATGAAATAGAAGAATGATCTTTGTACTGTGAACGATTCAGCGAAAAGACAACGCAGGTAATAGACGAAGAGAACATCACACGAGTATAAATACTTGATATCGGCTTGAAATATCATTTGCCTTAGAATAATTTATTCAGCTACCCGAATCTCAGCTTACTAAATAAAAAGGGAAAGCTCGTTCTCAATTTTCTAAAGTACCTAAAAGAGAATGAGAAACATCCACATTGCCTTGGTGGAAAGACGTTGTTGTCGTGTATGATCTGTGACTACGATTTCACATTTAAATAAAAAAAGAAATCTGGTCTTTATTTTTCTCAAGAATTTAAGAGGGGAAAACAAACAATTTTCTGCCAAGTGTATGAAAACTGCCGAAACTATAATTTGTTGTCTCAGCTATAAATCACCACATTCTTTTATGGTTCATTCGAAACGAAGTAACAATGATTGTGCATTTTAACAGAGGAAAAAAAAACAGTGGATAGCTAGGAAGAGGCTCAACACAGCGCGTACGATACCTCTGGAAGGATGTGTGGTAAGGAATATTTTCTTAGTGTGACGGCTGCATGCTCTTCGTGCAGTAGTTGCTCCGCAAAACGGCACGTAAAGGTTTGCCCGTGAAGGACTTGGGAATGCTGCTCACGAACTCGACTCCACCGTGTAGGTGCTTCTGGTAGCTGGCGTGATCTGGGACGGAAAATAATCCAGGAATGTTATTAATTGCAGTTTGTTAATGCACATCTAACTTAGAAAGAAAAGAAAGGGTGATAATACACGTTGTTAAAGCAGCGCATATCTGAAGAATTAGTGGTATACATTGATGCCCTTTGTTTGTAATGGTATCACACGATAGAATCTGCTTATTTACACACTCATTGCAAGTTGTAATTGACCCACATGTAGTGTGATTGACGGAAGTATTAGCAATTACGTTGTATAATTCATTTACGTTTGCCCAGAGGGGGGGGATGTTCTCTCCCTTCTTTGTCACTCTTCATTGCGTCCGGCCAATATCTTCAACAAGAAAAACTTCGAAGCCTATCTGCTTAACAAGATGTAAAGGATGCGCCCACGGCAGCGTCTTGGTGATGTTGAAATCTAAAAAAGAGAGCCTGGGATGGATGCATGGTGGAACTTTTATTTATTAAGAGTTTGCATACCTTGAGAATTAAAATTAATTCAGTGTCTCCTACAATGAGATCTTGGGTTTGGAAAATTAAATCACAGTATTTCATCGATTTAGTTCAACAAGAAAGAATAAAATTGTTTCAATGCAATCTGCATCATTGATGACTCTATAATTACAGGAAATTAAAGGCATGCTTCACTAGGGCTATGAGTGCCGCATAAGAGTGGTATAGCACATAAACACCTTGTTAATTGAATCATTTTTTTGCGCCCAAGACGTTTCATGAAAAATTGAGATAGGGCAGAGTGTGCTCCTTCTTGCCTCATTTTTTTCTGAAACGTATTGTGCGCAAAAAAAAAGTTTCCTTTAGGAATTCAGTACCAACCAGCCAAAGCAGCCACACTGTCACACAGATACAACATGCCGTACCAGCCACAATGTTGCATAGCTCATCCTTGAGCGTGTCGCTTGGATCGTGGCCTTCTTTTATCACGATGAACGCCCTCGCTGCCTCGCCGTATTCGTCGTGCGGAACTCCGACTACAGCAACGTCGTGAACAGCTCCGTGCTGCAGCAGTAGAGCTTCGAGCTCGGCAGGAGGCACCTGCTGTTCCATGCACTTGATCAGGTCCTTCATTCGGTCCGTGATGTAGAACAGGCCTTGGTCGCTGTAGTAACCCATGTCACCTGCGCACGAATTTTCTAATGATGGCTTATCGGTAGGAAAAAGGGACTTGCCACCATTTTTGCTGGTTTATGAAAATGAACTTCTGAAAGAGAAGCAGTTGAAGCTACTTAAGACGTTTCGTGGTTTCAAGAAGTCCACTGTGCACCCATGTCTTCATAATGGTTGAATGCACTTGAACGAGAAGGCAACATTCATGAAACGAAAACAAAGCTAAAAAACTCCCAATATAGGTGGTATTTACACTGCGACAAATACACATGTTTATGTGATGATAACCGTCGCTTAATATGCGAGGAACAGTAATGGCGTCGCGTCTTGACGAAAGGAGCTCATATATAGTCGCGTCTATACCACGCATTTTATAGAAGCAGCACAGAATAGACTAATCTTCTCTCTGTATGCGTATTTTTGTCTTCCTAGCTCCTTATGGAGCTTCTTTCAGTTAAAACTGTGTGTCTAGCTGTCTGTAGATTCAACCAAGGTTTACGTTTTGGAAGAAAGCGCTCATTCAACTTCAACAAAATCTCGGAATCCTCAGCATATTACTGTAATCTAACACAGTAACAGCACCTGTCAACTTTTGAAAGAACTTCTTTCCGCTGTGACACTTATAGACAGTTACAGTTTACAGGGCTTAGCGGGATAGTGCTCTTAGCAGGATTGCCGATCAAAGTGGACATACACAGTAATGTACGTGCACGACCCGTGCGCTCTTTCATCCAGCGGCCGTGGTACGTGACCCGTACCGCTCACCGCACGCTATTTTAGATTTAGCGTTACCGTGTTACCGTGCTTTACGTAGTGTACGTAAATAATGACGGCGGTTTCGGACGCCCGCTTCGAAGGTATGTTGGTGTGGTTGTTGAAAGATTTACTTCATTCGCAGCAAAACACTGTTTAAAATGGCTTCGCTTGCCTTCAGTAACATTTGATGACCGAACATCACGGATAAGTTAGCGTGATTTTTTATAAGATTTCCCATTTCGAACGTCTCTAGGCTCCACTAGAAAATCGAAACAAATCAGCAACACAAGTGTTTTCGCATTTGCACGTGATTCATATTACCTACTTTTGTTATTACTAAAAAAAAAACTTGTAACATTGTTTTGCGTGGTGACACAGGCGCGCTGCATAGGCAATCATTCTTCTTTTCTTTCTCTTTCCTCTGTTCTGTAGCTTATTCGCTATCTGATAGGTGGCACCACCGTCCCAGCAGGGGCTCATAAACCTCGCTATTGCTATCCCGTTAAGAGGCAGGTGTTCTCTGGCTAAACTATAAGGAATTGTCCGTAACGAACGTTTGCGGCTCAGTAACGCTATTCACTTAACCCGTGATATCACGCGAATGGTAAACCATAACTGTCTAAAGTCTTATATTTTGCCGCTGCTTGGTCATGCAAGATTTTCAATTAGATTAAATATGTTTTTGACACAAGATTTCTTTTCAATAATAACTCACTGCTTGTTAAAGGACTGTCGTGCATCGTCTGCGGTGCCCATAAACACAACATGCGGTGTTAGGAGTTTAGGGAAGAGAGAAAATTTTGCGCACCGGTTTTCAAGAACCCCTCCTCATCGTAGAGATCGGCGGTGGCTTGGCTGTTGTTCAGATAACCCATAGCGCAGCATGGGCTCTTGATTCGTATTTCTCCGTGCTGACCAGGTCCCAGTTTTTTTCCTGTGCTCACGTCGACAACCTGCTCATATATGCATGTTAATGACACTTGTACTCCTGTGGCTGGTTGGTTGCATTGCAGTGAAATAAATAACTACGTACATTACGTGAAACTAGATAGGAATGTTACCTTGAGGCTAGACATGAAGTTAGGTGCCCCGATGCAGTCGCTACTGACGCTAACTCCAAAAGAGAAGGTTCCAGCGCCGAAGCTCTCCGTTAGCCCGTATCCTGCGCAGATGCCAAATATTAGACAGCTTCATCTATAGATTGTTGCAGCCTGGTGTCGTGCATGACGTCACGCACTGTCACGCATCTAAATTAATTGAGCACTGGGACCATGAAACACCCGCAGTGGCAAAAATTGAACACCAGGAACACAATACCGAAGCGTTAATGGAACTAGGCGAATGTCTAGAGAAATGATGACTGGTGGGTGCACGAACACATCTAAACATAAAAAATATAAAATGTGCTTTTCGTGACCCTTAAGAACTTCAACACATGTACCTGTGTTGATGCATATATACTTAAAGATAGAACTTAACATTCAATTAGACTTGTCGATGCATACAGCTAATGAACTATTATTGTCTTGGCACTGCTCCTTTCAGTCTGCGCGAGCAAGCTAAAAAGGCAAATAAGGTTTATATTTACGTCACGAAAGTATGGTGATTCCACGAGAGATCGACACGGGTCCAAAAGTTGATAATATAGATTACATTGAGTATTTTATATTTCGTGCACCTCTCACCAGGTAGCCCGAAAGTCAACTTCGTTTTATGATTAATGGCATAACTTACGAGAAAAAAAATCAAACTTCACCAACATGGAGGCATCAATTTCGTCACCTGTCATTTTCGAAAATTGCAGATGCTATAAAAAGACAAATATTTTTGTTTCAAAGAAGATATTTTTTACCTGAAATGCATGTCTAATGAAAAATAACTTCATACGGTTTATTGTTTGTAGACCTTGAGAAAATAGCTTTTAAACATGTCTAATTTTGCGACAGTTTAAAATAAGTTACGTATTCCCCATTTTTTTTCTCCAAAAGCAATGCAAGCAGCGTTTTCAAACTTGACATGTTTTAAGGATATAGTGTGTTCATTAGGGACATAAATTATTGCGGTCGTAGGGCAAATGTAAATATTTATATATTGCCTCAAAATTCTCATATCGCCAAAAGTGTACTCCACTGAAATTTGAATAATAAAAAAAACCCCATCTTCGATTTTTCTTAAAATCTCGTAAATAGACAACCGAAGGCCATCATACAGTAATCTAAAAAAAACATGTTGCATTATTTTTTTTTATCGACAATATTTGTGGTACAAATCAGAGCTTTTCGAGAATGTGCTGATAAGTTGAGAAATCCAGAAATCCGAACGGAAAAGCGTAAGCTGCTGCTCTTGTGTTCTGCTGCACCGATGAAGTCTGGAGCAAGTCTCGACACGTCCCCACGCCGCACTGTATATCTCTGGCTTCAAGATAGTTGCGACCAACACACGACTGCAACAGTTGGGGAGGCCAATATGGCGGCCGAGAATTGAACAGGCCTATCGGATATATACTTCAGTCCGAGTCAGGGCAGAAAACAGCGCTGGATTCTAAGGCAAGTAGGTTATCATTATTTTTTCTATTCTACTTGTCGCGTGTGTGATACGGATCGCACTTGCCGGCAACGGGCTCGGTCGTGGTGCATATCGCAAGCACGAAATGCATCGCGAAGGTCAGCTTCGGCGTCTTCAGTTTGCCTGTGCTTTGCAATGGCCTGGAAATTGGCCGCCATTGCCATCGGCCTCCCGTACGCTCGCTCATTGAGTGCTCGCCTGTCTTCGCCCCCGCGATGAACTTTGGGCTGATGATATTGGGCTGAGACCTCGTCGCAGTGTTTGGAGTCTTCGAAAACACTTGCGGGTTCTCGTAAAGAGCTTGGTTATAGTGTGTCGCACGCTGCAAGTGCACCAGCCCGGGCTGGCGGGGCTTTCGCTAGCGTCGGAACTCACTGAAAATTGGTTGCCATTACAGTTGGCTTTCCCGTCAATCGGTCGCAAGCAGCTCGGCGCCGTCCGTTGGCCACGGCGGCGGACTCGCGTTTGCACGCTGCCCTCGCTCAAATTTGTGGAAAAGGCCCGCTTTGCCGTCGATTTCTTCGGCGCTAGCTCCAAAGCAGCTCGGCGCTGCTCGTGGCGGCGGCCAAGCGTACGCTCGCTCTACTGTTCGAAGTTCGCTGGCGGTAGACACTCCGCGTTCAGCACCGTGTTTGGTCTCGCACTCGCTTGCTCGAGCTGAACGACATCGCTCGCTTAGGACTCGCCGACTTGTTAGCGGCACGGTGGTTCGTGGAGTTGTGGCAGTGGCCGCCGCTCCTAAGCTGTTGCGCTAAGGGGATCGAAATGAGTCTTTGACGATGTGTGACATCACGGTCAAATTATTAGCATGTCATATCTCACGAATGTTTTCATTTTATTTTGCACGTATTTCTCATATGCGTTTTTATTCATCCTCTGTCACGTGTGACTCACTATTTTACATACTTATTGTGCAGCTGTGGGCACACACCGTGCTGAAGACTGTGTGCGCTGGCGTCTGCGATGCCTGTCATCCATCTTCTTCGTCAGAGCAACTTCAGAGGGACTGTGCGAGATGTGAAGGTAAAGTTATTTTTGTGTCATATTTTACACGCACGTTTCTTTATTAACGTGCACGTCCTTGTCATATGCGTGCATCTTCATCTTCTGTCACGTGTGTCTAATAATTTTTACTATAATATTGTACGTGCAGCCATGGGAACACAACAGGCAGAAGGCTGCGTCCGCTGGCGTCTGCAATGGCTGTCTTCTATCGCTTCCGTCGGAGGAGCTCCCCAAGGAGTGAACAAAACTTGATGAGACTGAACTTGTACACTTTACCATGAATTCGCTTAAAAGATTGGGGAAACTTCATGTGTATGCAGTAAAATAAAAGATTTCGATGTCTCACTTTTGTTTTTCGTTGTTGCCGGGACTGTGAAAGCAGTTACACATAGGAGGCCTACTACTTTTTCGCGTCTTCTTTTCTGCGAAATTTGTTGCTCACTGCGCAGAAAAACAGGCAAAAAAGTATTAGGCCTGGCGGAAAATAAAGAAAAAGCAATGTTTGAACTGGGGACAAAAAGTTCATACCATTGGAGTATTTAAGTGGATCCACCGTTAGTCCGGCAAGGTGCAACTGTGAGGACTAACGGTTGCTTGGTAAGGTGTAAATGTGGGGATTAACAGTTGCCCTATAATGTGCATGTGTGAGAATTAAATGTTAGTCCTTTGAGGTGAATTGTTGGACTAATGGTTACTCACTAAGGTGTGAATGTGAGGACTAAGCGTTAATCCCCTGAGCTCGTCTGTGGGGACTAACTGTTAGACCCAGTGCCATTAGTCCTTAAAGGGAATAATTATTCTGGCAGCCCCGTTAGTCCCCAAAGGTCGAACCACGCCCCTTTTTAACACCCGTTTGCTTTAGAGTGTATTGTTTGGGGGTGTTCATAAACACCCATAAAAGTAGAGTGTAACTTTCTCTCACACCCTACGTTTTTAGGGTGTTTTTAAACACATTGCTGTCTAAGTTGTTTTTAAGCATCCTATTGACGTGTTTCTAAACACCCTAATTGTGTGTCCCCATGGGAGAAAAAATACACCCTTAAGGATGTAAAAATTTTGCAGTGCTTGGTGTTCTCTAGCGTGCCCTGAAACGCACAGTACGCTCGTTTCTACAATTTCGCCTCCATCGAAATGCGACCACCACGGCCGGGATTGAATCCACGATCTTTGAGTCAGCAGTCGAGCACCGTAGCCACTGTTGCTGCGGGGCGGACAGCTCTTATTTTTGAAACCTGATGGCAAAGTACGGCCTTTAATACCGTAGTCGCCGCTGTATAGCCGCAGATGCATAGGAGCTCATCTAAGTGTGCATTACCCTGGTAGTTCTCGTCGATTAAAAGTAATTGCAATATTCTCTTGTTAAAGTTTGCAAAAGTTTGTTTCAACGAGATATTGATGAATTTTAGGACTCTTTTCGAAGGTGTTGCTTTATTAGTCGAACACCTTATTCAATTTTTATTCGACTCGATGTCAAATGTCCTGTTCGCACACTTCTATTTATTCGCGAAGCCTACGGCCTCTGCTGATCTAGTTGCTACGGCCGAAGTTTTTAGTTGCTACTATTAAAAGTTACAAGCATTAGCTACACAACATAAAATAAGATCATACTATAATGGCGTAGCAAACAACCATAATAATGAATTGATTGATTTGTGGGGTTTAACGTCCCAAAACCACCATTTGATTATGAGAGACGCCGTAGTGGAGGGCTCCGGAAATTTTGACCACCTGGGGTTCTTTAACGTGCACCCAAATCTGAGTACACGGGCCTACAACATTTCCGCCTCCATCGGAAATGCAGCCGCCGCAGCCGGGAATCGAACCCGCGACCTGCGGGTCAGCAGCCGAGTACCTTTGCCACTAGACTACCGCGGCGGGGCAACCATAATAATGAATCAGAGTGCCACGCAGAAGGCCACAATAGAAATTATTACTGTATTATGATTTTCGAATTCCTGCGTCGTAACGTACGAATGTAAAAATATTATCTATACGACAGAGATTTAGTTAACGTATTGTCACCAGTTCCCGCTCTCCATGTTTGCAGTCAGTCATCCTGGATGTCACGCACCATGCGGAGAGGAGGTGGAAGTGGAGGTAGCCGCGTCGATGCTGACACTGCCACGACTCCACGGAGGCTCTAATGATAAATCGGACGAGTCCGAGGTGTTGGATGGTCGATGTGAGAAGAATCGGGATGAAAATGAAGCACATTGAGTTCGCGCTGTTGGCACGAGCGACCGAAATGGCGGTGACCGCTAGGAAAGTGGCCCCAGTCACAGTTGCCGAAGAGACCAGAAGTTGCAGCTTAGCTGAGGCCGATACTTCGGTGGTGGCGGCAGCGGCACGATCTTGTTCGGGGCTGCTGGTTCTAGGGGCGTCCAGGGCGACGGCGTCAGCTGCAGTGTCGACGCTGTCAAAGGCATGCTCTCACCGCTGCTTAGAAGACCCGGCCTCTCCTGTTAGGAACCTAGAATTTTTCGTGGCGCTTTGAGCCCACCAGGCCTCCGTGGGAACTCATTAGACGTCAGCATGCCAGTTCCCAAGACTCTGCACTGCAGAAAATGGTTCGTTGGTTGTTCTTCAGTGACCTGGCGTAAGCCAGCATAAATTGGCACCTATAAGCACGTGGTCGTCTTATGTCCCTTCGAAGCACTAGCGCTTGAGTATTACGATGGTGTTGAATGATGATTTCTTACGCCACGTGCCTTCTCCAGGAACAGGAGTATAATAGGGTGACATTTAAAAAAAATGCATGTTTTTTCTTTTTTTTTCTTCAGTTCATTATTTTTGAGAGAGAGAGAAATACGCAATCTCTTTATTCCTTGAAAGGTTTCTGGGCAAGTGGGTTGGGTCCTCAGTCCAGGGCTCCACTGGCCTTAGTGGCTCGCTGTGCTTCATCAAGAAGCCAGCTGCTTTTCCCGATCCTAGCAAGCCAGGTGTCACACAGCCTCGGTCGCGATGTTGTGCCCAAAAGAGGAGAATTGACATGTTGGGGCCGTTATTCGCATTACCATTCAATTCGAAAAAGAGAGTGCCACTCGCCCCACCACGGACATGCGCGTGCATATATTGTGGGATATATGTGCATAGTTATTTTTTTGTAACGTTGTAAGTGAGGGTATGTGTTCGTTCTGTACTCGACGCCAATCTCGCAACTGTCGTCCAGTTAAATATAGGTGGGGGTGACTATTTTTGTCGTTCTCCTCTTTGGTTTTTTGAGGATGCCGCGTTGAGTTATGGGGGGTTCTTTGAGGGTTGAGACCAGTGCTCTAGTGCTTATTTGGCGAGCCAGCCGGTCAGCCCTTTCATTGCCTTCAAGTTCTTGAAGCACGGGGCAGCAAAGTAATGCGTGCGGATTTCGTAGTTGCTTCCCTAGATTTCTCATAGCTGCCCTTGGAATCTACCAAGCCTGAAACATACAAGACGCAATAAAACTACTCTATAAGATTATTTTTTAAAGTGGCCTACTTGTTCATTCTGCAGATGGGCACTGTTCCTTTCTCTTCAGATTGCGCCTTTGTGAATTCACACTTGCAAATATTTCTGATGCGTCAAGCGGTCATTTCGAGAAGTAAAAAAGCAGTTAACTTACACAGAGAGCGCACTTTAGAGGTAGGGCTTTAGTATTGCGTAGTATGCTGTCGTTATTAGTTGGCACAGTGCTCCGAGGGTTGGATATTGAGCGTGCGCTCGTGCCAAGGAGAAGTTCTAGTGCCCCCTTTTGTACTTCGAGTGCCTTGGTGACGATCAGCCCCGCCGCGGTGGTCTAGTAGCTAAGGTACTCAGCTGCTGACCCACAGGTCGTGGGATCAAATCCCGGCTGCGGCAGCTGCATTTCCGATGGAGGTGGAATTGTAGGCCCGTGTACTCAGATTTGGGTGCCTGGTAAAAAACCCCAGGTAGTCTAAATTTCCGGAAACCTCCACTACGGTGTCTGAATATCATATGGTGGTTTTGGGACGTTAAACTCCACATATATACATTGCTGATGATCACTTATCATCAGGAGGATAAAAACAAATAGTGCGCTTGGCGTAACACAGGCAAAACTTTGTATCAAAATAGAAAAAAGGAAGCAAGGGCACAATATAAAGAAAGCTAAAGGGAAAAAAATTGGAAGGAAATAGAAAGAGCAAGAAATAAAGAAAAAAAGATAACGAGAGACAATGAAATAAATAGAAATAGACAAATAGAAAATAAACAAAACGTTGTAAAAGGAGAAATGTTAAATGAAGATATATAGAAAGAAAAAAAATAAACCGAAGAGAAACAAGGAATGATGCCCAGACCCACACTTCTTTCAGGCTTGTCATCACAAGTGCGAAACTGCCTTATTTTTATTTCAAATCAGCGGTACTGATAATAAATCGAGCTTTTACCGTCAATTTTCAAATTAAAGGCACTGCTTTACGTATTTATGTTATTAGCTAATGTTACGGATTGGTAACGAATATGTTACTAAGGCAAAAAGAATCTAAAAAAAGACTACATAGGCAATAGCCGCGACACCGTTACTTACGACGTAAGACTGTAACACTGATTGTTACACGCACAGAAAAACTGAAATACACTTTCTCGTATGTACTACCTACACCTCATACACAAGCAAATATATAGCAATATAGATGCAAAAAATAGAGATATCCCATGTATCTTGGAAATAATTGTTGTGCGAAGCATGCATTCGGAGAGAAGGTGCCCGTAATGCAATATTTTAGAGCGCAATGCGACAAATTTACGCCAAGAATTTGTATAAGTGCACGCATAGATGTCTTTTGAACAGTCGCATATACTTTAAATAAGCAGTTGTTTACAGTTGCGTAACGATAGCAACAGCAACATGGGTATATAACCAGCTCCAGACGTGGGAAGCAGTTTGAACGCTTTTATAATAATAGTGAGCACGCAGCATCCCACAGAGAAAGAAACAGCACACCACACTATAGTGGTTCTCCTGTCTAATTTTCTGTGTTCTCACGTGCGCCCTCTAGTAGATAATCTGGAAGCACTCAGTCAATACAAACTAGCCCAGCTAAATGCACTGGTAGTAAGCTGATGTGCAGCGCTTGTACTTTCGAGTATATATGATGGCCCTGGCTAGTGACACGGTTGCCAGGTTTGGCTATATTGCACCTATTTGGCCACTATATTATGTCTCTGGCCGCAGAAAAAATTATCTTAGCTACTTGGCTCCTTTTGCTACTAAGTTATACCTTACATTTGAATAACAACATCAATGTCTAGTCACGCCGCAGTCGCGGCTGTTCGACAATACGGACGCAAACCATCGCAGTCAAAGCGGGCTTCCAACTCCGAACACTTAATTTCGCAGTTTGATTGCACATGTAATTCAGTTTATTGAAAATGATAGCGCAGTGGCATAAGACAGCATAAAGGGCCAATAGTAGCGATCATGACATCAATATAAAGAGGTCAACGATTATAACCTGTCATTGAGCTATCAAATCGGTGAATACTTTTACACCCTTAAGGGTGTAGTACGGGTGTTTGCGTTACAATAATCGTTACGAACACCCCTATTACACCCCCATTTCAACACTTAAGGTGTTCGTAAATATAACACCCTTACAACATCCCATTCACACCCTTGTCTTGGGGGTGTTATAAACAAGGCTAGAAGTGCATGATATTTTTGGACAGTTCTGATTATATTTAATGTACACATTAACCACCTTGATACCAGCAAGGTCTCTCTTACTAGCTGCCAGTGGTTATAGTAATGAATCAAAGAAGGAGATAAAGTAATGCAACCGAAACGCAGTGTTGATCGATAAAGCGCGCAAACTACACAGTCGGAAAATAACAGCAGGGGCACAATTTATCAAATAAAGTAAATACCAATCATATTTTATCTAGTCCTCTCGGATATGTCGTTTGTGTGATTCGTGAAATATCACAAAGTGCTGTAACTCGCCTGAATCAAATTAATGTTGTGCACAATGGCGTAGCCATTGTGTGCAATATTACTTTGATTCAGGCAAGTCGACTTGCTCTGACGCACAAGAATGAGTGTCAGCTGGAGACACAACACAAGGTAGAAAAAAATATATGCTTCGCCTCACTCGAAAAGAGATTGTGACCATTTAAAGTATATTTGAAGTTATGATATTGGTGAATTTGATACATAATGAACGTTTTTCTGCAATGTAAACAATCTATTCAAACCTTTGAAGCCATTTTTCTCAAAACCTGTGTTTTTGCATCCTACACTTACGCGAACAGTGTTAACTCTAGTTCTAATCAATATTTTTTCATAAAGCTTTTCTTACTATTTTTTATATGTGGAACTGTGCATTCAAGTAGAAATATTGAAAACGAGTCGTAACTTTTTGTACACTGGCCAATTGCGTGACATAGGAGCCATTGCCAAATATCACAAATGACATGGCCGAATATCAACTTTTACAGTGTTTTTTTTTGTAATAACGTGCTAGTTTAGAGATTTGGTGATCATCAAGGTTAGACGCACAGAGTAGTGTCCTCATTACATACATGCCAAGTCTTGTTTAAACTGCACCCATCATTCGGTAATTATGGTTGTTGGCGCAACAAGTATATTTTGGCATATATTATTTTTATATTCATTTTTTTTCAATTTTTAGCAGTTTCTTCATTGTAAAGATTGAATTTATCTATGCCCTATACCAGCCAAAATTATAAAGATAACTTTTCGAAGGAAATTGTAAAACTTATTTTGAAGGTGGTGACCTACCCTAATGGAGATAGCTTAGTTTTCTTTACATGTACGTTGTTCGGTATGCATGCTGTTCAGATCAGTTTTCGCTTTTAAGAACAAAGCATTTAATCAGCGAGACTCACCTCTTGTCGTGCTGTCGAAGTACACATATTTCTAATAGCTTGATTTCTTTAGGGTCATCGCAATATAGGTACGTGCAATGCTCTATGCCTAGCTGCCGGCCACCCAAAACATATCATTCTCTCCGCTTTCATGCCAGAGACATCTAAAAAATCCGCGATAGCATTTGTATTTTTCACAAGGTGTAATCATTACAAAATAAATTAGTACTTAAGGTTGCGTGAACGAATGCTCCTCTGATAGAGATTTCGTAGCTAGCATAACTGTCGCGTACAAGTGGCGCGACTCAAGATATAAAAAGCGCTTTCGCTAACTCTAAGTCTACTGCCACATTTTCACCTCTGCCCATGATGACGCTCCTCGAACAGAATGCCATTGTAGACTACGCAGTTGAAATTTATGTTTTCTTTTAATGTTCTTCTTTAGAATGATACGTAGAATATTTACACTGCCAAAAAGCACTTGCCTTGTCCAACCGCATAGACCTTCAGCTTAGCCCGGGTCTCAGCTACTAAATCTGGTGACGCTGTGCTTCCGGTCAAACTGATCATCATTAGGCTGCTCAAGTCGTACTCCTCCAGAAGTGGGCTTTTCAGCATCATTCTCAAGTACGTTGGAAACTGAAGGAGGAAAGAAACCTGCACAAATATGAAAAATGAGTACGGCGCGTGAAACGCAAGTACGCATGAATTGCCTAAATATATTTTGAAAAGTGTTTGCCATTCTTGCTAAGTTATACTGAAAAGCTAACTACGTTCAAAAATTTGTTACCCTAATATGCGTGGTAGTCTTTTTATCTGTAGCTGGAGAAGATACAAGCAGGTAAATTTGTGAGCGGATAATTAACGATGTTCAGAACGTGTTCACTTTTTTCGGTTCGTACCACGTTGATCATTAAACTGTGTTTTGGCTCTGGCTGCACACCATTTTCACAGCGCTAAGCCTGTGCTCTAAAACTGCATGCTAGCATGGTTTTAAGAGCAGAGCTGTTGATGCTTTTCGTTACGCCATGCAACTCAGTAACTCGACAGGTGCGCTCTTTTTGTCCTCTTCATCATCTTGGAAGAACATAGTGCACCACTGAAGGTTTACCTACGCAGGTTTGGTCTTGCACAGTCACCTTTATGTCTCCATTGCAATGATAGTAAATCGTTAGATTATTTCTTCCTAAGATGCAGATTATTTACCAATCAGAGGAAAAGGCTTCCAAATGAACTGCTTCGAAGGATATGAGTTTCAATTTGTCTCTTCCGATTTTTCATTTGTTTTTTGCGGGGCAGAGGGGTGGACTACGGTGCCGGGTATTAGCCACAGGATCGTTTGCGAGGCCGTATGCGATTTAATACATGAGACGAGACAAATTCAATGCTAAGTGTCACAAACATCGAGCATTCTCAATCACACGCCCTCTAGTCAAAGGGAGTGCACCTTTGAACTGGGAAGACTTCTGGCAACTATACTCGGCAACAGCACCGTCAAGTCTTCCCTACACCTGCAGCGAAAGGGGCACGCATGTGTTTGGAGAAAATTACTTTGAGGAAGATGCGTACACCCCGAAGAGAATTCGACTGCTTCGGCAGTTGATGCTCGACCATCGAGAAGCGCGGTCGTCGTAGTCGCAAGTCTCGCGTAGGCAGGTAGCATGGAGTGTCCCGCTCAACAAAAGTCAGTCGGCTGCAACACCGGGCACCCTGGTCAATCTATCCAAGCTGGCGCGATCTTCAGTAGCACCCGTCAGCTCTCCTACGTGTACCATGAGCAGACCGGGCCCGTATGAAGCTTTTTACTATGGCCGAAAAAACACAGATAGGGTGTTATTTTTGCTAGGTGCAGTATGCAACAGACTCTGCTAGTTGTGAAAGTTCCTAGTCTCCTAATGGTGGCATTCCTAGGTCGCAAGATGACCATGACGTCCGACCCACGACGACAGTGGCGCTGAGGTGCCGGACGCTTTGAGTGAATGGGGGGAGCAAACTCATTTTTCGACTGTTGACACCTCAGCTGTCAAACTGCCTTGAAAACGAGTTGGTTTGGTCGCGCGCTTCACGTATTCTCCACGTGTTCTTGTGGGTGTCATGGCACTTGAGGCGTTCTAAGCAGTTCCGCCTGATAGATGGCTCCTTTTTTTCTGCATTGTGGCAAAAGGGCAGTGCATACTCAGGCTTGTGGGAGATAGGGAATACACACACCATAAAAATGTGGGAAGTTCCAGCACTCTCTAGGTGCCTAAATCTCACCAGGACACTGAAATTTCACTTCGCATGTGAAAGTAGCACTGCTAACAACTTTCCCAGGACTACTTAACGCGTTGACCACTTTTTTTGAAAATATTTCAAGTTTTTGTGCCTGAACTATAGCGAATGATACCAGGGAGTCAAAACTCTTTACGGCCTAGCGATCCTTCAACTTCTCGTTTTTGTCACACCACACCTGAGCTTCAACAATGCTAATTATGTGCCTTGACAGCTGTCTGCAGCTTATTCTGAGATTCTCTCACACATTTTCAGCAGCCCTTTAAACAAGATGCAAGAAGGTGCTCTTTGCTTCCTCGGCCTATGAGGGCCAGGATCAGCGCCTTCAGATGCTGTATACAGAATACATGGTGGACGAGATCACTCCTCGGAACACCCTTCGTTCTGCAAGTACACCAAGACGGGGGACCCGTACTTGTTGTTGAACTGCCAGGGCAGTATTGTAAGCACGAAGCGATTGTTTCTACCGGTAAAATGTTATTTACTCTCGAATAGATGGTAGACGACCAGCGCGGCTTTCTGGCTTTCTGAAGTACGCTGAGCTATCAGTGCGTGGTCAGAGTTCAGCGTGCACTGAAAATGAGTATCTGTAGGAGCCACTGAACATAACCAGAGTTCATTCCTGTTTGCCACTGTGCTGATCAATTGAGTTTCTGGGTGATACATGCCTGAGAAATTACTACAGTGCGCTTGACTTCGGCTTTTTTTTCACTAAAAATAAGCTATTTACAGTGTGGCACAGGGCCAACTTACACATTTCAAATTCTTGATAAATTTGCTGATCGCGATGGTAAATGACACAATTTGTTATAATATTAGACACCAAAGTTTTCCCGGCTTTCACATATTGTCACATTGCAGAAACAGCAGCAGTGTAATACCGGACAACTCGCTTTAATTGTACCAGAACACCGGAAAACTGATCACATGAGAACCTGGTCGTTCTCTCTCACTGCGCGTGCTCTTCGTTGTTCTCTTGGTGCTACACTGCACATTCAATGCGGCATTTGCCCCCTTCCAGAGAGCAGCGTACCGATGCTCTTCTACAAAAGACGGTGCAGTACACGTATGGTGCAAATCAGTCCGACAAATAGGGCTTCATTCGCACAACGTGCACAATTGCTGGTTTTTGCTGGCGAGTTGTTGAGGGGATGTCAGGAACGACCGCGTAATTAACGTCACTAAAGCCTTGTAAAACTGTGTAGGGGCCAAAATACCTCTTAAGCAATTTTTCAGAGAGTCCCCAGTGGCGGATAGGACTCCATACCCAGACGTTTTCACTGGGCCGATAGACGACATGTCAGTGTCGCAGATTATAACGTTGGGCATCGTAATTTTGCTGCTGGTTGATTCGGACGTGTGCAAGCTGCCTCGCTTCTTCTGCTCGTTCGGCAAAAAATGAAGCGTTGCAATCGATGTCATTGCAGTCGTGGAGTAACATGGCGTCAAGCATCGCCGTCACTTCACGGCCATGAAGGAGACTGAATGACGTTCTTCGTGTAGTTTGTTGCTGCGCTGTATTATAGGCGAACATAATGCACGGTAGAATGTCGTCTCGTCCCAGTTCTTGTGATCCACGTCAACGTACATACTCAACATGTCAGCAATAGTCTTGTTGAGGCATTCTGTTAAGCCGTTGGTTTGTGGATGATAGGAAGTGGTTTTCCGATAGGCTGATCCACAGAGCTCAAGCATTGTCTTCAGGAGCGCGGCCGTGAAAGTGGTACCTCAGTCTGTTATTAAGATTGTGGGAGCACCGTGCGTCAGGACGATATTTTCTATGAAGAATTGTGCGGTTTCAACGGCGGTGCCACTTGACAAATCCTTTGTTTCCCCGTAGCGCGTAAGATAATCAGTTGTAATCAGATAACCACTTGTTGCTGGCATAGGAAGTCGGATATGGTCCGAGAAGATCCATTCCAATTTGGGCAAAAGATACCGTGGGCACTTGAATTGGTTGTAATAGTCCAGCTGGTTTTAACGGTGGCGATTTTCGTCGTTAGCAATTGAGGCACGTGCGCACGTAATGTTTCACAATAGCTCGAAGTCTTGGCGAGTAGTATTTCTGTTGGATTCTGGCCAGTGTGCGTGTGTATCCGAGATGACCGGACTTTGGCTCATTGGGGGAACCATTAAGTATCTCCTCACGGATTGACGTCGGAACGACAAGTAGGTGGGTGCTTCCTCTGGGAGAAAAGTTCTTGCGGAGAACACCACTACGTAAGCAGAATAACGGCAGGCTCCTTGCAAATCTTCTAGGGACGGTTGTTGTCCAGCCATTCAAAAATTCAATAAGGGGAAGCAACTCGCTGTCTTCCTTCTGCTTGCACGAAATCGTAGTTGTGTCGACGACGCCTACACACGCCATGTTGTCATCTTCTGTGTCATCGTCACGCTTTATCAGTGACCTCGATAAGCAATCGGCGTCGGCGTGCTGCCGTCCGGACTTATACACGACCGTCATATCAAACTTTTGAAGGCGTAAGCTCCACCGTTCGAGCCGACCAGACGGGTCTTTCAAGTTGGTCAGCCAGCAGAGGGAATGATGGTCGCTGACTACGTGGAAAGAACGACCGTAGAGGTACGGACGAAACTTCATAACCGCGCATACGACAGCAAGACGCTCTTTTTACGTTGTGGAGTAGTTGGACTCGGCGCGGGAAGGCGTTCTACTAGCATGCGCGATCACACGCACAGCTGAGTCTTGCCACTGGACGAGTACAGCGCCTAAACCCACGTTGCTGGCATCTGTGTGGACCATGGCAGGAGAATCCTCATCAAAGTGAGCAAGCACAGGCGGTGTCTGCAGGCCTTGTCGGAGATCGTCAAATTCCGCCTATTGATCATCGCCCCATGTGACCGAAACATCTTCTCTTGTGAGTCGTGTTAACGGCGAGCCTATGTGTGAAAAATTGGCAATAAACCTTCGGTAGTATGCGCATAGGCCAAGAAAATGCCTGACTGCTTTCTTAGCTGTTGACACCGGAAATGTTTTGACGGCCGCAATCTTATCGGAATCAGGTCGAACACCTTCATGGTTCACCACATGGCCTAAAAATTAGAGCTCATTGAAACCGAAATGACACTTGTCGGGTTTCAGCAACAGGCCGGCAGACCTTATTGCCCTAAATACCGATAGCAGCCTGCTCAGGTGTTCCTCAAATGTTTTTGAAAAAAAAAACAATGACATTGTCCAGATAGGCCACTAGACACTTAAGGCCTGACATAACGCTATCCATTAGTCTCTGAAATGTTGCGGGGGCTGAGCACAATCCGAAGGGCAAGACTTTAAACTCATACAGCCCGTCAGGCGTTACAAAAGCCGTTCTTTCTCTATTCGCTCGTCAACCCCAATTTGCCCATACCCGCTTTTGAGATCCATTGACGAGAAGCAGCGTGCATACCTCAGCCTGTCGAGTGAATAATCGATGCGCGGTGATGGGTACACGTCTTTCTTTGTCACATGGTTCAGCTTGCGGTAGTCGACACAAAATCGCAAGCTTCCATCTTTCTTTTTAACTAGCACTACCGGCGATGCCCAACGGCTTCTTGACAAATGGATGACGTCATCATCGAGCATTTTCTTCACTTGTTTCTGGATTGATTCAAGCTCTTTCGATGCAACGCGGTATGAGTACTGTCGTATTGGCTTAGCCGTCTTTTCCGTTATTATCCGGTGCTTCGTCAGTGGCGTTTGATTTACCCTCGAGGTCGATGAAAAACAGTCTTTGAACTGGTGAAAAAGATCTACTGGATGCTGTCTCTGCGCTGGTGATAAATCGGTGCTTACGTCTATAGGTGGTGGGGCGGACGTGGCTTGCGGCTCGTCCTGTTGTACTACACAGCACTCGCGGATTTCTGTGATCTCATCGAAGCAGGCAACTGTAGTGCCTTTTGTAATGTGTCATCGCTCGTTGGTAAAATTCGTCAACAGAACCTCCGCTTCACCGCACACAACAACGACGATATTTCTGGCAATAGCAACACCGCGAGAGAGTAGAAGCGTCAGTACTTGTTCAGCGATTCCTTCTCCAGTATGCTGCGCGCAGCACGTGACCGAAACAAGGCGGCACGATAACGGAGGTACGGTCACATCATCAATGATTCGCTGGGATTTGCACTGTAGCGCTGCGCTTTGATCCGCTGAAAAGGTCAGTGCACGTTCCAGTTTATTTATGATGACACCATATTCACGCAAGAAATCCATTCCTAGGATTGCCTGTCTGCAACACTCGAAAATAATAACGAAATTACGACGAAAGATGCACCCCCTATCTTCAATCTTGCGGTGCACTTTCCGTTATGTGTGAGTAGCTGCCCTCATGTTCCTCTAATCTGCGGTCCTGTCCATTCCATTATAATCTTCCTGAGCTTGTCTGCCAAACTCTAACTCATTATTGAGAAGCCCGCGCCAGTGTCGACCGATGCCATGACGTCATGTCCGTCAATCGTAATTGCAACATCGGTAGTAACAACCCCATCTTTTGTCGAATCATTGAAAATGTGTGTCTCTTCGCTCGGCAGTATTAGGGGATTTTCAGCACTTCAACGATTCGCAACCTTCCCCCCTGAGGTCGCTGTTTTTAGTTTCTCTGGCGTGGACTAGGAGATCTCTCTCTTGGCATGTCAGTGGTGCTCCGTCTAGAAGATGGAGAATAACGCCCAGGAGAGGGTGAGCGTGACGGAAACCCAGGAGGAATATCCCACGGGGTCATGACACTCGTGTCGACGTCAGGTGTTTCGTTGAAATGGCGCCGAGAAATAGTGGAAGGAAACCTTTGGTACCCGGCGACGCCATACTGGCAATACTGAGTGATGTGGCCTGCTTCCCCAGAATGAAAGCACAGGGGCCTATGGGCAGGGGCATGCCAGATCTCAGTTTTGCGAAGTGCTGGCCGCCTCGGCGTCGAAGTTTTTCTTTAGTACTTAGGCGCTGTCGGTGGATGTTGCTGGTGGTACTGATGCGGTGTCGGCAGGAAGCGAGAGTGCTTGCCTGATCTCCTGGTGCACAACTTCTGTTACTGAGGCAATTGCGCAGTCATACGGTTTGGTGACGAGCTTCTTGACCTCTTCTTGTACGATTTCTCGTATCAGTTGGCGCATAGAACCTTCGTCGGGTGTTGCTGTGGTCGTGGCTGCCGCACTGATCGGTGCACTGTGGGTTGGGCGGTCATACTGCAGGTAGCGAAGATGCAGTTCGCGTTCGATGAATGCCACCTCTTCGGAGAATTCATCAACACTTGTGGGCGGGTTTCGTAGGAGACCAGCGAACAGCTGCTCTTTAACGCCCCGCATGAGGTGGCTAACCTTTTTGGCTTCGGGCATATCGGCATCTGCTCGACGAAACAGCCGCACCATGTCCTCAACAAACATGGCAACGGATTCATTTGGTTTCTGAATCCGTGACTCGAGGAGACGCTGTGCGATTTCTCGTCTTTCGGTGCTCGCGAAAATATTGAGGAACTTCTGCCGGAACTCGTCCCAAGACGACAACACGCGATTCGTAAACCGTGTTCGGGCTCCGTCTTGAAGCGGAAAATACACGTAGCCCAAATTCTGCGAGGTGTTTCACCCGTTAACATTCGCTGTGTGCTCGAATTCCTCAAGCCAGTCATGTGCGTCCTCATATGTGTTTCCGTGGAAGTCAACCGGAAGTCGAGGATTCAAAACAGTCACCTGTGTCGTGCTTGGGCTGGACAGGTTGGGGCCAGTGCTTCCAGGCGCCGTCATGCTTTCTGGCACGGTCACGCTTTTTGGCATGAGACTGAACTCTGGGCTGAGGCCTAACAGACGGCGGCTGCGCGAACATGTACCCAGCGCCTCCAACAGTGTCACAATGCAGAAACAGCAGCAGTTGAATACCGGACAACTCGCTTCAATCGTACCAGAACACTGGAAAACTGATCGGATGAGAATCTCGTCTTTCTCTAAAAGTATAAAGTCTGTTTCTCTAAAAGTATAAATTATAAAGTCTCTAATAGTATAAGGTCTGTTTCATTATTATTTTTCTCATTAAGGGTCCTCCATGTCCACTTACGGTTCCCTGGCTTTCGGTAGAATCTGCAAATTACTGCGTTCTGTGAATTCTACTAGTAGCTCGCCTCTGGCGTTTCTAGTACCGATGTCATAATCTCCTACTGCCTGGTCTCCAGCCTGCTTCTTCCCTACCTTTGCATTAAAGTCTCCCATCAGTATGGTATACTGTGTTTTTACCTTACTCATTGCCGATTCCACGTCTACATAGAAGCTTTCAACTGAAGCGTCATCATGACTGGATGTAGGCGCGTAAGCCTGTACCACCTTCATCTTGTACCTCCTATTGTGTTTAATTACAATACCTACCACCATTTCATTATAGCTATAGTATTCCTCTACGTTGCGAGCCATGTTTTTGTGGATAAAGAACCCCACTCCTAGTTCTGTTCTGTCAGCTAAGCCCCGATAGCCAAGGACGTGCCCGTTCTGCAGCACTGTATATGCCTCATATGTCCTCTGTGCCTCTCTGAGCCCTACTACATCCCATTTAATGCCCTCTAGCTCCTCGAATAGTACAGCTAGATTTGCTCACTAAGTAAAGTTCTAGCGTTAAACGTTGCCAAGCTCAGGTTCCCATGGCTAGCCTAGCTTTGGTAGAAGATAAAGTATATTGGCCACATAAAGGTTTCCTCACCCTGTTTTTCAACAGCCATATTCTCTTGACAATTAATCTTCGCAGAAGTAACAAAACATCAGTTTCCCAAGATCGTTTGGCAGCTGTGCTGCCAAATCAGGGCATTGTGGACGTTATAAATTTCCTGCGAGGCCTTGCACACAATTTATATGTATGAAATGGAATGAACAAGGAAATATATTTTTCTTATTTTTGAAGGCTTGACCCAATTGCGAAGAGAATTAACGGCTATTTGAAAAGAGGACGAAAGCGCGCAGGCCAGCGGATACTCAATCACAGTTAGACACTATCTTCTAATACAGCGAGGTGCTGGTATTTTCGGCGTTTCGATTTTTCAGTATCTTCAATTTTTTGCATTTATGTTTTTTGACATTTCAATTTTTCGTCGTTCTGACATTCGGCCTCTTGTTTTTCGGCGTTTTGAATGTCACTCTGTCTGCTATTGCCTACTCCCCATCTCCCACAAGTTTGAGTATGCGCTGCGCCTTCGCCACAATGCAGGAAAGAAAGGAGCCCTCAATCAGGTGAATCTTCGTGGAACGCCTCGCGTGCCATGACATGCAGAACACGTGCACACGCAGAACACGTGCATTGCGCGACAAAACCAACTCGTTTGCAAGGCTGTTTGACAGCTGAAGTGTGAACAGTCGAAAAACAAGTTTTCTTCCCACATTCACTGACAGCATCCGGCACCGCAGCGCCATTGTCGGTGTAGGTCCCACGTTGTGGTCATCTTGCAACCTGTTCGTGCGCATGGTGCTGTGTGGCAGCAGCACGTGTTACCGGCGTTGTTCTCTGTCTCCACGCATTTAGCCAGCGGAAAATGCCAGCCAAAGACTTCAAGTACGGGAAACGTAAACGGCCAGCGACAAGGAACCTCTTGAGCAGCCTGCAAGCGGTCGCCCTCCATGTTATTTTCCGATGTATTTTGCTGAATATAAACTGTTTGAAAGAAGGCAAGGTCTTCGAAGCTCTTTGACCCATGTATACAGGATGTGCGGAAGAAAAAATGTGACACACACAAACACGCCACCTAACACTCAAACCTTTGGCGGCTGTGGTGTTATTAGTGCAACTGCAGTGTATAGAATGATGTCCCTAGGCTGCGGCTTTTCTAACCTCAACGAACTGTTTCCATGGATATTCTAGAATATCCATTCATGAATAATCTGAGAATGTCAGCGGACACAAATGCAAAAATACAAGACAACGTTGGGAACGTTATCAACCGAGCCACCTGAGAGGAATTGAAAAAGGTGGGTGCAGAAGAAGTGCAGCTGGCAAGAGAATGTGGTGATATAGACAACGATGATATGCCAGTGATAACAGTAATCGCCGATGATGCATAGTCAAAAATATCTTACAAAAACAAGTAGGATGCTTCTTCAGGCGGGGTGAGTGCATAAATATTTACAACTATGACGTTACTAAAACAAAAGCGCTGCATTTTGTTCAGCAATTTTTTTCCTGGCAATCAGCAGTGCAGCGTTTCTGAACACTGGCTTCGCACGTGACGTTTTCAGCTGTCACTATAAAACATACATGGAAGAGACGAAATTATCTTTTTCTGCGTAGGCAGGCAGCTTCTATAAATTCTGAACAGCAGTGGCGATGCTGTTTATTTTAAATTGAACTAGCATGCGTGGAGATGCGTTGAACCGAAAAATTATACATAATAAATTTTTATTTATTACAAGTACAACACATATTTGCGCTTTTGACATTAGAATGGCAAACATTTCGAAAGCAAAGTTATATAGGCAACTGCTATGAAAATACGCAATCTTGAGCAGTGGTTGCTACCAAATTGCACTTTATTATAGCAAGATCTTTATTTCAAGTTCCAATTGCTTACCTGTTGCAGTGATTCCCTGTGCATTGAAATAGTAATTTTGTGGCTGATAGCTGTATTACTTTTTCAGGCTGCTATCGTAGGACACATAACGGGGAAAGTCCTCTACATTGGCGTGCAGAATAGAATGTTTGCAACGTGCCCCCGGACTCCACAAGGTGCTTATCCAAAACAACATACAATTGGAGAAGAACTAGCATGGAAGCTCAACCAGTATTAGCAAAGTATTATCGTTAGAGGCTTCAAGAAAAGCGTTGATCTTCATGGCATTAAGTACACCAGACTTATTGCTGGTGGAGGGTTGAGCACCTATTGGTCCATCGTAGCCGCCACACCGTATGTAAACAAGAGAATAAAAAATTGAGTGCCGGAACCACATTCTCCAAAACTAAGCAGCAAAAATTAGGGAACTCCACCAGAAGAAGCGAGTGGAAAAGGTCACAAAATTGTAAAGAGTTCTATTCCCCAAGCAGCTGTACGACTGCGGTATATGGCGTTGCCACATAAATTATGGTTAAAGGCTCATAAGATGCATCACTTTCTAAAAAAAATCAAGCACCTTGTTCAAGACATAAGGAATGGCCCCCAACTATGTATTTGGAGACCACAGCAAGTGCGCAGACTACTTCTGTTCTGGGAGCAAAGCGGGAGAAGGAAACATATTTCCTCCGATCATCCAAAGAGGTATATAAGAGAAAATTCGTGTTGCCATGAGCAGGGTGGCCGCAAACGCTGCAAGTCTTATAATGGACGTATACAACAATGATGCCGAGTACTACGACTTCATTGTAGGAAAGTTTGTTGGTGGAAAACGAATAATTAGATGAAAGTGTCCTACGAAACAAGGTGTTTTGCTGCTTGTTTATTGGTGAAATGCAAAGGGACTTATCATGAAACTATTGCCAACAGAACTTAGGGAGGAAAGCTTGGAAAACGTGCAGCGTCATTTGTGAAAGCATTAGTTTCTCGAACGAAACCAAAGAGAAAGCTGCCGAATAAGGTACCATCAACCACGCTCCACTCCCAACGCAAGGTCAAAAAGCCTCATCCTGGTGCTGATGTTGATTACGGCCAGACATGCCAGACATGGAGCCCGATGCTATGGCAACTGATTCTGAGAGCTTCATGAAATCGCTTTCTCTGTTCATAATGAGAATCAAAGACCTGCAGAAAGCAACATCCAAGCTGAGTGGATCAAGTCTCTGGCAACAGGAAGTGTGGAAGAGGCTTACAGCATCACTTTTCGGTGCTATTTTAAACTTAAACCAACAACAGGATTCAGACGCACAGCTGGGGACACAGCTGGGGACAAGGAAATAACCTCCGAGGCCATAAAATACGGAAAAGACCACGAGTGCGTTGCTCTGAAGCTGCTGAAAGTGAATGCAAAGTTGTGGTATAAAAATGTGGCTTTTTCGTAGACCAAGAGAATTGCTTCCTTGGAACTACTCCTTATGGTGTGATTAGTGAGGATGTTCTCGTTGAAGTCAAGTGTCCATACTCAGCGAGGGACCTTACACCACTAGAACGAGTCCTTGCGAGAGAAATAACAAGCTTCACAGAAACCGAGGATGGCAAATTGCAGCTAAGATCGAATAGTAATTATTGGTACCAAATACAAGGACAGATGAATATCTCTCGTTGTGATACGTGCTTGTTCGTAGTGTGGACAAAAAAGGCATCAGCTTTGAGGAAATTTCTAAGAATGAAACCATTTGGAGAAAAGAGATATTGCCCCGGCTCAAAACATTTTACCTGCAGTGCTTGTTACCAAAGCTTGCATATCCAAGAAAAAGCCGTGGCCTTCCGATTCGTGAGACTGATTATAACACAGACGCGCAAAGAAACCATGTACTACTCAAGCAGGCTTTGAAGAAGACCCCTAATAATGCGGCTGGCCAACAAACCGCTGAACAGTCCTATTACCACTGCATGTAGAAGTTACTAGCCGTCACCAATTTCAGCATCTCACATCTGGAGACCAGGAAAACAAACCAACAGCACCACCATGGCCAGCCCGGAAGAACTTGCCGCTCTTCGCAAGCTTGCGCGCCACATCGACAACATCGAAAGACAGCTCAGCTTCATCGAGAAACACCTGTAGAAACGCAAGCACCCACGCTTCCACTCTCCAAGCCGAGACCACAACACCGCCTCCTCCCAGCAGCCTGGTGAGCAGGCCGGTGTTACTACCAGCGATGCTTCGGGGACAGAGCCCGACATTGTCGACCACCCTGCTCCGCTTGGCACGAGAGAAGTGCCAAAGGAAGCTCTTGGGCATGGCTGTGAGCTGCCAACCTGGATGCCGTTGCATCTTCGTCACCGACCAAATCACAAAACTGTGATTCCTTGTGGATAGCGGTTCCGACATCTGCTGCTTCCCACCAGACCATCTTTGAAGTCCTCACCCATCGACATCTTTCGGGCTCAGCGTGGCGAACTGATTGAAAATCAAGATATACGGCTCGCTGCGCCAGCACATGTAGCTCAATATAGACCGTGATCTTCATTGGAATGTTGTGGTCATCGACTTCGCTGAACCAATCATCGGCTCTCCCTTTTTGGAACATTACAACCTCCTAACAGACTGCCGCCACGACCATCACCTCGACGTCACAACGGGACATTTTACACCAGGCCATACAAAAACCGCCCAACAGCCAATCATCAATGTATGCTCAGTGTTGACAATCAGTGACCGTACCACGCCATCCATTCCAGCCACCCTAAAACAAACCCTACCATGTCGTCCATCGTGACGACAAGAAGTTCACCCTGCACATGAACGGGAACGACGTCAGCGTCTCAATTGACCGGCTCGAGTTCGTATACTTCGCTGTGAACGAACCGGGCAGGGCCCCTCCTTCCACAGGCATCTATCCACATCCGCCGACGTCGCAGCCCACTCCTTTGTTTGACACGCTCTGGACGTCTGGTACGCTTCTCAGATTTTTACAGACCCTGCGAGCTCTGCACTCCGCGGGAGGAGGGGGGTGATGTGGCGGCCACTGCCCACAAACTTAGAGCCTCCGTCTCGTCAATATCTATAGCTCAGCGAGACATGGCCACTTGCTGCAACACGCCTCCGATTAAGGACAGTGCCACCACAGCATCACCGAATGCTTACGTCATCACTGGTGGCTATAAATCGAAGCTGCCAAGCTCGGTAGGTATTATTGTTACTCTAACCGTTCGATCACAGCGTCGGCATGCTAGCCACGCCGCTGCTACTACGCTAATAAACAGTTATTTTGTATGTTGGAATGCTTCCTTTTATTGACATGGCATCCCACAGTCGTATTTACAACTTGCTAGGTTTAATATTTGTAGACGAAATAATCTCACCACGAGTAACAACTGAATATGCCGTAAAAAGCAGCTTTTCTAAAAACGATAACGTGCGTTTCGGGCACGGCTTCCATTGTTCCATCCCTGAAACCTTGTGACCTGCTTCGTCGCCATATAGACAACTTAGTCACGTAGATGAAACAGCTGCTTTGGGAAAGTACCTTTCAAAGAAAATTCGAATATACGAGAGATACGTGCGTTGCTCTTTCATATTGGAAGAAAACAAAATTAATTCCACGTTCTTGTCAAAAACAGATTCATAGTAACACTCAATATATATAGGCTGTCTCACAACTTTAGCCAAGATTTTGAATATGAAAGGTACTTCAGAGGCAAATTGAACCGAACATATACTGTTGGCACTAGCCTGAGATACTCGGATTATTTTTATCTCCCCCTGAGCTAAATATAATAATCACCAACAATTTTAATTATTCCCTACAACCCAAAATATGACCTCTGAATTGTAGAGCCCTTTCAAAAATTACCAATTCAATTGTT
Source organism: Rhipicephalus annulatus (assembly GCA_013436015.1). Lineage (NCBI taxonomy): Eukaryota > Metazoa > Arthropoda > Arachnida > Ixodida > Ixodidae > Rhipicephalus > Rhipicephalus annulatus. The sequence continues at coordinate 380,864 of WOVY01002299.1, read as the reverse complement.
TCCTGCATGATGCGTGTTGAGCTGTTATTAACGCGATAGCGTTTAAGAGCTCGTGTCGCAGAAAACCCGCCGCCAGCGTCGGTCCCGTTGGTTGTGAGTGAAGAATCGTCTGTGCGTCTGTGACCGAAAAATCAAGTTACCGAGATACCCGTGAGACGTCGTTACTTGTCCACGCATGTGCGCGTAATCACCCTGAAAAAGGCGCGCATTCGAAGAAAAAAACAGTACTCAAGGTCACAAGGTGCGGTAGTATCATTGCTCTGCTTCCCCTCCCAGCTTAAATGCCATCGCTTTCGTCGGGACGAGATAAGAGACAATGCAATTGCAGCGTGCGACAAACCTTTGTAACTTCACTCGCACTGGACGGATTCTTGAAAATTTTGTGGCGTTGAATTCACGAGGCAATAAGCTCTTCTTGTGAATTCATCACATGTTTACTTGAAAAAGTGTTTCAGGGCCCCTTTAATGCATTTCGTTCGACAGATGTCAGTACGAAAACGAGCTCATTCGGCAATAATAGCACGCGCTGGTCCAATATACTGTTTGCGTGTATGTGTGCGTGCCTGTGTATGTAACAAAACATATGAATAAGTATGCACTTAGCGGTTGAAAGATGCACTAGGGACTGGATTTTGCTATCGCATTCAAATCTTAAACGCCAAGCTTAATAGTCCCCTAATTTTTTTCTTTCCGCGTTGTGAAAAAGCCGACAAAACCACGCTCGCGGTCCGTCACGCGACTTTTCAGGTTTCTAGAGCCTCTTTGCAACGCGAAAGAAAATAAAGAACAGTGTGAAGCGTATAGCGTACAGAAAACAATTGATTCCGTGGTTTCTGAAAGTGCTCTACTGCTCAGTGGGCATACTTTGGGTTTTTATTCAAAAATTTAAAAAAGTTGTAAATAAATATAATTAAGTAATTAGCTTAGAGGGAAACAAAAATTGTCTGAGTATCTACAGGCTCGTGATAATAGTATACGTTCAGTTCAATTCGCCTATGACGCGCCTTTAATTATCAAAATCCTGGCTCAGGTTATTTGGGACCCCCTGTATGTGTAACACACACACACACACACACACACACACACACACACACACACACACACACACACACACACACACACACATATATATATATATATATATATATATATATATATATATATATATATGACGCTATGATGAATGGGAGACATGGCCTGGCTCATACGCCATGTTTATTCCATAAGCACTTCTTCCTTCTCGGCTTCTACCAACCATCGCTTCCTACGTCACATGATTCCCCTCCCTCCGAAAGAATGCATGAATTACGAAAAAGACAAGAAGAGGTTGAAAAGTCACAAATGTCAAAATTCACAATTGCTTCTATGCTCCAGAGGAGTTCCGTAAACTTTCAAAGACTTCAGGAGAGAGTGCAGCAGTCTAGTTAACGCAGGAGTTCGGGTGGGCGAGGCTGACTGTGGCGTTCTGGAAAAGATAACCACGTGTTGAGCAACTGCGCTGACCATGACACGGCTTCAGTAGCTGCGAAGAACGAACGAGGTTGGACGTCCCTGTAGCCTTTGAATGTCGGACGTCGTAGGCGCCGAATTTTCTGTCATGGGCAGTGTATTTTGTGTCGTGGTTGCGACAGAAGCATTGTTTTCAGCTTGCGTTTGCGAGAACCGAAGTTCATGATGCGATGTCTGTGTTCCTGCATTCTACAAATGGTAGCGTTCAGTCTGTTTTGTGGTTTTATGTGGTGGTATTTTCGTCGGAAGGATTGTACATGATGCCTTGATAGCTGGTACAGAAGACTTCCTGACGTTTTTTTCTATGAATATGGTTCAGATGTTGACTAGGTCTTTCCTTTAGTTGGTGTCGTTCCTGACGACCATCCTTAAGCCGCAAATATGCTTGTGATCCTATTTTAGTTCATGGTAGTGCTTGATGTACCTGCCGTACTTTCCAGAGTTCTTTGAGTTATTGATGGCACAGCTGATGTAGTGGAATATGACGAGGTGGTACTCCTTTAGTAGCACGAGCCTGCTTTTCTTTGATAGTTGGTGCGACCAATAAATAGTTGGTGGTCGTTGGGTTGTCGTGCTCTTCAAAAGAAAATGAAGGTGGTGCACTAGAATCGACAAAAAGGTATTTGGAGGCTTCTTCTGCACCATTCACTACGAAGGGCTCTTGCGCTTGGCAGCATGCGTTGTTTGATTTGTCTGAGCCTTCTGTTTTGTTTCGACTGTCTAATGTGTGCGCACCGCATGGTGATGAATGAACCCGTCCGGAAGGAGCATGGCTTGACAGGGTAATTTCGTGAAGCGTCAGGTCGTCTACCGTGGTCGCAGCGTTTTTATGATGCATAAGGTGAGCGACAGGAGCGCTTGAAGAGCCGCGTGATGGAAAACTGCGTGGTGGACCACGTACGTGAGACGAAGAATTAAGAGCATCAGGTCGGTGAGCAACGTCTCGCGTCATATGCTGGAGCGAGGACTTTCGAAATACTGACTTTCGTGCAGAAGGGAGGCGTGCTTGATGGTTAGGTTTTTCCCAAAACACGCATGGTCTTCTGAAAGTTAACTCATGTGCCACTTCGTCTTGTGGCAGTTGTCGATTCACATTGGGCTTTCGAATGCTTGAGGACTGCTTAGAGAATTGAGGATAGTGTGCAGTTTTCTCCTGATGGTTGGAAATAAGTAGGTCTTAGTCATAGTCATTAAAACGAATGATCATCTCTTCTTTGATCTTTTGCCATGACTCGTCGTTTTCAAAGACGTGGGTGAGGTAAGACTTAAATGCCTCACCAGAGATGCAGTCAGTGAAGTTCGTGATCATCTCCCATTCTGAACATGATGCAGCGGTAGCGTGGAGTTCGAGCAGGTCGAACCAGTCCTGTGCAGGTCCATCGTCCGCTGCTCCGGTGTACTTTGGGATGGGAAGGTCAGTCGATGGTTCTCTCATGATACCGGTAACTGCATGCGCCTGGGTCACCTCTTCTGTGGTCGATATTCGGTTGAGGCGTATTTCCAGTAGCTTCGTGAATGATGTGAGGCTGATGAGCGGCGGCCAGGTCTTCATCCTGTCGACTTGTGTGACACTATGATTAATGGGAGACATGGCCTAGCTCATACGCCATGTTTATTCCATATGTACTTCTTCCTTCTCGGCCTCTACCAACCATCGGGTCATACGTCACACACACACACACACACACACACACACACACACACACACACACACACACACATATATATATATATATATTTATATATAAGGGAAAGAAGTGTATAGCTAAGGGCTCGTTTTTCCGTGTTTTGACACAATATTAATGAGATCTAACAGACAGTAATGCCAAAAAATGTACAGGGGAAGTTACAGGACTCTGTCCTGTAACTTCTTAATGTCATCATCATCATCATCATCATCAGCCTGACTACGTCACTGCAGGACAAAGGCCTCCCCCATGATCCGCCAGTTAACCTGGTCCCGTGCTTGCTGCTGCCAATTCATATCCGCAAACTTCTTAATCTCATCTGCCCAAAAACCTTCAGTGTCCCCCTAACCCGCTTGCCTTCTCTGGGAATCCAGTTAGTTACCCTTACTGACCAGCGGTTATCCTGTCTACGCGCTACATGCCCGGCCCATGTCCATTTCTTCTTCTTGATTTCAGCTATGATATTCTTGACCCCCGTTTGTTCCCTAATCCACTCTGCTCTCTTCTTGTCTCTTAAGGTTACACCTACCATTTTTCTTTCCATCGCTCGCTGCGTCGTCCTCAATTTAAGCTGAACCCTCTTTGTAAGTCTCCAGGTTTCTGCTCCGTAGCTAAGTACCGGCAAGATACAGCTGTTATATACCTTCCTCTTGAGGGATAGTAACAATCTACCTGTCATAATTTGAGAGTGCTTGCCGAATGTGCTCCACCCCATTCTTATTCTTCTAGTTACTTCAATCTCATGGTTCGGCTCTGCGGTTATAACCTGCCCTAAGTAGACATAGTCTTTTACAACTTCAAGTGCACTAATACCTATCTCGAAGCGCTGCTCCTTTCCGAGGTTGTTGTACATTACTTTAGTTTTCTGCAGTTTAATTTTAAGACCCACCTTTCTGCTCTCCTTGTCTAACTCCGTAATCATGAGTCGCAATTCATCCCCTGAGTTACTGAGCAATGTAATGTCATCGGCGAAGCGCAGGTTACTAAGGTACTCTCCATTAACTCTTATCCCTAACTGTTCCCATTGTAGTCTTCTGAAAACCTCCTGTAAGCACTTCTTAATATATAACTTCGTAATATCATCTGCCCACCTAACCTCTTGTCTCCCCCTAACCCGCTTGCCTTCTCTAAAAATCCAGTTAGTAACCGTTAGTGACCAGCGGTCATTCTGTCTACGCGCTCTATGCCCGTCCCTATATATATATATATATATATATATTGTGATATTGCATACGATAAAAGACTTTGCCTTTCCTTATGAAGTTTTTAAACAGTTATGATGTCACGCTTGTCATTGAATCTACGTCATCCCGATCACCCGAAGGCAGCAAACGCGGACAAGTCTCTCTTCTGCAGAAGTCATGGCTATTATTTTCGCCACCACAGCACGCCCCTGTTCCACTCATTACGACGATTAGGCATGGTCAGGGAATAACTACTTTGATAACAATCATCTCTGAACAGCCAGCATTTCTGGACAACCTGCTAGGATGACACTGCTTTCTATTAAGCGCGCACACGCAACATTCCTCTTCATTGTAGCGTAGCGCTCGCTCGACAGATGGCTTGAAAGTACAGAAATGAGAAGAAAGAAACCATAAAAACTCTCCCCTGTCTCTCCCGTCCCACACACACACAAAAAAGCTCTTTCAAGCGTAGTCAGCGCGTCGATTTCTTTTCTCCGTGGCACACGAATACATCATATGAGTGCTTGGTGGTAGGGTGTAGTATCGCTGAGCATAGGTGGCACCAGATGGGGCCACGTCACGCCTGTTGACTTTGGTGCGATGTTTAAATACACACAGAAAGTGCACACTACACTTTTTGAGCCTGTAAAATTTGAATCACTGGACTGATAAGCATGTAATTTGTACCATAACAATTAGGAATACGAAAGAAAAGAAATGTTGCGGAAATTTTTTCAATAATTAAGTTATGGTATTTCGGAAACAACAAAAAAAAGCGAGACTACAGAAGTACAATTTTTCTGAATATTTGCCTCTGGTTTGTAAAAAATAAAAGCCTTAGTAGGAAATCTGGCTGCAACATTACCTCTATACAATAAAAAGGAATGCAGTGCTGAAAACCCTGTGTAAATCTCACCAAATTAGGACGAGCTAGAAGTTAAGAAAGTACACATGCACTGGTGAGCCCTCTTGACCTCCTTGCCTTTCTTCTTATTTTTCTCTCTCTTTTTCTTTTTAGCGGCAGCGCTACGTGACTTTTGCGACTCTATGGCTGCAAAATGTGCGCGAGTTAGTGGCTAATGGAACAGTCAAGGTGATGATACATGCGGGCTAGCACCCGTCTTGTTTATGTGTTGCTTCTGTGTCTCCGTACTTGTGCGTTTCGCGCTACAAATATAAAAGGCAATGGGAAAACAGCGTACGCACTGCTGTCCTGACATTAGGGCTTATGATAAAACTTTTTGTGATCGGCTCAATAATGTAAAGCTAGCTTTTGTCAAAACAAACTGAGAAACGTGTGTATCTGCTACACATCCTGCAGTATGTTCGTTTCTTCACTACAAATGTCGTGAAGGGGTTTGTCGATTTGCGGTACGCATGTATACCAGCTCTACATGATCTCTGTACTGAGCTTTCCCCACCAAAATCCATTTATAGCTACTTTGGTATGATGCAAAAGAGCTGAATATATACAGTTCACAGTTATTTTGATGTACACTTCACACAAAAAATATTAGTTTCGTCTTTTTGATTGCTGCACACACAGACGTATAAGTGAAAAAAATTGACATTTCTCAGTTAGGCTAACGATGTACAGACAATGTAGTATGACATGCCTTATGCTTGGCGATGGCAGGGATGAGCACACTTGGATCCGGGCTTGCCAAGACAACCAGAGTGTCTCCTCGAGCCAAGATGCTGTTCACCATGAGGACACCTGATGCGTGGGTGAAAGGAGCCGTGCCAATGTTGCTATATTGACGAGCGCTTTTTGGTCCTGCCCTGCTTGAAAGGAGTGAAGAAAAGAAAAGTTGGCATTAGGCATCGTGAAGTGAAATTCCGCTTAAACATGTGTCTGCTTTACTTTTATGCTGCAATTAGTCACATCATGACCACGTGGTAATATTTGTAAAGACTGCGCTTACGTCTCATTGTTCATGCCGAATATCGCCTAGTACTTGGGATGTATTTTTCTAAACTTTAGATGTTAAGCGGCTCTTTGACTAGCCTGTGTAACGCTGTCCGTCCGTGTCTCCGTGCCAACGCGCCGCACCACGCTCCTCTCCCCACAAGTGTTGGGGTGGTGACACGTATCCTTCGCAGTGCGTGGTGACCTCACTCTCCCCCTCGCCTGCCACGTGCTGGACACCTGTCACCTCTCTCACACTTGAATCTTTCTACTGCTGACAAAGTTCGAGTACACATCGAGTGAACACTCTTTCGGCTTGTTTATCTGCGATGAAGAACGCCGGAAAGCGAAGCTCCTTCGCCCGCCGAAACATGCACAGAAGCAATCTGGCTTAACCCGACCGTCGCTGGCGTCGCGCGGGTTAGTAGAGCCAATATCTTTCGTAAATGGTGACGGCACACCTGCAACACTGACGAGGCGTGAGCCAGGCAAGCCGAACCCAAGTGTCGGCAGCGAAAGACCAATGACACCGTCAAGGCGCGAGTAAAAAAAAACACTGATCGCGTCCGTGCGTAACGCTGCTGCTTCGCATGCTATCAGGGTTCTCTTTAGGAAAATGGTTATTTTTATGATGTAACATTTGATAGAGTCATTTCACTTGTTTTAAAATATTAAAGTGAAAATTTTGTTAGTCTATGAAGAAAAAAGAAAGAAAACATGTGTTGCAACTATACGTGAAGTGGCTGATTTAGGAATGGCATGTTGCCTGTTTAGTTTTCTTGTTAATGAAATGATTAAAATATAGTTATATATGTTATTAAAGAGAGTATGAAAATCTTGATGGTGCGCATTATCGCCCCGTAGCCATGTGCAGACGAAGTAGAATCTTCAAACTTATCATTTTGCCTTCTCGTGCTCTTTCCTAAATTGTCTTACGCAGCAGCAGGCTAGCGGTGACGTAAATCAGTGTAACCACCGTTTTTGCAGCAGTTGGGTTTTTCTTTGAAAAATGCAAGTCGGTATTTGTTTCCCTTATATCTGTTCAAGTAACTGCGGGTATCGAGTGTTACGCTTAAAAGTTAATTTTTTACAGCAATTGTTATAATCAATCAATCATTAATTTAATGAACATGCCCAGGAACAACCAGAAGGTCTTTGTACCGTCGCACGCAAAAATAAAATGGTAAAATTAGACAATACAATATAGTCTACAGAAAAAATAAAAGAAAAAGCGAAAATTCACCGACAAAAGGAAGTCTGCGCAACAAGGAAAGAATGTAAGACAAAACGAGAACATTGGAATGGCAATGAAAATAAACGGGAATATACACAACTATGTAGAAGGCCTTTTGAAAAACAGAAAAAAAGGACGAATTTTACAGTGTGAAAAAATACCTTAAGACAGTGCAAAGATGAGATAATAACAATGGCAGTGGGCGGTGAAATACATCAAGACCATGATAGTTAACGTTATATAGACTTTGTACTCTGGTAACAGCAGAGTGTTGAAATAAGTTGGCAGGTAAATTAAATGGTCAATTCTCTCTGGTCGACTTAGGCAGAATTCAAAAATTTACACATCTAAGAAGCAAAGGGCAAGATATCATTCCGTGAACTAGTTTTTAAAGAAATAAGAGGTTAGCGCTACTTCATCGGCAGTGAAATGATGGCAATGATAATAACCTCACAATGTTAGAACAAGATTCAGAGTAATTTCTAACAAAACGATGGTTGTAAGATGTCATGAATATTTTCTGGACACGCTCAATGGCGTCACTGCCAGATTTAGCAATGTAATTCTAAATTGAGGCAGGCATGTTACGTTGTTCAATTTCTTGAAGACTGTAGGACAACTGAATTCTCGAGAGGTGCTGCAAACGCAGCTGAGAAAACGAAGGCCTCGCGAGGCAGTACGTTTAGTGTGAGCAGTAAAATTGAGCATGCTATCAAAAAGAACACCAAGATCACTGACCTAAAAGATATGAATAATAAAACATTATTTATTATTTATATTCTTTTATATATTGATTATTAATAACAGTAATGTTAATATCAACACTCATTTATGTACAATTATTCTCTTTCATACACTCTGAGGGTCAATACATTGCTCACTTTTGTAACATAGTACTTGGCGTATAATAGAGAGCTGGTATTTATCTAGCCTGTATCTCTGGAAATCGTTATGTTGCGCAACCTGTTTATTATTATTTGAGTGATCTGGTGTCCACTGATTGCAAAAACAACAATATTTCGCATGTTTGCAAAAAGGTGAGCCCACTCGCATCCTAATTTTGTTTATTTACTCAATCGTGGCATTCAGGCAAAGTATGATTTACGCTGCTAAAATAGCATAGTCCGCGTACCACGAATCGCTTACTTTTCTTCCTCCAATTTTCCCTCCCATTTACCTCTCTCATCGAAATCGCATTTCATTACGCACTATTCATATGCTTTGAATGAGTATTAAGAAAGAAGCAACGCCTTCGAAAGGAATTGAGAAAAACGACTGTTATAAACATCCCTATAGTTTGCTCTCAACAAGTGAGCGATGTTAGTGATGGTGTCAAGGGCACGTTTTAGGGAGGAAAAGTACCAGAGAAAAAAGACGACAATCAAAAATGTTTTAGAGGCACCAGTGTTCTCAGGCAGAGGAAGAAGAAGGCCGCGTGCGTCATGGCTCTATTTTGCGTGGCGTGGCATCACTTCAGCTATTGTTGCCGTCTGAGAAGGCTATACAAGGATGCCGGCCTGCCTGCCTGCCTAAAAGTTAGACGGAAGGCGGTGGACCCTTCGCAAGTCGCCGTGAACCTCCGAAGAACCAGCGGTAGCATGGACACACCATCATCGGCACCGCAACCATGAACGCGGCAGCCATGAATGAGATTGCGCCGCCGCCACCGCAAACAAGGTATCAGCTCAAGCTAAGCTGCGACTTTTGTTCGCCTCCACGATCTTCAACATGGGCAGTTTTACCGTTTTCGCCACCACTTGGGTCATGCTGCTTATCACCCTGTACACCTTCTACTTTCTTTTCATCACGGGCAAGGTTGCGTATGCACATCCACCGCTTGGGTGAAGTGGAATGAACCATTCAGGCCACCGTTGTGGCACCGTAGTGTCCGCACCAAGGCGGGTTTTTCCACTTCCATCGGCAGCCTCTTTGTTGCGTGACATCGTAGACCTTCATGTGCTCACGTGCCGTGGTGGAACGTGTGGGAAACGTGTGCGTCGCAGTTATTCTATCGAATACGTTTTTACGCACTCACATTAACATAAAGGATTAGAAACTGAAATTACTCTGATAAAATGTTTTGATCACGACCTTCTGTGTCATGTTCTACTTTTCTACCACGGTTGTGTTTCATGGTTGTAGAAAACGTTTTATAAAACAATTTGGATCGTTAATAATGATAAAATACTGTCTCGGTGGAATACGAAGTAAAATCTAACCACCGTTTATGGTTATATTTGATGCGGTAATTCGCTGACTGCTCACTTAACGCAGTGAGAACGATGTCGAGCCAACTGTTACATTGATTTCAGTGACCTGTTTGATTTCTGAAGCCCGACGCCAGCTTATCCACGTGACAGAGCCGCATTACCTATCAGTTTCATAAGTCTCCTAAGGCACTGTACACTTTTTTACGTAAGGAGGGTTTTCACAGTTCCATTTAAAAGACATGTGTAAATTAAACTATGCTTGAAGCTAGACAATTTGCAGAATCGCATGTTTGGTTGGTTTAACTAATTAGGAGTCTCGAATAACTGGGGAATCTTTTTGAGAACTCAGATTTCTGAACAGAGGATGAGCGGCAAAAAGAGACAATTGAAACCTCTTTGAATGCGAACGGTCAAAAATATAATTATTACGAAAGAAAAAAATATCAACCAGCTGACCTCTTTTTGAGTCATGCTACAAATGGGTATAAGTAAATTATCCCATTCCGGAGTATTTCCGACACCTTGTGGGATTCATCCGTGTGCTTAGCGTTTTTGATTATATCACTCTTGAATCGTCAATTGCTAGCTTTTAGATGAGCTCAGTTGATGGAGCTACGGCCCACCAGGAAAGGCGTTGGCCCCGTGTTAGATCCGCAGAGCAGGACGGACTTTGCGGCAATGAAGAAGCTCTGTTTCCAAGGAATCCTTATGGGTTTCCTTGTAGCGTAGTGCTGTAATCGGGTGGTGGTCAATTCTCTTTTTTGAACCCTCCCACCAGCTTGCGAGTTTCTGCAGAACTGACTTGCAAGATATAAATATTTATTGAGGTCTTGTAATGTGTTAACTTGCATTGCTCTTGACAACAGTAGCATGATTGTGTTGTCAAGCGTATCTACCAGCGCGAACGTTCACACGGGTTTGTTGCTCAACAAATTAAAATCTAAACAAATGACTACAAGATTTTATAAACAATTTGCGGAAACTTTCAAGCGAAAAGAAGAGGCATTTTGGTGCTTTTTAGGAAACTTAATATTGACGAGAGGGCACTAAAGAATTCGCTTCGCACAAACGTCGGCGTCGGTGTCAGCATCGCAAGTTGCGATCGAAAATTCAGCCTAGTCCGTGGCCAAAAACTGGAGTACGATGCATATAAAATTGATAATAAAAAACTTCGGTTCTAGTTCGAATCAAACTCAGGCGATCTATGAGGTAGAATGGTGTTTTACTAGTGAGCCATGTCATTGCGTTAAACAGCTTCGAGGAAAAACAAACCAAAAGAGACAATATGAATGTGGTCTTGTAGGAGGAGACTCCTTAACGCGTCATATATTGCGTGGCAGAAGCATAGAAATGCGCAACGAGAGGGTATTTAAAAGGCCCACCTGTTACAAAATTGTTGCGTCATGATTAAAAACATCTTCATCAACAAAACAATCCGTAAGGTGAGCGGCTGCGTAGGTTAGCGTGTCAATTTACAGACGTGAAGTGGGCCTTTCGCTGATTCATAGTAGGAAGAATTATGGCATAGTGGGCCCTGCGCGACGGCCGTTGCAGCAGGCACTCCAGGATAGTTTGAAACGGCCAGTATATTGTGCGCGCAGGCATTCGTTTCTTTGCAGCATAGTTGAGACATGCGCTAAGAATTTAAGACAGGCTAGCAAATGAGAAGGCGGTGCTCATTCATGAGGTCCCGATGACGCCATGTCGTTTTACTGTTGAAGGCGAAGCCCAAGCGTTCACAAAGCTTTTGTTTAATTTTTGCGAGAAACACCTGAACCTCTCATTCGCCTTTGAAATATGTCATGTACCAAAATTCATTTGGGGAAACACTCTTAGCTTTCAAAAAGGGTGATGAACTACGAGATAGAGATGCACTTCGGCTCTCCCAGGCCTTCGTCACCAGCAGAGTCCTGTGCTCCATTCCCTACCTCCAGCTTACGAAACGCGATACCGAACGCATAGACGCAATAATACGGACGGCCACCAAACGGGCTCTGGGTTTTCCAATCACCACATCCAATGCGCGTTTGACCGCACTTGGTGTGATCAACTCGCTGCAGGAGCTCATTGAAGTGTATCTAGTAAACCAATACACTCGACTTGCTGACGCCTTCAAGGTGATGTCTTCTCACTCGTCTTTACATACAACACGACGTTGAAACGGAAGACATGGTCGGGGGACCAGGAACTTTGGAGGCACAAACTTTTTGCACAGCTTTTACCAAAAAAAAGACATGAAGTTGGAGCTGCACCAGGAAAGACGGAAAGCGTGCGTTCGGGTGCTATAAACACGGTATGGCAGTAACACAGGGGTTTACTACGTGGACGTCGCCGGACCTGGACTGAGGGGATACCATACAACACAAGTATTCTAGAAGAAAACGCAGGTGGATGGCCTTTTCTTTAAGGCTCGCAACTCAACACAGGCGGAGGAGATTGCTATAGCATTGGGTTTCTCACACCGCGTTCCCACTGTATTCATTACCGATTCCTGAGAAGCTTGCGGCCGCTAATTGGCACGAGCAATTTCCCACCTTGCCTACGAAATTCTGTGCGCGGGCACGAGGTTCACCGAACCCACCCTAAAACGCGTGGTATATACCCCAGGTCATCAACGACTTCGAGGGAACAAAGCAGCAGACACGGCGGCCCGAGCGCTCATTGCCCGGGTACCTCATTCGAGCCTTATGAACTGGAGCCCACAATCACCGCTGCACCCGTACAAAGAAATTGTGCAATACATTCACTCCCAGCTTTGCCGCTATCCATCCCCTGCTCAGGGTCTGGATAAGGCAAGAGAAAGAATTTTACGCCGGCTCCAAACAAACACGCTGCTATGCCCGGAGATATTACAATATTTTGACCCCACAATCACCGGCAGGTGCAAGCACTGTGGGCAGACAGCCTCTGTAAAACACATGGTGTGGACCTGTCAGCTCAACACGACTATTTATCCCCTCCTCAACCCTACGCGAGAGGACTGGGAAGCGACGCTGCTTAGTTGCTTTGACCTTGAGTCCCAACAGGCCCTGATTGACCTAGCAAGGGCAGCGGTATCGTCCAGTGATGTCCCGGACTCAGCATCTCACCTAGTCTTTAAGACCCTTTCGGGGGCTTATATGCTCTCTTTTATAATAAAGTTTTTTGCCGCCCACAACACCACCACCAGGCCAGCCTCGTAACCCTCGATATCGCAGGCGACGACCGAGCGAAATTGAGATTCATTGCACTTCTCCGTCCCTTCTGCGAGTCTCTCGCTCAACCCGGCCACTGAAGTCAACTCAACATCGGGGGCCGAACACGCAGCCCCTGCCTCTCTCATAACAGTGGGGAAACGCGGCGGCACCGTCATGTATAGACCGATGTGGAAGAAATTCAACTTCTTCGCCGTGTCTCGCGACGCCATTGCGAGTTTTTCGCTGGATTTGTCGCCACCCGGCGTGCTCGCGTCAATTTTCGATGGAACCTCGTATCGGTGGACGTACAACCAGCTGCAGACCCTTTGGAGCTTCTCGAAGTTCGGAGGATCTGTTCCCTCAATATCAAGTCCAAGTTGTTCACGTACAACACCTGTGTGGGGGTCGTCTACGAGGTCGCCATAGACTTAGACGCCGCTGACATCGCGTCAAACATCTCCTTGGCCGTCCCAGTCCTATCCTGTGTGCGCCGTGGCAGGTGACTCACTATCACCTTTGAGAGAACCATTGTACAGTGGAGGTATTCCTCTTCAAAATGCGCAGGTTGGTCCATCCGCACCTGTTTCAGCCCCCGCAATGCGCCTGTTGCGGCTGTTTCAGTCATGCCACCAACACTAGCTAGCGCGACGAGCGCTGCCTCCATTGCCGTGGTGGCCACGTGAACAGACCGTGCCCTTCAGAGCACCCTCGCTGCATCAACTTCAGAGGCAAACATCAGGTCCACAAGCCAAGCTGCCCCACCCTGGCCGATCTAGCACAAGACCGCCATCATCATCGCCTCTTCGGAAGGCCCCGTGACACGCCCCCAAGCGTTGAAAGAACCCTGCCAACAACATCGACAAGCATGGCATTACGGTGGTCATGAAGGGTCGCTCTTTTTGTGAGTCTGTCAATGGTGGTGACCGATCATCGTCGACAACCGCCCCTCGCCCTGATACGAGTGTGCCTCTTGCCTCTTCGAGCACAACGACCCTAAACCCCCTCCTCTGGATATGCCAGCCCCGAGGTCAACCGGAAGGGCGTGATGATTGCCGCACGTGCGGCGGCAATTCGTGCAGCGTTTGTGCTTCTACCGGTTGACTCACCGGTGTGTGGATTGTGTGCCGCGACTCTCAGCTTACGCATAAAGCCCATCATCCCGGCGAGTTAGGTGGCTGGATTACCACATCAAGACCATCTGAACTCCCACCCGTGAGTGAGCTCATCTGAATCGTCATTTTTTCGGGCTTGGGTCATGCGCCCAGGTTAGCGGATCGGGCAATACCATCTTATAATGCGCAATCTTTTTGTTTTTGTTCTTGTTTACCTTCACCTAATTGTGGCTTATACCTGTCATAATATATGATCCGCGCGGGTTCAAATGTGCAAAAACAAAACAGTATGCCGTGAGGTGGCGACTTGTGTGGCATTTTGAATGTGTGCGCTGTGCGGGGGCGAGTCGCGTATGTGCCGTGTGGTGGCGAGTCGCGTATGTGCCGTGTGGTGGCGAAGAGGACGGCGATCGTGTGCGCGGCGTGTCTCGAGACAGCGTGGGCCGTGCACGGGAGTCGGAATTGCAAGGCTGGGCTCTTTTTCGCTGGGCGTCCGGTCCATGGGAGAACCCGGAGCCCAACCTCCTGCTGCCTCGACTTAGAGTGCTCCCGTCTGTTCCGCTACGAGGAGATTGGGCCAGGGAACGTGCACGAGGCCGGGCCAAGGTCTTGACGCTGTGGGCAGACGGGTACACTCAGGGTTCGGCCCACGAGTACGCACAGGCCGAGGGCGTCCACCATGGAGCGGGTCCCTTGGGCGCCGAGTCCCGGCATAAACGGCCACAGAGTGGACCTTCTGACTTCACGCAGCCAGACACCGAGCTACGGCATCGGATAGATGGTCTACGCATGGCGCCTTCAACTTGGCAACGTCATCGGCTCCGACAACAAACTGTACGCTACTGCTTGATTGTTTCGCGTAACGGCCCTCATGTGAAATTTAACCGTTTTCTCTATTCGTTGAGTCCTGTCGTGTCTGTAAAGGTGTCTTACGCGTGTTTGTCCACCTGCGTGCTGCGTTATTCTTTCTGTAGCAAATTCTGAACCCACGTTAACGTCACAATACCCATTGTGGGGTATCGGCTAATTATTGAGTGGTCTATTAAAGTATTATTCAAGTTTAGAGTAAAAGAACTTTTTAAATTTTGACTCATCAAGCTTCTTCTTCGGCGAAAGTGTTTTCTGCGGCCTTCTCGATGACTTTTCCGGACAGTCGCGTGCTCTCGCGGTGGTTCGGGCACACGCTCAGGAAGGCGGAGCAAATGTGTCCTACCTTTACCGCGATAGCGTTAGAGAGCTCGTGTGGCAGATATTCTGCCGTCGGCACCTTTGGTTGTGAGCAAGGCCCCGCCGCGGTGGTCTAGTGGCTAAGGTACTCGGCTGCTGACCCACAGGGCGCGGGTTCGAATCCCAGCTGCGGCGGCTGCATTTCCGTTGGAGGCGGAAATGTTGTAGGCCCGTGTGCTCAGATTTGGGTGCACGTTAAAGAACCCCAGGTGATCTAAATTTCCGGAGCCCTCCACTACGGCGTCTCTCATAATCATATAGTGGTTTTGGGACGTTAAACCCCACAGATCAATCAATCAGTAACTTAGCCACTAGACGACCGTGGTGGGGCAAGGAATAAAAAATGGGGGAACCTTAAGCTTCGCCTTCAAGTGGCTAAGGTACTCGGCTGCTGACCAAAAGATCGTGGGATTGAATCCCTGCTGCGGTGGCTGCATTTCTGATGGAAGCGGAAATTCTGTATAGGCCCGTGTACTCAGATTTGCGGGCACGTTAATGAACCCCAGGAGGTCGAAATTCCCTGAGCGAACACTGCGGCACCTCTCACAATGATACGGTGGTTTTGGGATGTAAAGCCCCCACATATCAATCGTTTTTCTTCACATCCTTGCGTTTTTCTTACCTATCTCTTTTATTCCAATTAGCCCATCTCTGTACCGACTTTTTACGGGCGGCACTTTTTCTTTTCTTTAATAAGACTACTCATACACACAATTATTTTTAGTCGACAGAGCTGGAACGTTTCAAAGGCCGTTCACTGGAAGACCTTGAAAGTGCGGCTATGTGGCACAGTTGTTTCTTGAGTCCATATTGTATTTACAGTGAAAGCTGATATGGGATCAAAACTCGGGTGACGCGCGGCGCCGTAGTCGTCCGCCGCCGCCGGTGTCCATAACCACATTACACAAAATTAGGAAAAAAGGCCGCACCAATGACAAAGTGGGGCTTGAACCCTGATCTGCTACGTGCCAGCCCAGTATTCTACCACTGAGCCACACCGGTTTTGGGGACTGTTTGGCAAACTTGCCTTAGACAGGTTTGATGTCAGGAAAGCAATCGCGTTATTACGACTTATAAAGCGTTATAAAACAGCGAATGAAAAACCAGTCTTCGCACATTGCAAATAGCGTAACGAGTGGGTCATCTAATGCTCCAACCCACTACAAAACGGTTGTTCTTGTTCGCCTCTTAACTGTGGCGCTAACCCTCTTTAGGCACAATTCTTCATTGTCGTCAGCCACTGCATGAAGAATTGGCGCAAAATCCCTTGCAAGAGCTTAGCGGATACCACGCTTCTCAGAAGAATTACGAAAAAGAGCAGAGCGAATGACTGCCCACTACCCAAAATTTTTTATTATCGATGCCGTAGTGGGTATGAAGTAAGTGTGCTTGAAGCAGTTACCCAGCGAGTGTTTAAAAAAGGATATGAAAGGCCGCTCTTCTAGCATTCGCTGTGACTGTGCTGTGCCTCCCGCGCAGGCCTGGCGTTTTTTTTTTGTTATGGGTGAAGGGGGATCCGAAGGGGTCCTTTGGTTTGGACAAAGTTTTCGGTCCACCTCACCAAACACTTCTACGCACTGAAGAAAAGAACCTTAATATTTGCCTGTGTAGAAATAATAAATTCTATTATAGAAATAAACTACTTTGAGAGCGCTTTATGTTCATATACATTGACTCTATCTCTTTGAAGGGCTTTCTCACAGTCTCGGCTACGCAACTGTGCAGGCTCTCGTAGAGCTGCTTCTATGGTATCGGTAGCTGTACCTGTTATGAACGAGCTGTAATTTTTCTCTACAGTTACGATTCATTCAGCCTACAAACATGCCGAGCCTGCAACAAAACGCTAATTCTTTTTTTATTGTACAAATGTATAATCATATTTCAAAGCCGCATAGACGGATCAGTACAAAAATGGAAATTGGCATTTCTCTTTTCTACCTGGACGAATAACTGGTGATGAATAGTTCTATATAAATACCGGGATAACAGTATTTATACTTTCAACAAACTTTGAGCAAAGACGTAGAAGTGCTATAGCGCAAAAAATATCTTACGAATATACTCAGAGAAATATTTATGCCACAAAACAGCAGTTTTCTCGGACTACACCAAACGTGCAGAGCGCTTGCATCCACACACAAATGCACAAGCGATAACGTGACACAGACATGACAACAAATAAGATTAAACATCAGCCATAAAATGGATGCCAATATCATGGTTTTACCCCGCCGATATGAATTGGGCAACCACGTTACTGTGCGATATCATGACGCCCTTGGGTTGGCCTGTGGTGCCACTCGAGTACAGGACGAACAGCACGCTGCTGGGGTCGGCAGCCGCCGGCGCTGCCTGGCACTCCGACAGTGGTGTCTTCCGCAAGGACTCGAACGAATGAGCTGCGGCGTGTTCGCCGAACACCACCAGCGTCTGCGGCATTGGGCCAAAATTACAGATGGTCCAGACACAGATAATTAAAATTTGTCGCATGGCTTGGAAAACAAATAGCAATTGAATAAATGTCATTGGTTATTGTTGATGTTTCTCAAATTATCTGGTTCCCATGTTTAAGCCGCGATCCTATTTCGAGGCACACCTCAAAGGGAGATTCCGTATTGATTTTCATTCGAAGCAATGGTTGGGGACATTTCAGAACTTCGTGTGCTTTCTGAATATATATATATATATATATATATATATATATACAACAATTCTGTGCAGGTATATTACAATCGTTAGAGCTATCCTCATCCTATAAGTAACCCGTGTCCAGCTGTCCATGAATTAAGCTCTCATGAAGTACTGATCTTTGTACCATAATTGAAATGCCAAGCGACCGGAAATACGCAGGAATGTGACATACCTTGATGGATGGGACCTTCTTCTGAGCAGCAACAACTTTTTCCACATTGTTCCCGTCACAAAACACGAGGCTGGGGCAGGAGTCTTCGAACTGGTAGCAGAGCTCGCCTACGCGAAGTTGAAGCACGTAACCATGCATCAGTCGCTTTACATTGCAAGGTCTGCGTCAGTTTTACGCGTCCCATGGTGCACGCCATCTGAGTCTTTATCTGGATGTAACGTGAGTTACCTACGCCTAGGGCGCTTTGACCGCGACGCGCCTCCGAAAGCATGGAAACGTCACGAGAGTCTTTGACACGCCGTTGGGCGACTTCCCAACCTTGCCGACTCTCACACGCTAAGCATCCCAATTGGAAGGACGCAATAGAACATTAACACGGTGGCTAGCTCAGAACTGCCTAGAGTTAACGTGACACTTAAAGGAATAAACACGCAATGTAAAAGCGCGATTGTGGACGAGGGCATAAATTGAAGAATGCATACGAGGGCAAGCGCTTGTCTCTGTCTACTCTTTGTCTTATGTTTTCGTCCAAAGTCGCACGTTATATCTTTAATTACGCTAAACCGACTGTGTTCTGAGCTGAAAAGAGACAACCACACTGAAAAGGTTGGTTTGTAATTATTCTTTTGAAAAACAACAGCTTAGAGTTAACTAAAGCAATGTTCAAAGCTAGTGCCATTACGTTCATTTAAGTCCGCACCGACGTTTCCGCCTGATGCTGTAGTACACACGTTTGTCTATGCAATGGTCCCGTTGCGTCATACAGGTGCGCATAGCGTGTTTACCTTCCGTTAACTAGTCGGGAGCCTTGAACAAGTAGGAAATTGACTACATTGTAGGGAGAAGCTAAGACGCTCCCTTTTCTCGTACTATTTGGTTTTGATGACGGTGAGGACAAACAGTATAGATTAAGTTCCTATGACAGGCAAGATGCGAAACCTATAATAAACGGCAAAAGTAAGGCTGCATCGTCAATGCTGGAAATATAATAAATCATATAGTCGAATTTCAGTATACGTGATAATATTTGTAGGGTTTAATGTTTCCACACAACGATGTGATTATAAGAGGTGCCGCAGTGAAGAGATCCGGGGATTTCGACAACCTGGGGCTTTTTAAGGTGCACTTAAGTAAACGGGGCTCGAGCATTTTCACCTCCCCTGAAAATGCGGCCCTCGCGGCCGGCCTTCAATCTCGCGATCATCGGGAGTCGAGCAGTAAGACCACTAGACAACCATGACAGGTCCTTTGAAAGTCAGGGTGATGGACCTTCCGTGGATTTCGAAATCGCGTACCGTTGTACATGACCCGTGTAATGATTTCTCACTTGTTTATACATATCACGTGTCACATGAAAAGCCTCAATTTACTACTAATTATTGTTCCAAACTAGAGTTTAAAATGGAAGCAGGCACTGACGACAATATATATGCCCCCCCCCTCTTCCGCCACTGGAAAAAAAAAGGAGAGATAGTTGCTCGAGGTCATTGAAATGTATACCACATTATTTGAACCCAAAAATAAGAGTGTTTAAAACTCTTACAAAGGTGTGTTACACTTTAAAAGAACGTTATTGTAAATCACTGTGCAAAATGAAGCGGCGTATTTTGAGAAGTTATACGATAGTGGGAAGGAGTATACACATCCGAATGCACGTGGGGTAAGCGATCGGTAAAAAATAACGGGAAATGGTTGTTTTAGCCGGGTCAATCTGAAGGCTCACGTATTCAAAGCCGGTGATATCAAATATGCTAATAAAATTTGGTAATAACGAAAGGCTGATCACGACGGTTTGTTCTGGGAAAAACATAGGGGTGGAGTGGCAATGGGCAGCGGTGGTTAGGGGAACAGGCGAACCGTCATCGTTTCCTGTCGTCACCGAATGGAGCTAGGATATGAATGGACACGATTGCCGTCGGGACAGTAGGTAAATGAGAACGGTAGCTCGTTTAGGATTTGGCCTCATGAAACACATGAATGATACACTATTCAGGGTCACTAAAACACGTTTTTTGTTTTGTTTGCGCTTGCAACGACAAAGAGCACGACGAAATTATTATTGACCTGTTAAAAAACTGAACTGGGATGTATCGATTTTAATTAGGGCCTTTTTGCTCTAACGATAGCATCGAATCAATTGAAACTAACAAGCCCAACGTACACCGTTAGCAGCCTAGAGGTTGAAACACGTACAAAAGAGCTCGGGTGCCCATAGCCCTGAAAACAAGCGGTCACCTGATGCGGAGTACAGCCTAATCATGTAATGGAAAATGCCGCAGTAATACGGAAGCAGATGAAATGCATGCATTAGACCTTTTTCATGGTTATACATTAACAGCGTACTCAAACGCAGCTTGCTTGCGATAACGTGGAAAATGTAGAGTCTGCTCTGTCATGAGGAAAACACGCCTAACAGACAAGTCCAAGAGCGTGAAAGAATGACCTCATCTCTACTTGAAGCACGACAGGTGCCCGGGCTACGCTGGGAAGTGATTTGCGGGTTATAAAATGGTGTATACAATCATTAAATAGAAGTAACAAGGACGAAAGTGTGAGGCCGAACAGCTCAATAGCTGTAGCGCGCTGCTATCTTGTCGACATCTGGATAGGCGTTTGTGCAGCACCGTATAGTTAGCACCTGTTCATCTTGTTCTTCCTTTCCTGGCCAAGGGCTCGGCAGAATGCTGTGGTTGCCCTCTGAAATATATCTGTGCTTCCGCGTCTTCTTCAAAATCTATCCCCTCCTTCCTAATAATTAGGTAGCGTTTGTTACCATTCCCATGGCATCTAACCTACTTCTCGTTTCGTGTTTCCCCTCTGTGCGTAATATATACATGCGTTTACATATAGTATGTTAATAATAATCAAGAACTAACGCTCCGAAAGGTTGGGCTTTGCCATCACGACGCGGCCTCCGGCAAGCACAACGCCGTAAAAAGCGACGATGGCGTCCATGCTGGTGACGCAGTGGAAGCCCGCCATGTCTCCTGGTCCGAATCCCAGGCTGCGCAGGCCGGTGGCAATGCGGGAGCACATTTCTTCCAGCTCTCCATAGGTGCACCGCTCGTCCGTGCTATTGTCGATCTGCAATGGGGACAGATGAAAGAGGGACTTAACGACTACAGTAATATTCGCACGCACACTGGCTGATAAGCAGACTTAGTCACATTCACTTACGTCTATAGACTGTTTGGTCTCGTCAAAGTTTATATTTATTTTTGCCGCGATAAAATTTATGTTAAGTTATTTAGCTCATTTTCTGAAACTATTTGTTACTTAGTTTTAAAGAGCCAGAAATTCGTAGCTAGTGCAACGTTGTTAAAGGACTGACACATCGAACAAGCAAAAGCTTTCATTTTATTGGTTAAAATAGATGACAGATCGGTGTCTACGCATGTTTTTTCACTTGTAGGGACCCCTAATTACCGACTAAAAAAATTAAGGCAGCTTTGCACTATACTGGTGCCAAACCTGAAGAAAGTTCGGAGTGGGGCAGTTTTTGTTTCTCTTCGGTCTTATTTTTCTTTCCTCTTGTCTTGCTTTCCGTTGCCTTTTTAATTGGTTTTTTTGTTTTTTCTTTTGATTTCTATTTATTATTTTTCTGGAAGGCCAAGCTCGCCTTGGAGGACCTGGACTAACAACGATGTCTCGTCGCCAGGGCCAAGGAGGCAGCGAGGGCCAGAGGGTTCCTGGAATGAGAAGACCTCCCACCTAAGGTGAACGCGGAATTTACACCGCGACGCCGTTTCGAAAATAAACGTTTATTCGTCCTCCTCCTTTCTCTTTATCTACTTATTTATTTCTTGCTCTCTCTGTGTTTCTTTCTTTTTTCTTTTTTTTCTTCCAATTTCTATTTCTCGCTAGATTACTTTTCTTATTTTTATATGTAGTTTTGTTGGCTTTACGCCAAGCGACGACAGCATACGACACCATACGACAGCCCGGGCTCCTAAAGCACTCCGCACTGTTTATCGTCATCAATGTGCATTAAGAACAAGAGAAAGAACACTTCTTGGTGCAAACGCACGCTCGGTATACTACAGGTGGCTATGCTATTTTTACTTCTGCCTACGTCACGCCAAGCTACGGCGGCATACGGTGACAGCATATATGACAGTAAATGACAGCCCTGGCTCATAAAGTGCTCTGCAGCTAAAAGGAACGAAGGTGTTCTGTCATGGTGTTTATCGTTATTTCGGTGCACTTCGTAATTCAGGGGACGTCATTATGGTATATACTCTCGATTGGTACATATGCGAGAAATATCAGTTACGAATCGTTGCCCACACTGATTTGATGGGCAGTTTCTCACCCGTTATCGCTTGTCTCGCATCACTATCGTGCACTACACACTGATTTCACTACGGTTTTGTGCGTTTCCGGAACCAGAACGCTTCCGCTTTCTGATCCTAGCAATTTCATGCAGTTTTTCGTTTTATCGGGAGACATTGCTCCCCGCTCTAGCGTGACAGAAGCAGTGTCTTCCCCCAGTCCACGCAGCCAGATGTATGCCATGGCGAGCTGCTCGTTAAATCAGCGCGCCTTCCCCAGAACCAATGATGACCACTGCCTGATGGCTGTGGACGCAAATCCTTCGGCGGCGCCGACCAACCAGCGATCAACTTTTGCAAGCTCGTCGTTGAACTGTAGCGCCTGTTCAAGCGCCAGCGAGTACACGGAACTCTACTCGGCCACCGGCGACGTATCGACGGGTGACAGCTTCGAAACCGTGAGAAGCAGGAAGGCCAAACGAAGAAATGTCAAGCCATCTTCGGCGGAGACATCAACTGTGAAGTTAACAGAACAACGCTGGTCACGCACCATGTTGTACGTGCCCGAGGACTCCTCCATCAGCTTTCGAGGAGTAAATAGGCAAGCTCGCTCTACAGTATACTATGAAGGATTTTTGCCGAACTAAATTTACAAAATATCCATGTAAACACGCAGAAGAATATTTTTGCTGTGGACACGATGCCAGCGCCTTAGACAACTTCCGCAGAAAATCGGAGTTCGCCGACATCAAAGTCTGACCGCTGATTCCAATAGACGATACCTGCATGGCGAGAGTAATCAGTGACATTCATTCTACCACAGGAAACTCACATCTCCCTATTCTTGTAAAACTAGCGAATAAGGTAGTAATCACGAATGCACTTCGCTTCGGAAACACCCGCTGTGTAAAGATAATGTTCAAAGAAACTTCTGTTCAGTCACATGTTAAGGTGGGTTACTGCCAACATCCCGTTCGGCCATTTGTTCCTAAACCTCTTAGTGCCACAACTGCGAAAAAATTGCACGCGTCAAGAGTATATGCACAAGTACCACAGTACGCCCACGATGCGCTAAGCCACGCCCCACAGACGCACGTCGGACAAGTCTGAAGTGCAGAAATAGTGATGGTTCACGTAAAGCTTCCTCCGAAAAATGCCCGTGGATTAAGAAGGAAATTGCCATTATAAAACAAATGGTCAGATAAAATTCGTCTCACAGAAAGGCTGCTGAAAATGTACAGCGTCGATGCAGCCGCCGTAGAAGGCATGCAACACAGGTTGTCGCGCATCACCCATCACGTAGCGAAATGAGGTGAACAAGCCCTCAGCGGTGAATGGCTGGCCTACGCTTCCGCGTAGGCAGCCTGCAAAGGAGCCCCCTCTCAGGCCTCCCCGCCCTACAGCTTCCTCCGAGCCTACTTCAGCTGAGGATTGGTCAAGGATAGATCTACAGATCATCCCGATGCTGCGATTCCTGGTCGCTGTCATGGTAGACCTACTGAGATGCTTGGGAACTCTAACAGCTCAAAGCGTATTACAGTTGCTGGGCACGTTGAGCCCAGTCCTCACCTCGCTCACGTAGAGCCGTGTCAGGAGACCAACAGTCGTTCCGCAAAAAGGTCAGAGAAGCATGAGTTATCCAGTGGAACGCTAGGGAACTTTGATCACGTGTTTCTGATTTTTGTCAGAACGCGTTTTTAAACTGTTTTCCAATCATCGCAATTTCTGAACCAAACTTAACAAACCCGATCAGACTATCGGAATACGTATCAATCCCACCCAAAACGTGCAACGAAAGCAGCAAGGTCCTTTTGTATAATCCTAGAGAACTAACCTGCATTATACGACCTGTGTCACCTCATCATGAAAAGCAGTATGTTTGCCTGACAGTGAAGCCAAAAAAGCCTCACCTTCATATAAGTATGTGCCTACCTATCCCCTTCTGCTCGTTTAGATTGAAAAAGACTGAAGGACATACTTGCGGGCGTCCCAGGTCCATGGATAATTACAGGGAACCCCAACGCCCTCCATCATATCGGTGGAAGCTCAAATGTCAATGCCATGGGCGCAAAACTGGCTTCATTTGTGTCGGCTAATGAACTTTCTCTATTCAATGATGGGAGCTCTACATTTCTACGAGGGTCCACGCAAATCAGCTGCTTGTACTTGACATTTGCGTCCCATCGCTTCACTTAAGGATGCGAGCGAATAAGTGTAATAAGAAATAACCAGCACGGCTGGTTATTTCTTCAATCACCTTTCTGTCTTCTTATTTACATTCCATTGGTTCTAATAACTTCCCCTGTACATTCCTTGGCATTACTGTCTGTTAGATCTCATTATTATTGTGCAAAAACACAAAAAAACGAGCCCTTAGGTATACACTTCTTTCCCTTATATATATATATATATATATATATATATATATATATATATATCATCAGACGCAATATTCGGAGGTCGTAGGTTCAATTCCCGCTCACGGCAAGTTATTTTTTCACTTTTATTTCTTCTTATTTGCTTTACATTGGCTCTAATACCTTCGCCAATATATTCCTTGGAATTATTTTCTGTTAGATCTTATTATTATTGTGTCAAAAACACGGCAAAACGAGCCCTTAGGTATACACTTCTTTTTCACAGACACACACACAGACACACACACACTCACACACACACAACACACACACACACACACATATATATATATATATATATATATATATATATATATATATATATATATATAGGAAATAAGTGTATAATTAAGGGCTCGTGACAGAATTCTAATGTAAATGCAAAGAAAGAAAAGTGGATGAAAAGATAACTTGCCGTGGACAGGAACCAAACCTGCAACCTTCGAATAACGCGTTCGATGCTCTACCACTGAGCTACCATGGCGGATATCCTCCCAGCCACTTTATTGGGTTTACACGTGAACCCAAGCGCGGGAGTGTCAGTCGGCGCCATCTGTAGCCATGGCGGCGAGTGTGTCACACTCTTCATGAGCCTGTATGGTGTCACGTAGCACCTGAACTTATTACGAGCTAGCAGCTGACCAATAGTCTCTCGTATACAACTTAAGGCACCAAGCCTGCCAGTACGAGACCCTCGTTAATGAATAAGGGAGAAAAGTGTATACCTAAGGGCTCGTTTTTCCATGTTTTAGCACAATAAGAATGCGATCTAAGAGACACAAAAACCAAGGAAACTATAGGGGAAGTTATTAGACCGAATCGTAATGTAAATGCGAAAAAAGAAAAGTGGACGAAAAGATAACTTGCCGTGGACAGGAACCAAACCTGTCAGCTTCGAATAACGCGTTCGATGCTCTACCACTGAGCTACCACGGCAGATATCCTGCCAGTCACTTTATTGGGTTTATATGTGAACTTAAGCGCGGGAGTGTCAGTCAGCACCATCTGTAGCCATGGCAGTCAGTGTGGCGCACTCTTTATGAGCTTGTATGGTGTCACGTAGCACGAGAACTTATTACGAGCTGGCAGCTGACCAATAGTCCCTCGTATACAACCTAAGGCACCAAGCCTGCGAGTACAAGACCATCGGTAATAAATAATGGAAAGAAGTGTATACCTAAGGTCTCGTTTTTCCGTGTTTTAACACAATAATAATGAGATCTGACGTACAATAATACCAAGGAAAGTATGGGGAAGTTATTAGACCAGATTGTAGTGTAAATGCGAAGAAAGAAAAGTGGGTGAAAAGATAACTTAAGCGCGGGAGTGTCAGTCAGCGCCATCTCCTACGCTTTGGTTCACATATAAACCCAATAAAGTGGCTGGGAGGACAGCCGCCGTTGTAGGTCAGTGGTAGAGCATAGAACCCGTTATTTAAAGGTTGCAGGGGTTCGGTTCCTGCCCACCGCAAGTTATCTTTTCACCCACTTTTCTTTACGTTTACATTACAATTCGGTCTAATAACTTTTCCTATACTTTCCTTGGTAATATTGTCTGTTGGACATATATATATATATATATATATATATATATATATATATATATATATATATATATATATATGTGTGTGTGTGTGTGTGTGTGTAGGATGGGACGCATGCTAGGCAGTAGAGTGTGAACTATGAATATATGATCCCACAGAAGGACACTACCAACTAAAATGGCTTTGTACAGAAAAATGCGTATACGTTACACGGGCAAAAATACACAACAATATGCACATGTACATTGAGGTCTAAATGTAAGATCAAAAGCCATAGCAACTGTACAAATTTCTATTCAATTCTTCAGTAGCCTGAACCTGAACATGCAAAGAATTCTCAGTTTGAAGTTACTTTTTGTACCAGAATCATGATACATTAAAAACGTGTCATCTTAACTTTCACTCTTTGGTGTTGTATTTATAGTCACACTCAAAACCAGCTACAACACCGTGCCAGTCAGTCGACGTGGCGCCAAAATCGCACAGTTGGGCGGACGTGAAATACTTAGTGATCTAAACGCATTTTCGGTTACTGATATTTTGTAAACAAGTTCCACGTGTGCCTGTGGCGCCGTGCGTGTTTGCGACCAGTTGAATGAACTACGGGCACCAGTGATCAACACATATTGAGCAGAACTGTTTATAGCGTATACGCCATATATGGCCACACTCTGCAATCGGAACTTGTGGGTGTAGAGATACGCAGGTGTGCACCCTCACCAGTGCTGTCCGGTCGGCGAATTCTTTCCATGCATTCCGCAAGCACGTGGGGAAGTCACAGTCGGGAACCGGAGGTTGCGGAGCTGCAGATCGCACCACATTGTCCTCTATTACTGTGGTTGGGCCACGTGGGCTCTGCTGGGCGGCCTTTTGTTCTTGTGGGTCAGTCATGCTGATGTTCCTGCAGTTGGAGGTATGCAGCGTATAGCTTAAGTAAACCCAAATATGATAGGACCATCAGTGAGCTCGACGTGATAAAACGTTCAGTGCGGATCAAAAAATTGGCAGGTCGAGCCCACAGAATTGGAAGAAGACATGCTGATATCGGGGCAATCTCCAACAATGTACATTTATGATTCTCAGCTTTTACTACACTCTCCAACTGTTAGCCGAGTGCGTTAGTATTCTTCTACGTACTACACTAATGCTTAACTAAATACTGTTTGATATTTGTTTAGCTCTCCAGTAACAGGAATGTCATTGTATGTAGAGGCCATTGCGTCACCGGAAGACACTAAACCTCGTTAGGACAAACGAAAAAAATTATGAGATCCAGTAGACGACAGCAGTTTGAAATTGCATAGAGTCACTCCTTTTTATAAGAGCATAAAGCTATAGTGGTGCACCAAAACAGCTTCAGAAATAAGATTGAGTGATGCTTATTACGAAGTTCTTGGTCTGTGGCTCTCTGAAAATAATTCAATCGCATTATATTAGTTACAGTTGTTGCTCACAAGCTCAACACACGAAAAAGCGGGCAATTATTAGAGGCGGGTGAATAGCGAATTTTGCAACCAAATTGAATACGAAGGGAATTGAATACGAAGGGAGAAACCAGCTTTGTGCATGAAAAAAATTTAGATTTGGAATTCTACAACGAATTTTGGTTATTACAACTTCAGCTCGTCTTGCTGCACACCATTTCCTGCTCCAAGGGAACTGTAGGTGCGGAAAGTCCGGAGATGAATCGAGACGAGCTCATTGTCTCTTCTTCTTTGTCCTCTCTTCGTTCTCACAATGACACATACATACAGTGGCCTAGGCCAATCTCGCTCCACGCCCGTGGCAATATTGGGGTTTTAAACTGCATCATACCACCCTACCTTATCCACTTTGCGAAAATTGCCAGTATACCTATTGCCGCTACCACTACCGAAGCTGAAACTAACATCTGCGGCCGCATGCTCTGCAACAGAATGCATTAGCGACATTGCGACGAAAACCAAAGACGAGAAGAGTGGTTTTTCCCAAAGTTCAATTGAAGATAGTTTAGCTAATTGACATTTGAGGCAAGGAATGTGGGCAGACAGAGCAGAACAAACTATGGTTTATATTGTAAGCAGGCTGAACAATATATAAAGGAGGTGCGTAGCCAACATTTATTTTTGAGTATCATGGGGGGAAAGAGGAGTGGGTGTTGGTATTGATCCCTCTAAATATTGGGTGCCGCAGCTAACTACGAAAGTTTCAAAATGTGCTGATACTCTTTATGACGATGCGACCAAATGCATGTTTTGACATCTGCATGAAGTAAATCACACTATTCTATTCCGCTGAACTGTAAATTATGTAATATATATGAGCTCACTCACAAATAAATTAACCTGAGCGAAAAGTGCAGTTAAGAAGTTGTAGATTGCTTTGTGGTACGTAGATTACACAGACTGGTTGTTAACAATTAGCTATTGGAGTTTTTCAGCTTCCTGCAGACGTCCGCGCAATACACTAAAAACAACGTGACATGCCTGTGTGCGCGCAGTTATTTCAGTGCTCCTCGAAGTTCCACCTGCAAATGACCAAAGCATTACGCCATGTGTGGACAGTGGCAACGATGGTGGCTGTACAATGACGGACTGGTTGCCTGCGGCGGCTCAAGTAACAATGGCGCGTAAGTGGGCATGTCACGTGGCATACTCTAGTTTGCCGGCATGCGCAGTAAGAATGCAATCACTGATTGATTGATTGATATGTGGGGTTTAACGTCCCAAAACCACCATATGATTATGAGAGACGCTGTAGTGAAGGGCTCCGGAGATTTCGACCACCTGGGGTTCTTTAACGTGCGCCCAAATCTGAGCACATGCGCCTACAACGTTTCCGCCTCCATCGAAAATGCAGCCGCCGCAGCCGGGATTCGATCTCGCAACCTGCGGGTCAGCCGCCGAGTACCTTAGCCACTAGACCATGGTGGCAGGACAGAATGCAATCACTGATATGAAATATAGGTACAATATTTGTTGGTATATTGTTACGGATCCCACCACTGCCACCACTCTTACGACTCGCACTGCCGCCGACACTGATGAGTAGTGCGCCGAGGTCACGGGCCGCCAAGGTCACCAGTCGTTTGGTAGCGTGTGTTTCTCAGGTCGTGACTGCTTCTGCGCAGAGCTGATAGACGAGCGGACAAGACGATGAGTTTAGGTGAGGTTTATATACAGCATAGAAAAAGATGCGTTTCATATTCGGCCCTGGGGCCAACAGCTTAGACTCGAAGAGCCGGGATGTCTTCTCACTGACGCATACATCGGCTGCATGGTGAAGCGCCGCGTAGTTCTTTATAGGCCCCAGGCGATCCTTTGCAACATCAACGCCCAATCAGAACTGCCGCCGGGTCACGTCAGAATCCCCCAATAGAGACCCACCGCTGGGTGGCACCATGATTCTCAAATCCGGAGCCGCTGCCGGGTTGCACCCAATGACGAGTGATGTTGCTACACATTGCATATAGGACTCGCCAGACTGATTGGCGCCGCTTGCATCATCGGGCTGATATCGGGCCCGCGGGTTGAGGGAGCTCACCATGCGTTGCGTAAGACAGACCGGCGGCGCCGGGCTACATGACATCGTTGAGATGATGGCGTCAGGCAGACTCGCTCACTGGCCTTGACACAGATTGCCTTTGCAGAGGCAATGACGTTCGGTGTGGATTCCCAGGCGTAACAATATGTCAAGCTTTCGCTAGAGGCAGCTGGGGCATCCTATATATGTTTTGAAAAGTTTGCACGTGTGCTTTCACATATCACAGACAAACGATACCCCACCCCCCCCCCCCCCACGCACGCCTCACTATAAATGCACACAGTATATGGTTAGATTGAAGCATATGATTACGCAGTTATACTTCTCGCATCTCCTTCGTCTTACGGCGGAGGTGGCACGCTGTGTACGCAGCAATTCTATATATCCACAAATGCTATACAGCACAAGTTACCGCACGTAGGTTATCATGTTGGATTGTAGTGATGGTCTTGTACGCCGCTCGGTAAAATATAACATATGAAATTATACAGTTGCTTGACGTCTGTAACGGCACCCACACCGTAGCGCATGTGCGTGAGACAAAAAACATGGCGCTAGGAAATCTTCTAAAAAATGGCATATGCCACATTCTGTGGGAATCGATGATATGCGAAGCACGAATGAGGAAGGCTGATATGTCACTTTAAAATCAGCACAACGTTACGAGGCAAACATGTATTATGTCGTACACATTTTACATACCATGATTAACATGTTTGGGTGTGTCATTTACCTTCGTCGTGTATTCACGTCACCCGATGCTCGCCGCGGTGGTCTAGTGGCTAAGGTACCCGGCTGCTGACCCGCAAGTCGCGGGATCAAATCCCGGCTGTGGTGGCTGCATTTTCAATGGAGCCGACAATGCTATAGTCTCGTGTGCTCAGATTTGGGCGCACGTTAAAAAACCCCAGGTGTCGAAATTTCTTGAGTCCTCCACTACGGCGTCTCGCATAATCATATGATGGTTCTAAAACGTTAAACCCCACATATCCATCATAAATATATCCCGGCACCTGATACAAAATTTGCTATATGTAGAGCTAGTGAAACGGCTGCGAGCACGCTTTGAGCGTAGCAGGCAATCATGTTTCACATGACACGCATATCATAATTATAATGTTTCGACGTGTCATTCACCTTCGTCGTCTATTCACATAACGTGATACCAAATTTTGTATATGTGACACAGGGGAAACGACTGCGAGCGTGCTATGAGTGTAACATGTAGTCATGTTTTACATGACACGCATGTCATAATTATCAAGTTTGGATGCGTCATTTACCTCCGTCATCCATTCACGTCACCTAGTACGAAATTTGGTGAAGCTAGTGAAAGAGCCACGAGTGCATTATGAGCATGGTAAGTATGATGTTTTTACAAGACAGATTTTATGAATATCGTGTTTGCACCAGTCATATACCTTCGCGGCGAGTTTACCTTCGCACCAGTCATATACCTTCGTCATTCATCGACATCACTTCACAACAAGTTTGGTATATGTGAAGCAAGCGAAACGGCCGCGAGTGCATCATGAGCATTGCATGTAGTCGAGTTCTCACATGACATGCATTTTATAATTATCATGTTTACACCCGTCATGTAGCGTCGTCATTTATTAACGTCAGGTCACACCAAATTTGGTATATATGAAGTTAGCGAAACGGCCGCAAGCGCACCATGAGCGTGGCATGTAGTCATGACTAGTCATAACATGAAAATCAGGACATGCATGTCATGATTTGCATGTTAGGATCTCTCACCTATGTTCGCAGTGCAGTCATGTCATACACACCAGTTTTTCAAAATGTTGTGAAGGAAACCACCGCAAGAGCAGCAAGACCATAAAATGTAAATCACGACATTTATGGCATCCGTATGATGATTTTCATGTTATGACTTGTTAATTATGCTAATAATACAGTTATTTTAAGCCATGTCATATTTGGTGTCGATATCGTGATCGAGACGGCGAGGAGAGCTAAAAGTCGTATATATAGGTAGATAGATAGATGCGCTCAAAGTCGCCAAATGTCGCTAAGAAATTCTTCGCCTTTAATAAATTTATAATAGAAAATCAGCTATTGGAACAGAAAATACAGTCTGCTGCCGTTTTACTCTATGACCTGCACTTAAGTGATGAACCTAGAGCCGATGTATACAAAGAGTACCAGTATATGCCATGCGCTCCGCCTATTCGTGACTCCAACTGCACGTTTGTCACATAGTGGCCGCGCCTGGAAGCGGTGCTAATAATGTAATCTTTGAAAGAAGACATGTTACCACGTTGTGCTCTTTGAGAAGCGACGACATAGTTCCTTTCTTTTCACCATGCCGCAAGCGTGAGCCCGAAAAAAAAAGTGACATCCAGAGAGTATTGCTGTGTGTCAAATTGCGTGGCATCGTGGTCGAAAGATCGCAACCTATCGTTCTTTCACTTCCTTACGCATGCAGACGATACGTGGTGTAGAAAGGCGCCAATTTGAAACTTACACATTGGAAAGATGGCTACGGATACCGCGGTAGTTTGTCCCAATCAATTCGCTCGCGACGACTCAATTCTACTCGGTCAGTACACCGTTATTAATCTTGTGTGCATTCTTATCAATATTCGGCATCTTCTAAGCGTGGAGTATAGTTGTGTTTATATAAGCAAGTGCTTTAGGAAATTTGTTGCATTACGTGTGTGACTGTATTTTTCACATGTGCTTGTTTTTTATTCAAGTCGTAGTGCAAGCCAGCCCTGGTGCGGTGGTCTAGTAGCTAAGGTACTCTGCTGCTGACCCGCAGGTCATGGGATGGAATTCCGGCTGCGGCAGCTGCCTTTTTTTGATGGAGGTGGAAATGTTGTAGGCCCGTGTGCTCAGATTTTGGTTCACGTTAAACAACCCCAGGCATTCGAAATTTCCGGAGTCCTTCACTATGGTGTCTGTCATAATCATACGGTGGTTTTGGGCCGTTAAAACCCACGCATCAATCAATCATTTCGACTGTGTGTATATACACGTACACAAACTCGCCGCGAAGGTCACGCGTGAGTAGTATGTGTTTCCATATGTATATATATGCTCGTGTTTCATCATGCCCGTGCATTTGTAGCGTGCGTAGCGGGCTTTCATATATGTTTTGAATATCAGCTACTGCTAACACGAGCGAGCGAGTGTTCGGAAGCACATGATCTTATCCATTAGAAACCTAATAACATAGATTCGCGAACGGAAAGAAAAGAGCACTCCCATTACAGTCGAAACTACGATTTGCCTTATCTAAAGATACACCGACCCAGGCATAGCTCCATTCTGTTATCAAGTGAACGGCATGCGCGCTCAGTTTTTGATGGTGCAATGGAGCTCAATGGAATACACGCAATCTGCAGCATGAGTACCAGCGTAGTTACCTCTAAAACTGATAACACTTTGCGTGTAGTAGCAAAGGAACGCAGCGTAAAAGTGCTATAACACCTTTCGGAGAGATGTCCCGCCGTGGTTGTCTAGTGGCTAAGGTACTCGGCTGCTGACCCGCAGGTCACGGGATCAAATCCCGGCTGTGGCGACTGCATTTCCGATGGAGGCGGAAATGTTGTAGGCCCGTGTGCTCAGATTTGGGTGCACGTTAAAGAACCCCAGGTGGACGAAATTTACGGAGCCCTCTACTTTGGCGTCTCTCATAATCATATGGTGGTTTTGGGACGTTAAACCCCACATATCATCATCACCATCACCTTTCGGAGAGGCCCGCTAGCATAAGCAGTTGCCTTCTTCAACCTCGGGCTCACCAGACAGGTTCTTCAACTTAATGTAAATCTGATGCGGTTAGCCGAAGAGGCTCGACGTTCCCGCTCAGCACACCTATTTCCGGTGTTTCGCCAGCGAACTCTTTTATGCCGATGAGAATAAGGCGGTCCGCGGCAAGCACCCTTTCGCCTTCAAGAAGGCTTCAATGCTCACAGGTGTCATTGATCTACAGCCAATATGCATATTTGAGGCAAGCGTGCAGTGACCGTTTTGCATCGGTGAGCGCAATCCAGTCAAATGAATACACTCCGAAAACTAAGAGAGTGCCTAGCACTCTCTTAGGGAGAGTGCTTGTCCCGTATTTCACTCTCTTTTCAAGAGTAAATCACCTCTTCCTGAGGCAGAGTCAAATGATTCCCCCATAACGAGTCAAAGCACGCCGCCTCAACAGAGTAACATAACGCTGCCCGAAGCAGAGTAGCATGGCCCCACCCAAGAGAGTTGCAGTACACTGCACAAAATAAAACTGCAGTACTCGGGCCAAAATCAGGACTTTTATTTGTTTTTGATGGATTTTCACATGTGCAGATTGTAAGAATGGCTGAATACGAGCACTACGACAAAAAAAGAGAATTTCAATAAAGAAAACATGTAACATGACCAAGTAGGACTCGAACCACCGACCTTTAGATGCAATGCTCATTGCGATCCCGATGCACTATGACCACTACAACACACGTAAAACTAGGGTCGGAGGTTACTTTTTTATGATAAAAATAATTTTGATATTATGTCTGCATTTTTTTGTTTAGACGTGTAGATATGAGGGTATCCGCGCTTCTAAAAACCAGCTGGACTGTAGCTAATGCTTTCACGGTGTTTGTTTTGTGCTTCGTGAGATGAGAACGTCTATCCAACACGTTTTTTTACAGTAGAAAAAGGAAGATTAGCGCAACCGATTATGTGAACGTCATTTGCACTGACTCGCGAAGTGGTTAGTTATTTCTACCTCCGAAATCACACATCTGAAGTGTACACTAAACAACTTAGTTTTTATTTCCACCCCCTTGGATATATTTTTGGTCATTCTTGTTCACGTTCTACAAAGAAAGGCATCATACTACACTGTAGCTTTACTGTACGTTAGAATTACTGCACTATCTCCCGCGTGCGATGGTTGTTGCGAAAAACATGAATATTAATATAAAAAGAATGTCTTAGCCATTTGCATTTATATAGTTTCTATCATGAATGATTGAACGAAGTAGTATTTTCGTATCGAACTACACAAACAGAAGCCTAAAAACGTGAATATTGAGAGTTCCGAGAGCCTTCCAGTTCATTGAAATTCACTGGTGTGCTCTGGAAACACTGTTATTTTTGTTAATCATCTCTATGTCTCAACAAACAAGTACAGTATGTTTTATTGCATACATATATGTGGTTATTAGGAAGTGCGAATCACTCACGGTGCACCGATGCATCTAAAAGTAATCAAGATTAAGAGTATAACTGCGTTTTACTCTCTCGTACCTTAAGAGTATGTGGACATTTCACTCTCTCAAAAAGAGGACAGTAGAAAGCTGTTTCACTCTCTCGTTTCAAATAGAGTGAAATGAATTTCACTCTACTTGATGCTTTGTGAGTGTAGAAGAGCACCCTGAAGAGTAACTCGGCATTTTTACTCCAGCTATACCCTCCGCAGTTTTTTGAGTGTAGGTAGGATGCAGCCGATTCCATGCAGCGCACGGCTGATTGCGCGGCGCTTTTGGAAATGAGCCGTCACCTACTCCACATTCTTTGATTTTGCGCTTCACAACTTTCGTTTTTTAAAAGAAGCGTCTTGTTTCATCAGTAACATGTTCACTTTGTCATCCAGAATGCAGGCGAGGAGACGAAGTGTAAACGCAGTAGCGTTCACTGAAGAAGCGACATATATACAGAAAAACACTGTATTAGTTCTCGAATGGCCCTAGACAAAGCGCGATTGCTCACCTACAGCGTAAAGACGGCCGCAATCTACCAGAGCAGTTGGTTTTGCTCATGAAAGAGCGCTGAAAACTTGCAAAAGTGCGTTCCTGGTGAATATTGGTGTGTGTTGGGCAGACAACAATGCAGCAGTTATTTTTGGACATCGCTGAAGGCCTACAAAACAATTAAATCAAGAAGAATAAACACATGCCCCTGTGCACTCGCCTATACACTCGCGAAAACACTGCTCGGCCGAGTGCGCCAACGCTTCTGACCCGCAGCCGCATGCAGCTGGGGTCATCGGCGCTTTGTGTATCGCCTACAGATTACTGGTGTTGAAGCTTATTGCCCATAAGCCATTCAATATATATGTTTATTCTACTTGCTGCACGCTGGTTAGAGTTCAGATTTATTCAGCACTTTAATGCTAAATCATGGTAAGGCTACGACGTGTGTATGTCGGTATCCTGGTGCGTTCTTTTGCTAGCTATAAACCTTCGTGATGATTTTAATTTAAAAACAAAAGCTCTCAGTGGCCACAGGACCTTTCCAAGAGGCTGAACGGACGATTTGTCAATAAACCGAGAACGCCACGTGTTGCTGAATAGGCACAAACAAAGACACACGCATTGATACAGGGTTGAAGAAAGAAAAATAAAAGCCGCAGTACTTACGAAATTGTGCCACCGTCATATGCTTTCATGATGTGTGTACATATTCATATAGTAATCATATAAACAATAAGTGTGTTTATTCTTTGTGCACAGATGAGCACAATATTGCATGTTCTGAGTCAATTCAGGTATTATTTTTTCGCACAGTTTCTCATTGCACCTTAGAGATCGACATTCGTTGCTAAAAAAAATACGTATTTTTTTTCTTTCCCCCAGTAGTGGTTACGACATCGCGAAACACGGCGAGTATGAAGATTGTACACATAAAGTAAATTACGTTTACCTCGATGGGGGATCAGGGGGCGTCAAATGCATCGACATACGCTCTAAGAAAGAGAGTCCGTTGTCTCTTTTTGGTGAAGCCTGTCTTGCGACACATATTATTCTCTCTCGCTAAAGAAACACATTAACTCCTAAGGAGATCATTCTCTTGATGAAGTCGCGAGACTCAGAACACCTTAACGTGTCTATTGAAAAAAAAAAGTCATGAAAGATTTGGCTGTAAGCCAATTCTTACATGACTCTCTGTGAAAAAGGTGAAACCTGTCTACGAAGGTCATTATACTGTTGTCGGGGAGTCGTGCGACTTGAAGGTGGGTTAATGCGTCTCTTCAAAGCGAGTAATATATGTGGCAAAACAAAATTCGCCAAGAAGAGTAACACAAACCCTTTTGTTTTCTTATACGGTGCATACCGGAACACATAAACCAGGAAAAATTAACAGAACGCCTAATTAGAGAGCTCTCACATACGCGACAACACAGACTGAATTTTCCGGTAAACTTAACGCGATTACACTAAATGCGAAGAAAATATGAACGCTTTCCTGACAAGCCACATATTGGGGGTTTTCGCCAAACCTTAATTGTGTGACAATCATAAATAACCTTAATGACAATTTTGGGAAAAAAGCTATCAAGAAAAAGACTAGCGAATAATACCTCACCTGCTGTCCCCGCACACGTTCTTCCTGCCTTCGCCGTTCCACGAACGGCCTCAGTTGAAGTACCACTGTAATACACCGACTGCCACAGCAGCCGCGAGAGTGTGGCGAGATAGGATCACCAATACGGGAATACAATAACTCTCGTTGGAATACAATAACGCGTACGATAATAAATCAGCAGTAGACGGAAGCACGCTCATGACGTCTTGTCAGTAAAGCACAATGTACTCCATCGTTTCCAGCTTTTCGCTGAGCGGATGTAGATGGCAGCGCCGGCGCCTACGACAAGTATTGTTTGCTTATAGATACGTCTGCAACAATCGAGGACCCTCTTCAACCGCCCTATGGACCGGGTGTAGCCACCTTGAGTTATCTCCTCCGCAATCGGCCTAAGTGCCGTACACAAAGAATGCCACGGAGCATGTCGGATCAATGAACTTGACACTCTTTGAAAAATTAGTTCAATTTTTTCTGGGCACATTAACAATATTATGCTTGTATTTGGTTATTTCCGACCACATTAAAGAAAGGACATTAACAAATAATGAACAAGATTACAAAAAGGTGTTTGTTTGAAATATGAAAGCACGAACAGATAATTACAATTATACTGTGGTTTCACGTGCCGCTATCATAGCATAATTGTTTCAAATCAATTGGGTCCACCAGGCATTCCTCAATGTGCCCATAAATCTAAGCACGTGGATATTCTTTGCATTTCGCCCTGATCGAAATGCGGCTGCCGAGGCCTGGAATTGAACCCGTGCCCTCAGGCTTAGCAGCGTGACATCTTAGGTTAATTTGATAGATATGTGGGGATTGATTGATTGATATGTGGGGTTTAACGTCCCAAAACCACCATATGATTATGAGAGACGCCGTAGTGGAGGGCTCCGGAAATTTTGACCACCTGGGGTTATTTAACGTGCACCCAAATCTGAGCACACGGGCCTACAACATTTCCGCCTCCATCGGAAATGCAGCCGCCGCAGCCTGGATTCGAGCCCGCGACCTGCGGGTCAGCAGCCGAGTACCTTAGCCACTAGACCACCACGGCGGGGCATAGATATGTGGGGTTTAACGCCCCTAAAGTACCATATGAATATGAGAGACGCCGTAGTGGAGGGCTCCGGAAAGTTTGACCACCTGGGGTTCTTTAATGTGCACCAAAATCTGAGCACATGGGTCTACAACATTTCCGCCTCCATCGAAAATGCAGCCGCCGCCGCCGCCGCCGGGATTCGATCCCGCGAACTGCGGGTCAGCAGCCGAGTACCTTAGCCACTAGACCACCACGGCAGGGTGCGACATCTAAAGTGATAAGCTATATGGCTGCGGGTCCAAATAGGAATGGACACGTAAATACAAAGAATATTCTTCCTATTTCATTTGTGAAGGACGCATTGTGGATTCTGAAGTGGTATCTCAGAAAACGGTTGAAAGAAAAAAAACACTAATAAAAAGGAGAGCGTAAAATCTGACACAACGAAGGGGATTTCGAAAATTTTTTCTTTTGTCTGGCATAGTCCTAATGAGAACCAGCAGATAATGAAGCCATGAAAGGCAAACGGGGCAGTAATTGCAATATTTTGGGTCTATTGTAGTAATTTTTATATAGTTGCGAAGAAAATAAATAGGTCGAAAAAACGTTCTTTTTGTCACTGTCGGTGGCAAGTTGTCTTACTTTCCACTTTGGCTACTGTTAATTTTGGCTCTTTTGAACTGACTAAATTCACTCCCTCACTCACTCACTCACTAACTTGCACAATCACTCACTCACTCACCCACAAACTCACTTGCTCACTCACTCACCCACTAACTCACTTGCTCACTCACTCACTCACCCACTAACTCACTCTTACTCAATCATTCACTTGCTCACTCACTCACTTGCTCACTCACTTGCTCACTCAATCACTCACTCACTCATCCTGCCTGTTATGACGGTTCACCCAATTTACTTTGTAGAAAGGTGATCGTTCCTTAGGTACGGATGACTAAGGCGCAAAAATATATATCGTGAAAAAAGGGGGAGCAAAAAAGCAGAAAGAGCAGCACCGACTACCAAATGCTTAATGACAGTCTTAGACCCTTACAGGAAGAAATAAGACATTTCCACGCATTCATGAACAGCCAACAAATCAAGAACAGGGACATGGTCAAAACAACAAGCTATCGAGAAAGCGCATTTCCGTCGAATACAACGTTGAAATTGTGTAACTGATGCAATAAGTACCTAAGCAAGTTAAGCACCAACTTGCCCAAAAAGAAGCCCTTTTAGAGATCTTTGTGTTCTGGGTACTAGGCAAACGCAACGTTCTTCAACAGCTACACTCTTTATACGATACATCTAGAGTTCATCTGCAGTCATATCATTAGTTTTCGTTATAGCTGGAAATTTAAGTAACAACCGTTTTTGGTTCTTCATTTTTCTTTTAAACTGCAACATGAGGGGTTTCCTGGCGGGCTATGCTTCCTGCTACTAAGGCAGTGTTCTCTTCATGCTTAAGTTACTTGCTTTTGTTCGTCCAGTTTTGACATCTAGTCATTCATAGCTCCAGTAAACATGGCCTGTGCTCGCAACACTGCTCAGATAAGCAATGTTGGCGGCAATATCCAGAGTTCTGACGGCACTTTTGCTACACTTGGCTTAGCACTGCGTTGAAGATTGTGCATTCTGGCATGGGATCATGGTGTTTCGTCGAAGGCAAAAAAAATTGCTCGCTGCTGGTCACAGTGTATTAGAGTGTGAGCGTTTGTGGGACGAAAGAGTGGAAATAGTTGGGCTGTGCGTACAAGCGTCAAACCTGCTTGATGAGGCCACCAGATGGCCTGTTTTGTTTTCTTTGTCAAATGTGAAGCAATTTTTAGCAAACTTCGGCGAGTTTGTCTGTATCTATCTATCTATCTATCTATATATCTATCTATCTATCTATCTATCTATCTATCTATCTATCTATCTATCTATCTAATCGCCTACGTCTGGGTGCCCTCACGATCACCCCTTTAACTTAGGGTATTCGAAATACTTTGCAAGAAGAGCCAAATGTTCGTGAAACGCCGATTCTGGTTCCAGTGTTGACTATCCGATTTCTCGCATATATTTACCGCC
Source organism: Rhipicephalus annulatus (assembly GCA_013436015.1). Taxonomy (NCBI): domain Eukaryota; kingdom Metazoa; phylum Arthropoda; class Arachnida; order Ixodida; family Ixodidae; genus Rhipicephalus; species Rhipicephalus annulatus. The sequence continues at coordinate 340,561 of WOVY01002299.1, read as the reverse complement.
CCTTCATAAAAATTGCAACGAAGTCACCTTGCATTGCATCGATTCCCAAGTTACGTGGGACATGCGTCTTTTTTTTTGCGGGTAGTAGCGGATGGCGAAATGTATGCCACGAAATGATCTTCATTCGGTATTGCAAAGCGCCAGTACTGTGAAAGCAATCGAGTAGTTTTTATACAATAAAGCATTAGGTAAAAAACACTCCGAAAATGCAGGAAAATAACAGTTGGCCTCACGCGGCTCGGCCTCCTGAAAGGTTCGCAGCGCTTGCGGAGCGCAAGGATTGAACGCAAATCTATCTATCTATCTATCTATCTATCTATCTATCTATCTATCTATCTATCTATCTATCTATCTATCTATCTATCTATCTATCTATCTATCTATCTATCTATCTATCTATCTATCTATCTATCTATCTAGCCGCCTACGACATTTAGCTCTCCTGGCCGCTTCGATAATCGGATCTATACCGAAATTGGTATGGCATAACATGACTGTTTGGCTAGCATAAATGACGAGTCATAACACAAAATCCTGACTTGTATGTCATGAACGGCATGACTCACATGTGATGGTTTTACTGCTTTTTCGGTGGCTTCGTTCCCATGACATATTGCAAGACTGGCATGGTATGAGATGACTGCATAGCAATCATAAGGGGAAGTACTTAACGTGAAAATTATGAAATGCATGTAATGAAAGTCATGGCTACATGCCACGCTCATGATGCGCTCACGGCCGTTTCGCTAGCTTCACATACACCAAATTTGGTATTACGTGACGCGAACGAATGACGAAGGTGAATGACACATCCAGACATGATAATCACGACATGCGTGTCATGTAAAACATCACTACATGTTACCCTCATAGCGCGCTCACAGCCGTTTCGCTAGCTTTTCATATACCGAATTTCATACCACGTGACGTGAATGGACGACGAACACAAAAGCCAGGTGCAAACATGATAATTAAAACATGGAAGTCATGTACGACATAGTTTACGTTCGTCTCGTAACGTCGTGCTGATTTTAAAGGGACGTACAACCTTCCTCATTCGTGTTTTGCATAACATCGCTTCCCTCTGTACGTGGGATCTGCCAACTTTTTTAACTCGCTTTTTCTAAGATATAGAACCCTTCATGCGAGGTGGTGGTCAAAGAGGGCAAGTTTTTGTGCATATCATGCATCTCCGAACGACGCAAGTACACTTGTGCGTCACGGGAAATTATGAGTAGCAGTTGTTTTGAGCAGTCATCGCGAGTACTGGGAATCTGTAATTACACGTATTGTAAAGAACAGTTGCCAGTTTGTGGATCAAAACACAAGTGCCGCTGAAGAGTGGACTGGAGGCTAATTTAAAGCCAAACTTGGTGAGTCCTGAAAGCATCACTAAAACATGCGAATACATACTTGAACTAATAGCATTTTTTTCAGCGGGCATGTTAGGTTTCCAGGAGTTAGACGTGGATTATCTTAAAAAATCCCATATGTATCAGTGCATCATTTTAGAACAAATCAGATAATTCAGTTATGTGCACGTGTAGTGTCGCAAAGAAACCTAGTGGTGCGGTGCGTAGGTCTTATATGCTTGTTAATCTGGCACAAGAACAACCCGTGTTGAAGAATAACACAATATCGTCTACGTGCGCCAGATGCACAATAAAATTAAGCAGAACGTACGTGTCCATCAAGACTCTAATTTTCTTTACTGAGTTAGAGGCGGACAAAAGCTGGTCAGCGAAGATAATTTGTTGATAAACTTCATTATCAGTAATTGATTGATATGTGGGGTTTAACGCCCCAAAACCACCATATGATTATGAGAAACGCAGTAGTGGAGGACTCCGGAAATTTTGACCACCTGGGGTTCTTTAACGTGCACCCAAATCTGAGCACATGAGCCTACAACATTTCCGCCTCCATCGGAAATGCAGCTGCCGCAGCCGAGATTCGATCCCGCGACCTGCGGGTCAGCACCCGAGTACCTTAGCCACTAGACCACCGCGGCGTTGCCCTCATTATCAGTAACAATAAGAAGAAAATTACCAGAGCCGAAATTTGTGTGCATAGTTCATTTATTGACGCGATATCTTCAAACAAAAGTTTACAGTCTGCTCTTCGAAAAGCTCACCTTATATTCAAGACAACGAACTTACACTCACTGGGAAAAAAATATTTGAAAAACTCTTCGCGAGTGTACTTTTAGAGCAAACTGGACTACCTTTGACTGAGCTGTGATATGATGGGATAATGTCATCAGTCTCATTACCTTACGTCGATGTAACGTCATATAGACGTCACAATTCAGTTATATGCGACATCATGTCATGGTGTTTCTGGCATGAGTCGTACCCAAAGCCATGGCCGGTACGAGAGGCGCCGCTAGTTGGTTGATTTTGCGTTAGATGAGTCACCCAATGCTCTCGCCTCGACCCCTTGTGTCCTAGCGTTCACATATGCCGATATAACATAGCGATGCAATGTGATCAGGCTAGCCAGTGCATTGTTACAGAAATCTATTTTAAATGTTGGTTTTTCTTCAGAATTTTATAAGACCATGTATGCACTTCTGTGAAGGAACAACAGTAGGTGCACGCAAAAAAATTGCATTTTGCCTTAAACATAAATATGACTCCGTTCTTCGAAAAGTTCGCATAATATTCAAAATAAAGAACTCACTAATTAGTAACCTACTCAACGGGAGGCCAAGAAAACACTTCGCCAGTGCACTTTTAAAACAAACCAGCAAAGTTTAAACACGTTTCCCTTAATGCGCTCGTTTTAAACTCAGTACGTCTTTCTCCACTGCACGTTGTTTGCTTCTTCTGGAGGACAATAAAACGATGCTTTGCTGCCTTTCAACCGCAATGAGTCGCATTGTGGCTCATAGAAAACCTCTGTCGACTTCAGCTTCTTTTTAACAGCGCAGCTGTTGGTAAATCATAGTTACGGTGGTCGTACGGAAAAATCCCCGCCGTGCCTTTGCTGTAGCAACCGCTCCAGTTGTTGGCCTTGCTGCGCTTACGCCAAAACCATCGCCAAAGCGATGAAGGGGCCGCCGTGCCAGACTATTACGGTAATGAGATGACGTCACACTAAGCCGCGATGAATAGCGCAGAATGTGTGTACAGCTCGCACCAAGTTAAATTAGTGTGGCCTCGCAACCATTTACGTATTGAAATACATCATAAAAAGTTACTGCTCATGTGCATGCCTTTGGAATCGTTATAAAAATAGCTGCACTTGGTCATGCTCAGGCAATTCTGGTCATTGGCCACCCCAGAAAGGTGCGTACATCCACAGGAAAGGCTGCTTATCGCGAGGCTCTTCGTGTCGGTGTTCGTAAAAGTCGCCGTCGACCATCAACTGATCCAGTCTTCCTTGCCAACGAAAGAACGGCCAAACGGCGACGGCTACCAGATCGGACTATGTCGGGCATGAGAATGAGTGGAACGTGCCGATTGATTGATTTGTGGGGTTTAACGTCCCAAAAACACCATTTGATTATGAGAGACACCGTAGTGGAGGGCTCCGGAAATTTACACCCCCTGGGGTTCTTTAACGTGCACCCAAATCTGAGTACACGGGCCTACAACATTTCCGCCTACATCGGAAATGCAGCTGCCACAGCCAGGATTTGATCCCGCGACGTGCGGGTCAGCAGCCGAGTACCTTTGCCACTAGACCACCATGGCGGGGCGTGGAACGCGCCGAAGAAACGAACGATGTGCAACAGTCAACCCGGAGTCGGTCGAGCTGGTAGAGCCGAGTATGACTGGCAAAAAGTCCGTGCAGGCACCTATTGAAGCAATGCGAGATTTTCTCGTGGGTTTCTGGCTCTCGAGTTTGAAAATTACTGTGAGGTATGTGATAGCCTTTCGTTTAACCTAAAATTAACATCAACCAGCTCCATGCGCTGCAACGAAAAGCCGCCAATGCCTATCGAGTTCTACGAGAAGTGTTCCCGAAAGAAAACGACCGCGGTGAACTGAAGTTGTAGAGGACGTGTTGAGATACGGTTGTGCGTGACGCCGCTCCGCAGCTTATAGAATCACCAGTGGTATCAAGTATATATACCTCGACAAGTCTGCATCGCTACCGCGACTCATTGGGGTGGAAGAGCAAATGGCGTCACCGAGAATACCGTTCACATCCAACCACTCACCCACGAATACGGCCAATATAGGATGCGGGGAAAGGTTATCAGCAAAACTCAAACCTAGCACCAGCCAAGAAACGCCACTGGATCGACCAGCTTCGCTGTTTTAAGCTTGGCGCGTCCAGTGCAAGCCCCTTCATTTTTTTTTCGTTTTCCAACTTGCGCGCCGTGGTAAAGTGTACGGCAGCTTCTCAGCGCACCGCATTTGAAAGCTATAAGGATGGCCCTGCCCACTAAGTGGCAAGCGCAAAGTTGCACTAGCGAATGCCCCTGTCAAAAAAATCACCGTTTAGGAGTACTGTTGTGGACCGGGGTGTACCCGGTCTCTTGTGGTAGCATGACGTAACTTCGGGTGGATAAAACGAGCGCTGACAAGGTGGTGATACGAAAAACAAACGGGTTTATGGCACTATTTACACTTATTTACAGCATAGAGAGGTTGAGAGTTTCACAAACCACGAGCGTGATGGTTGAACCGTTACATGGTTCAGAGCGACGTCCCGCACTCAGCGGCGTCGTTATAAGCCCTGTCGGGCTCCTCCTTCTTGAGTGGAACACCCATCACACGCACACAACAGGCGAGGGGTACGAGCATGCATGGCCCACGTGAACATCCAATATTGAGTCGTGATTACTGCACTGGAAGGTAACTCCAGTGGGGCTCTTCCTCATGTGTGGGCCGCTGTTCGAGGTGTCCGAAGCTCCTGACAGCATACATGAAACGGTCCGCCGATCAGTTCGCTGAATTGGCAGGGCAATTTGTGGCGGCGGCCGCAGTTTCTTCCAAGGAAGATGCTGTCTTTGTTGTCCTCTCTGAAATGGCTTTCGGCGTCGTGGCGACACGACGTCTCACCCTCCGGATAGCAGGGACAATACCTGGCGGGCATAGGCAGCCGGCCAGTCGGCTACTTGTTTGAGAATTGAAAGAGTGCCGCTCCCCCGCCTCCTCTGGACGCTGGTTAAGAGAGAACTGGGGTTCCAGGCGTGGGAACGATGCCAGGCTATGCTTTTCAGCGACAGCATGGCGCCTACTGACGACGGTCACAACGGCTTCCCCCTCGCCAGATGAGTCACGAAGGGCAGCAGTCACCGCTGCTGCTCGCAGGGACGACGAAAGGTTCCGTAGTTGAATGCCAGGAACTGGCCTTCACTTGTGGTGTGTTCTGGGTAATTGTCGAATCTTCGGCACCGTTTCTGAAACTCGACCACATGCACAAGCAAGCACTCGGCCCCCTTCGAATAAACCAAGCCAAAAGAGGAATGGCAAACCAATTTTCTTCACTGGCTTTTAACAAAAAGCTCACAGTCAGAATTCTCAGGACTCACTTGAGCTGAGAAAACAGACGTGCTACCTTACAATTTCACATAAGTGGAACGAAACAAATTAAAATATCAATTTTGATACATCAAGAGCACCCCAGAATGGCTCAGAAAGAGCGGCTGAGCGCGTCAGCATCACCATTCAATTCACCCTTATACCTAATGTCAAAATGATATTTTCCAAGAATGAAGCTCTGCCTCACAAGGCGACTGTTCTTTGATGTCTCGGTTTACAGCAAAGGTGACAACGGTCTGTCTCTACTTTGAATTTAGTACCTCCGAGATAACACTCCAACTGATGAATGGTCTTCACAATGCAAGCGCACTCCTTTCCTGATGCGCAGTAAGTCATCTCACGAGAGCCCAATTTCTGGCTCAAGTAAAGTGCAAATTTGCTTGTTACCGCTGTCGTCCTGACATAAAACAGCTGCCTCCCTCCTATCATCGCTGACCATGGTGTCTTGCTCGAATGACATTTTCTCGCACATTCGTTCGAAATTTACCAGGTATCGACCAATATCCCCTGACACCACGTATGACTGGATGTACCGGGACATCTTGAACTCTGCCTCCTTGTTGGGGTAAGGTACCACTTGTTGGGGAGCGCTGCCCAACCTTTCCCTCAACTCAAGTTCTCGTTTGCGGATCTCGATCTCGTGCGCCTGTATTTGTGCTTCACGTTCACGTTCTATGCGACGTTCCTTCCTCTCTCTCAGATTCCCGTCTTTTTGTTTCACGCTCGCATTCTAAGCGACGCTCCTCTCTTTAGCGCTCACGCCTCTCCTCCTCTTCTTTCTGCTGTCTCTTTCTTTCACTGATGAGGTCCCATGCTTCGCTTAGTTCCTTATCATCAGCCCCGAAATCATTAATCGCTTGAATGATTATGGTTTTTCGTGCCAAACCCTTTGTATCGATCCCCGATTCCTCACACAACAGCAACAAGTCCGGCTTCTGCAGCTCTCGTAAGTCCATGATTGTACTGAGTGCTCGCTACTTCCAAAATAACTTCCCAAAACGGCGAAACTGAGTCTTCCGACAAAGTTAACTACCAGTTCTAAAATTTAGCCCTCTTCTAGAACCTGTTTCACTCAAAGGAAAAGCTAAGCACTCACCCATACGTGATCCATGTCTTGAGACAGCTGCTTCCCTTGGGCAGACTGTTGTTGTCACTTGTAGCTTCGTGTCCGACCGCTGCCACCGAATTGTTGCGGACCCCAGCGCTGAGTCGTATACCACCGCTGCCACCAGTTGTTGCGGATCTTAGCACTGTTTACCAGTTGTCGCTTCGGATCCCAGAGCTGAGCACCCGTTGTGGATGCCGGTGCTGAGTCGCATCCCACTGCTGCTTCCAGTAGTTGTGAATCTCAGCACTGTTTACAGGTGGTCGCTTCGGATCCCAGCTCTCAGAACCCGTTGTTGATGACCAGGGTCTGCCCGGTCTTTTGTGGTAGCTTCGGGTTGAGGAAACGAACGCTGACAAAATGAGGATACGAAAAACAAACAGGTTTATGGCACTATTTACAATTATTTACAGCATGAGGTTAGGAGTTCACACAAACCACGAGCGTGGTGGTTGAACCATTACATGGTTCAGAGCGACGTCCCACACTAAGCGGCGTCGTTATAAGCCCTGTCGGGCTCCTCCTTCTTGAGTGGAACACCAATCACACACACACAACAGGCGAGGGGTACGAGCATGCACGGCCCACGTGAACAATCAACATTGAGTCGTGATCACTGCACTGCAAGGTAGCTCCAGCGGGGCTCTTCCTCGTCGTGTGTGTGCCGCTGTTCGAGGAGTCCCAAGCTCCTGACAGCATACATCAAACGGTCCACCGATCGGTTCGCTCAATTATCAGGGCAATTTGTGGCGGCGGCCGCGGTTTTTTCCAACGAAGATGCTGTCTTTGTTGCCCTCTCTGGAACGGCTTACGGCGTCGTGGCGACATGACGTCTCATCCTCCGGTTAGCAGGGACAATACCTGGCAAGCGTAGCCGGCCGGCCAGTCGGCTACTTGTTTGAGGATTGAAAGAGCGCCGCTCCCCCGTTCGCTCTGGACGCTGGTTCCGAGAGAACTGGGGTTCCAGGCGTGGGAACGCTGCCCGGCTACGCTTCTTAGCGACAGCATGGCGCCTACTGGCGACGGTCATAACAGTACATATTGTTACAGCGAGCTGTGACAAAATGGTTTTATTTACAGGAGGTGAATGATGGTCGTTCGCGGCAGCGCACTGCGATCGTGCCAAGACTCTTCGTCTTCCTCCCCTTCTCTTCTCTATCTTTTACTAGTCCGTTAAATTACCCCGCAAGCAAACGAAGCCTGTAAGGCGAGTTATGATGCACAAGGAGGGTAGAAAGGTTTCAGGCGAGCAACGTGAGTGAGCTGCGTTGTGCTTGATCGTCGACCATTGGACACAAGACGAGCTATTACGTAAGTGTGCTGGCTGAGACGCTCCAAAACTAAAATAGGCCTGAATATTGTGACAGAAGTTTTTGACACAATCCACGCTTGCGTTGCGGTGTCCAAAGTAACACCAAGTCACCTTTTTCGAATAAAACCGGTTCGTGACAGTCGTCGTAGCCTTCCTTCGAACGACGTTGAGAAGCCAGAGTCTGAAGATAAGTGATTCAATGGGCTTCTTCCGCGAGGCACAGGGTGTTTGATACAGAGTCGTCATTGTGTAGAATGAAGGGTAAGAAAGTGTCTAGAGGGCTTAGTGGCAACCTGGCGTACAACAGATAAAGTGGGCTGAAGTTTGTTGTTTCATGTTTTGCCTTGTTGTACGCGTACGTGATAAAAGGCAGCACTTCATCCCAGTTGTTCTGATTGGAAGAAACGTACATGACAAGCATGTTGGTCAGCGTTCTTTTGGTCCGTTCAACGAGGCCATTCTTCTGCGGATGATATGGTGTGGAATGACAGAACTGTGTCGTGCACATGCGTAGTATTTCTTCAAGCGCATCTGCAGGGAACTGGCGGCCATGGTCGCTGATAATGACATGCGTTGGGCCATGGCGAAGGACCACGGAGTGGAGCAAGAAGTCTGCCACGGATGCAGCGGTAGAAGAGGGAATGGCGGTGGTCGGCATACCACGTAAGATGATCTACGCAGACGATTATCCAACGGTTCTTACTGTAAGATAACAAAAATGGACCCATAATGTTCATTCCTACTTGTTCAAAAAGTGTGCTGGGTGGTGTTAATGGCTGAAGGGGACCTGGTGTAGCGGCGGCCGGGCGCTTGTGACGTTGGCACGTGTCACAGCTAGCGACGTAACGCTTCGTTGTTTCGTACATATTGGGCCAGTAAAAGCGTTCCTGTGTGGGGTTCAGCGTTTGTATGAAGCCGAAATTACCGGACGTCGCATCGTCATGCATAGCACGTAGCACATCGGAGCGAAGGCTCTCGGGGACAACTACAAGAAAACGTGCTCCAGACCTGGAGTAGTTAGTTTTATAAAGCAACTTGTATCGGACCGTAAACAGACCGCTGTTTTGGGAGGCACGTGCGGCGGCAAAAAGAGGATCCAGGTTGAGGTCGTTGCTTTGTTCTATCTGGAACTCAGCCGCGTTGGGGAACGTGCTTGAAACAGCAGCAAGGCAGTCGTCACAATTCTCAGCATTGCAGTTGGTAGTCGCGAGACGAATCCGGGAGAGGCATTCTGCGTCAGCGTGACGACGGCCACTCTTTGTACGACACCGTAAAGTCGTATTCCTGAAGTCGCAGCGCCCAACGTGCGAGGTGGCCAGAGGGGTCACGCAAACCGACCAGCCAGCATAACGAATGGTGATCGGTAATTATCTCAAATGGCCTCCCGTAAAGATAACAACAAAACTTCTGTACGGTGAAAACAGCTGCCAGACATTCCTGTTTCGTAACTGTTTAATTGCGTTAAGATTTGCTCAGGCAACGGCTGGCATATGCCACGACATGCTCTGCGCCATTGTGACGTTGTACAAGCGCCGCTCCTACAGCGATACCACTGGCAGCCGTGTGGACCTCAGTCCGGCAAGATAGAACGAAGTGACGCAACAGTGGTGCTGACGTTAGTACAATTTTAAGTGGTGAGAATGTGGCGTCACACTGTGGTGTCCAGTTGAAGGATGCATCCTAACGTATGATGTTTGTCAGCGGGTACACCATCTCCGCAAATCATGGAACAAAACGACGAAAATATGAGCATAGGCCGACAAATGAGCGAAGTTCTCGTGCAGACTGCGGTGATTTAAAAGAGCTCACTGCTTCTATCTTGCGAGGATCGGGTGTGACTCCATCCTTGTCGACCAAGTGCCCCAGCACGAGAGTTTGACGTTCGCCAAAGCGACATTTTTTAAATTCAGAACCAGCCCAACTTTTTCGATGCAGTCGAGAACAAAACTGAGACGGTTGTTATGTTCTTCAAACGTACGGCCAAAGATTACAGCATCGCCAAGGTAGCACATGCATATCTACCATTTTAGACCACGTAATACTGTCTCCATAAATCTTTCAAAGGCGGCTGGAGCATTACAAAGGCCAAAAGGCATGACATTAAATTCAAATAAGCCATCCGGAGCTACGAAAGCAGTCTTTTCTTTCTCGCTGGGTTTCATAGGTATTGGCCAATAACCAGACCGCGAATCAAGCGTTTAAAAATAGGAAGCGGCATGCAAGCAATCTATGACGTCATCAATCTGCGGTAAGGGATATACATCTTTCTTCGTCACACTGTTTAGGCGCCGGTAATCTACGCAGAATCTCCAGGAACCATACTTTTTCCTGACAAGAATTACCGGGGCTGCCCACGGGCTGGACGACTCTTGCACGACACCTTTGTTCAGCATGTCTTTTACTTGTTCGGGGATAACTTTGTGCTCAGAGGATGACACTCGGTAGGGCTTTTGGCGGATGGGGTGTGCAGAGCCAGTGTCTATTCTGTGACGAGCGCGGGACGAGGGTAACTGAAGGGGTGCATCTCTATGTTTGAATAGAAATCAGCAACACGCAGGGAAAGGACCTGCACCAGCGCTTGCCGTTCCGTCGTACTGAGAGTCTTGCTGATCATACCGAGCATTAAATCTTCATTATGGTGAATATCACAAGGAGAGGAAGAGGTGGTGAGGTCCGTAGCTAGTGCTGCTATTGAGCTGCATGAGGCTTCATCGAAGAGAGCTATCTTCATGCCGCGAGGAAGGACTACCGGCGTGGCAGAACAGTTCAGCGCCCACAATATTGCTACTCCTTTTGTCGTGCACACAACAGAACAGGGCACAAATATGTCCTTCTTAGAACAGTTCTTGCGTAGAATCCCCATTACGAGGTCAACACAAGCATGATCAACCACTGTGGAAGAGACCCGAATGGGTGTCAGGCACCAAGATGGTGCTATCACTTCATCAATCGCACTAAGTGTGTTCCTGTCTTCGCCATGGTAGTCTTCTTCAGAAAGCGACGGTAGATACAAATTGTTTAATGACATTTTCCCACTACTACAGTCGACGGAAGCACCGCATTGCTCCTGAAAATCGATACCAAGAATGACATCGTGCGAACAACAAGATGAAACTAGAAATTCGGATAAAAATAGTTTCCCAGCCAATGAAATGCTGACAACACATACACCAAGAGGATTAAGCCACTTGCCGGCTACACCACGAAAGGTGATTAAATCGTCTCATGAAAACATAACTTTGCGAGCTAAGCGGTTTCTGAAGGCGAGGCTCATCACAGACACAGTCGCCGCAGTGTCGACTAACGCCATCGTCGGTGTTCCATCAATCAACACATTCACTTTGTTTTTCAGCATAACAATAGGCAGAGGTATATCTTGAAAAGACCGTCCAGCGACCTCACCTCTATTGGCCGCGGGTTCTAGTTTCCCGGCGGCGAAGAAGAAGAACGACGCAGAGGAGGCGGCGAGCGGCGTGAATGGTTGGATGGTGGTGTCAAACACCGCTCGGATGCTGGCGAATCACTGCGTCTGGTCTTATGCGAAAAATGGTCCCTTGGAAACAAGTCGGTTGTCCGTAGGTTATATGAAGCACCGGGTGTTGGTGGCGAAGACATGGCTAGTGTCCTTCGTGATTTGCGGCGTTGTTGGCGGCAATATCAAGCGATATGCCCAGTGAAACCACAGTTGTAACACACGGGAGGGTCACGGTTTATGCTATATTTTTCGGAACGATTCCTGGGCCGCTGCTGTCGGTGAGGAAGTTCGTTATCATGTGAGGAACGGGTTTCCGCCACTCTCTAGAATTCATTGTATTTGTCGTAAGTTGCATCTTGGCAGTAGGGTTGGTACTGTCCTTGCCGCAGCGGGACATAGTCCAGCTGAGAGTCCTGAGTATAAGAATGCGGCTGTCCTCGTCGTGATCGTGCGTCATAGGTACGGCCCTTATCGTAGAGACGTGGCTGATACTGAGGTGTGGCATCAGAATCCTCAATGCCCTCCACCGCTTGGTGCGAGGAGAACGGAGCAACTTTTCGCTTGAACTCTGGTGGCTGGTAAGGGGATGAGTGCTTGGGCGGTTTACCACTTGCGCGTACAGGCTGACTTCTTCACGTACTATTTGCCATATTGTTGATGCAAGATCAAGCGCCTGATTGCTGTCTATACTTGCGATAGTCGTCACATCGGCTAGCCTGCCGAACTTTGGCGTGATGCGCCTCGTCTTTAGTTGCTAAAAATTGCGGCAATGGCGAATGACATCGGTAACAGATGTCAAGGTGTTTTTCGCGATGAGGAAACTGTAAACATCCTCGGCGATTCTTTTTAGAATGTGCCCGACTTTGTCTTCCTCAGACATTCCGGAGTCAATGGTCCTACATAGCTTTGACTTCCTTAATGTAGGTCATGCAAGTTTTACCTTGCACTTGAGCGCGTTGCATTATCGTCTGTTCGGCTCTTTTCTTTTTCGTTGTTGGGTGGCCGAACGTTCCTTGATCTCAGAAACAAATCTGTCCCACATAGTAAGCATTTCCTCCCGATTCTCGTACCGCATTAATGCGGTATCCGTCAGAAAGAACGCGACGTACAAAAGCTGAGCAGCGGCATCCCATTTGTTAGCGGCGCTCACCCGTTTGTAATGGATGAGCCAAGCCTCGATGTCTTCGCCTGGTTTGCCGGCGAAGGGACGCGCATCTCTCATTTGTGGAGCCGAACTGATCAGTGCAGAAGCTTAGAGGGGTCGTTGTTCATCTGCGTTGTGGGACATGTCCAGCCCAGATGAATTTGGTGGAAGTCCAGCAATGCGACAGCTCCGTCGAAGAACTTGCGGTTTAACCCCCGTCTTCGGGTGTCGATTACCCAGCACGTCCACCACAACTGTTACAGTGAGCTGTGATAAAATGGTTTTATGTACAGGAGGTGAACGATGGTCGTTCGCGGCAGCGCACTGCAATCATGTCAAGACTCTTCGTCTTTCTCTCCTTCTTTTCTCTACGTTTTACTAGTCCGTTACAATATCATGTATATAAATAAATAAGGGCTGAGAAATTATACTAGCGTGCCTGACTCACTTTTAAATGCGAAGTACTTCTTAGATCTATCTATCTATCTATCTATCTATCTATCTATCTATCTATCTATCTATCTAGCCACCTACGACATTTAGTTTTCCTTGTCGTTTCGACAATCGTATGATTATCACAATTTGTATGGCATAGAATGACAGTATGACAAGCACAAATGACTAGTCATACCATGAAAATTATCATCTAAATGTCATGAATGTCACGATTTACATTTCACGGTCTTGCTGCTCTTTCGGTGGTTTCGTTCACAATAAATATACAAAACTGGTATGGTATGACATGACTGCATGGCGAACAAAAGTGACAGGCCCTAACATGGAAATCACAACATGCGTGTTAAGTAAGTCATGACTACATGCCACGGTCATGGTGTGCTCGCGGTCGTTCCGCTTGCTTCACATATACAAAATTTCGTATTACTGACGTGAATGGATGGCGAAGGTATATGACTGGTGCAAACATGATAATCATGACAGGCATGTTATTTATTAACATGACAACATACCATACTCATGACGCGCTCACGGCCATTTCGCTAGCTTCACATATACCAAATTTTGTATCACGTGACGTGAATAGACGGCTATGGTAAATGACACGTTCAAACGTGATAATCATGATATGCGTGTCCTGGAAATATTGACTACATGCTACGCTCTTAGCGTGCCCATGGACGTTTTGCTAGCTACAGATATACGAAATTTTGTATCACGTGACGTGAATAGAAGGCGAAGGTAAATGACACGTCCAAACATAATAATCATGACATGCATGTCATGTAGAACATCACTACATGCTACGCTCATAGCGTGCTCATGGCAATTTCGTTAGCTTCTCATATATCAAATGTGGTATTGCGGGACGACAATTGACGACGAACACAAATGCCAGGTGAAAACATGATAATCATGACATGGAAGTCATGTACAGCATAATTTACGTCTATGTCGCAACTTTGTGCTCATTCTAAAGTGACATATCAGCCTTTCTCGTTCGTGCTTCGCATATCATTGATTCTCACGGTGCGTGAGATCTGCAAATTCTTTTCTAACGTTCAACCAATTTTATATTGAAAGAAAAGAGTGATGCCATCAAGATAAATTTTGAAGGTGAATAAGATTTTGATAAGTAACAAACGCCATTCTTTCAGAAAGGCAGTGATGTTAGCGAATTTGTAAATGATAAGTTTTGGGAACTATAGATTCAAAATGGTAAAAAAAGAAGACTGCGCGAGAACATTTTTGGAAACCTCTTCTTTAGGTCGGTGTCACCAGGATCTCTGCTCCACTGAATGAATATTTTTTATTTAATCAAGGCATTTTTTTCATGATTCTTTTTTTATAGTTAAAATTTTACATATTATAGCAACAGGAGAAAGTCCCAAAGCTTTAGGCTGCAAGGGAACCTCCTGTACTGATTCGAGAGAAGAATTATCAAGTATTAGCGACTTGCTAACAGAAAAGAAGCTTGTATAAAGCATTAGCACTTGGCAGCAAATGAAATAAAACCTGATAACGAAATACTCTGCATTATAGGTTTTGAGAATTCGAAGTATTAGAACAACCAGGTTAATACAAATGAAAATGGAGCGAGCGAGCCCAGTTACTAACATGTAGTAACCTAATGAAAATACTATAACTCATAAATGGAGTACTGATTATACTGAAGATTTTTCATATGCAAAATTAGAATCATGAAGCAAAAAAAATGAAATTTCACGCCACAAAACAAAAAAAAAATTGCTAAGGCCTAAAACTTGCGAGAACTAGTGAAACGTATCACAAGATTGAACAATCACTAATGACCACAAGATAGTACCAATATTCTATAATTTTCAACATTTGTTACAAATAAACTAAGTACGAAAATAATTTCTTTTTAAAATAGCCTACACTACCACAAAGCTAAACGTCTCATAGAGTAATCTTTCAGAAGAACATTTCTGCGAACACATAGGTGCACCTGGCATAATTCGTTCTAAAGTTTGGCAAAGAGAACCTTTTTTTTGTAATACGGTTTTATTTTGATTATGAAGGTATGGTAGCTAACGACTGCCATGTTAAAATTTGAAAAGCTTTTTAACAGTTTGAATTCGATGTGTTTGTAAAAGTATAGAGGTACAACACTATGATGTCTGAAACGTAATAATGAGGGTAGCTTGGTTTTGAACATAATGTAATGAAACTACACAGTAAACTTTTTACACCATTAAGGACGTAAAAGGGTGTTTTTGAAAAATTATATCTTTTTTAATTGGTTTAACACGATTTTCTGAGCTGGGACACCCTAAGAAAAGGGTGTAAGTGGCAAAAAGGTGTTATGCCATTCGTGAGGGTGTTAGTGGAAAAGCTGAAGGGTGTAAACCTATATTACAATAACAATTGTTCTGTTTAACGTCCCAAAGCCGTCATATAATTATGAGATGCGCCGTACGAAGAGGTCAAAAAATTTAGACCACCTGGGGTTATTTAGAATGCACCTAAGTTTAACTACACAGGTCTTGATTAATTTCGTCTACACCGAAAATGTGGCCACCGTGAACGGCCGGGATTCAATCCTGCGACTTGCGGGTCGACCATAAGCACCAAAGAATCAGAGCGGATGGTGTACGTGCAAGAATTAAGCTGCATCCATGATTGATATTAAAACCCCTCACCGCTTTTTTTAAAGATTGCAATGTTTTAAGGATGACAAAATCAAGGAAATGATCGAGGCACTGGCACATTTCACAGGACACTCTAGAAATAATCGAGAAAATGTAAAAGAGAATAGATTTTTTCTCGCACTGTAAGATTGGACATTGCTTTACCTTTTTATATTGTCTATTATAAATGTCAATAAATGGACGGGCTGCAGTCATGATCTACAGACAGCACATATTCATGTGTAGAAGCAATTCAAATAAAAAAGCTTCGCTTCATTCAAAAGCCCTTGCGAAGCCAATTTCACAAGCTTCTCGAAGATGATTGATTGATATGTGGGGTTTAACGTCCCAAAACCACCATATTATTATAAGAGACGAAGATTCTCGAAGAGGAGACATGCTTGGTCGCAAAGGAAAACAATGCACTATCTTCTGCAATCATGCGGGAACAAGGGGAAGGGATTCTTTAGGGCAAGAAATAAAGGTCAGAGAATGGCACGGTCAGCGCACGCAGCGCCTTTGCGAAGCGGAGAAGAGCACGAGAGGAGGGACAGACACACACATCTCGCCCCCCCTCCCATATATATATATATATATATATATATATATATATGGGAGGGGGGGCGAGATGCGTGTGCACAAGCTTCTCGAAGGTGATTGATTGATATGTGGGGTTTAACGTCCCAAAACCACCATATGATTATAAGAGACGAAGCTTCTCGAAGAGGAGACATGCTTGGTCGCAAAGGAAAACAATGCACTATCTTCTGCAATCATGCGGGAACAAGGGGAAGGGATTCTTTAGGGCAAGAAATAAAGGTCAGAGAATGGCACGGTCAGCGCACGCAGCGCCTTTGCGAAGCGGAGAAGAGCACGAGAGGAGGGACAGACACACGCATCTCGCCCCCCCTCCCATATATATATATATATATATATATATATATATACCTTTTATATACCTTTTATATACCTTTTATATATATATACCTTTTATATATATATATACGTCTTCCTCTTGGCTAGACCACATGCCCAGTGGTCCCATGAAGCAATCCTACAATGCCTACCAACCTGGTCTTGCGGAACTTGCGTCCTCACCCCGCTCATCTTCACCCCAACGCCTCCAAGCGCCCGAATTCTACACCGAGCCACTGACGCAAGAAAAATCTACCTACGCCACAGTTGCTGCGAAAGCAAAGAACCAAGGACTCTCCACTCGTGAAAGGTCTGGAAACATTTCTTTGTCTCACCGGTACCCTTTAAGAAAATGCAATCGTGAGAAAAGCACTGTATCATCAAAGAATTGACTAATACCGACCTCATGCGACAACCCTATTCAGAGTCGTGACTTTCTCAGAATTAGAAAAATTGTGGAAAAACGTGTAAAATACAAACTTCACGCATCTACGCTAAAAACCTATCTAAACGCCTTGACTGTACCGAAAGGACTTGTGATTTCGCTCAAACCAGCAACTTCCCAAATGTCACAACGCAACGTCGAGAAATGGAACGAAACGTTAAAGAATGCGTCCCTAGCTCTCATGCGCATCATCATAGACCATTATAATTCAGCTGTCAAAGCGTTGCTAAACAGTGAACGACAGTTGCGCAAGGCCCGTATGTTGGATCCCTCTGAATCGGCTTCGCTTGTTCAATACGAACAGAGAAAACAATTAGAAATTGAGCAGAAGAAAGCAAAAAAGTTTTTGCGTGACCACATTACCCTTCCAAAACCACTGACTAACGCAGATTCCCTTCCCGTCGAATCGTCCTGTTCTAGTCGAGACAAACTATCAGCTAGACCTAACGTAGTAAACGTTTCAAACGTGGTTTTATCTGACTCAGAAATGAGTGTGCTTGCTCGGGGCTTGAATTTCTGTCCAGCTACTGGCGGCTACAATGAATTTAACTTGGTAAAAGACTTAGATGAATTCGCGCGCAGTATGAGGCTAAGCGAATTCTTCCATAAACGTTCATCATCCAAGAGTAACATGTCTTCCCATCAACACTGGACGCCGCCTACACAACGCGATAAATTCCTCGATATGTACATTTCTGCAGTTCAGCGTGACATCCTGCAGGCTTATGGGAACCGCATTTCATTCAAAGGAAACCTCACATTCAAAGAACGGAATGCAGTTAAATGTTTACAAGAACGCACAGATATTGTAATAAAACCCGCTGATAAAGGAGGCGCAATCGTGATAATGAACACAACGGACTACGTTTGTGAAGCTCAGAGACAGCTAGATAATGACACGTTTTACAAGCGACTCAGTGAAAACCACACCGAAGAGTTTAAGGACATCGTTACTGATACAATCAAGCATTTAATACTGGATGACAAACTTCCCGATAAAGCAAAGTACTCATTAGTCCCTCTGAGCCCTGTTCCAGGAAGGTTTTACCTATTGCCTAAAATACACAAGCCCAATAACCCCGGTCGTCCTATAGTGTCAGGCATTGGCACTGTCACCGAACTACTTTCAAGCTATGTCGATGGCCTGATTAGTATACTACCTCCAACTTTTCCATCCTATCTGAAGGACACTTCTCATTTCCTCGCTGACATCATCGACCTGAATATACCTGCTGACTCATTTCTGGTAACATTGGATGTTGCGTCACTTTACACTAATATTCCCCACAAAGACGGCATTCGTGCAGTAGTGGATGCTTATAACGACTCATCATGTGACAAATCTGTTGATAGCTGTACATTAGCCACATTATTAAAACTCATCCTGGAGTTTAACAATTTTCAGTTTGACGGTGTTCACTACGTACAAGTTAGTGGCACTTCAATGGGCACCAAAATTGGTCCAAATTACGCGAATATATTTATGGGCCAATTGGAAAATCATTTTCTTTCAATGCGCAGACTACAGCCATATTACTACAAACGTTTTATAGACGACATATTTTTTATCTGGCATCACGGCGAAGCGGAACTAATGACTTTCATTGCAGACTTTAACAAGGTTCATCCATCCATTTCATTGTCACATTCGTACTCGAAGGCATCCATCTGTTTCCTGGATGTAACAGTATCCCTTTGCGGCGAAAAATTATCTACTAAAGTATACAGGAAACCCACCGACGCTCACCGATACCTTCATTTCAAAAGCAGCCATGTAAAACATTGTAAGACGAGTATACCCTACAGTCAAGCACTTCGTTTCAAAAGACTGTGCTCTGAAAATTCAGACTTTGTTGAAAACTGTGATAAGCTTCGTGATGCCCTAACTGTACAACAGTACCCGCCTCAGATTATCGACAATGCGATTATGCGCGCCGATGCAATTGACCGAAGAGCGCTTCTAAAATCAAATAAAGAACCTGCGCACCGGAAACACATCAATTTAATTCTGACACATTCTCCGTCAATTCCAAATGCTAACGCGATCCTCAAAAAGCACTACAACATACTAATGCAGAGCAATCGTCTCAAAGACGTCTTCCCGGAGCCTCCACGAGCAGTTTACCGCCAATCGAGAAACCTAAGAGACATACTTACGTCATCCAAACTATCAACGCCAGCCCCAGTGGGGTGTCACCCATGCAACAAGGCACGCTGCAAGGTGTGCCCCCACATGACCACGTCGCGTATTGTTAAGAGCTCTGCGTCGAACTTCACTCTCTGGATAAAAGGCGATTTCGACTGTGACACGAGCAATGCAATCTACTTGCTCCAATGCTCATTGTGTGACCTCCAATATATTGGTCAAACAGAGACAGCTTTCCGGTTGCGCTTTAATAATCACAGGTCACACGTCAGGTGCCTGCCTGGCCTTCCCCTGTCCAAACACCTCGCTACCCCGGGCCACTCTTTCGACAACATAACTGCCACAATACTCGAATCTGGTTTCAAATCGCACTACGAAAGGGAAGTTCGTGAATCTTTTCTTATTCATAAATTTAACGCCATAGCGTCTGGAATAAATGAAAACCCAGGGAGGCTTACGTTTTTACCGGAAAATCAGATAAACCAACCGCCGTAGCCCACATACACGTTTGTCCACTGCCGTGATTACGTTGCGGTGTCATTGTTGACACATTAGTTAGTTGACCAGAATGCATGCACACTTTGTTACCACATTTGTGACATCAATGGTGATATTATGCTCATGTATATTTCATTGACAACGAACGTAACTTACCATGGCATTGCCTTTTTTTGTTCATTCACAAATGTTGCGATATCACAAGTGTCCATCATATTATTTGTATCTATGCTTTCAAGTCACCTTGCCCTTGCCCTACCATATTCTGTATAGCACGCTGCTTCTCCACTATCAACAAAATGCTGCGCATGTCTGAATATCTTTTTGTTAACATGTATGTCAATATTGCTAAGAGTGATGATTCACAATTGGGGGCCCCATGCTATGTCTTTAAGAAGTGCGTGTGAGTGTAATATGCACGTATGCCCTGACGAAGGCCGGTCCCCGGCCGTAACGTTGGCAATAAAGCATCGTTTTTCGTTTGCTCGTTCGCTTCTTCTGGTGAATATAACTCGACCGGAATCCAGGAAGACTTTCAAGAAATATATATATATATATATATATATATATATATATATATATATATATATATATATATATATATATATATATATATATATATATATCGTTGGTTGCCACGTCCCATGCCATAAAATTTGTAGCTACTATCTATTCAGTTTACAACCCTTCAGGGGGGCGAATTATGAGGTGATCAGGAGAGGACACTGAAACCCGCTTCGGGTTACAGTGCCCCCTCCACATTTCTCTTTGTATATGGCTTTACTTTGCCCCTCTTTAGTGCCCGGGGACCACTTTCCCCCCCCCCCTCCCCTTGTGCTGGGCACGCCTATGCATAAGCGCCATCAATCATTGCAATAAAATCTCGCGTGTAGATATCTGCATCTACAATGGTATACCTTGAATTCAAAAGACACGAGTGCTTTATGGTGATTATTACCGCTGTTGTTCATTCGTTCCAATTTGCGTTGTACCGGCAAACGTTTTAAATCGCACGCGCTCAAATTTTTACATTTTTTTTTGTTCGTTGAAGTAAAATATTTTGCGCTTTATGTCTTTATGTAATACATATATACGTATATTTTTTTCATATTTAAATGCATTCCCAAAGATTTTAGGGCGAAAATTCGATGTATGTCTGGGGGGCTGTAACCATGATATTTGTTTACACAATTATGGACGTGCTGCTCGCTGGTCGGGCGCCTCATTGGGGTCGGTTTTGCATCAATTTTTCTTGTGTTTTGAGGTGTGCTTGCATCTGTGTTTGTGGTTTGTGTTCTGCCTGTGCTGCTTATTGAGAAGGTGAGCTATACTCGAGCGAGGATGTGTGGCGTCGTATTGTGGAGCACTTGCCAGATATGTACCACATTTCTGCTGTCAGTGCTTTCTCAACAACGAGAGCGTGACAACGACGACGTGCTATCTTTTTTGTTATGTGTGGACGATAAGTGAGGTTTGTTAACGTAGCAAACTTACTTGTGTGTGTCATTTCATCAGGGTAAAAGCAAATTTGCGGGAAGTTAAGCGCGGGCGAGTTTTTTCTTTCAATTGAAGCATGCTTGGGTGTGTGAAGCAGAAAGCGTGTGCGTGCGCAGTGGGAATTCACCTGCAGATTTGAGCAGAGATATGGGTGGTGGCAAAACCATTTATTTTACAAAAAAAGAGGTTCGCAGCGACTGCCTCATAAGAGGACGGCACCCACAACGAGTAGTTGAGGATCCTCAGTACGGGACCCCATGGGCGTCAGCTGCGGCCTGGGCTCGTCGAACCAAGGCATTTTGGGCCTGAAGGTTAGAGCAGCCAAGCATGCAGGGTTGCCTCCGACTGCTCTCTGGTAGGGTTAGGTATAGGGTGTAGAGCAGGGTTGCACGGGCAGGCCCACACCATGTAGTAGATGGTTGAAGACTTCTCCCCACAGTGTGAGCAGCCTCCAGAAAAGGCGGGATCGAAATGTATGAGGGCTTCTGGGCGCAGCATAGTGTTCGTGAAGAGTTGGAGTAAAAGCCGCTCCTCCACTTTACTTAGGCCTTTGCATGGGCTTGGATAAAGACTGTGATCGAATCGGTAATAGTCCACAATTTCGCGGAAAGAATACACCGGATTGAATTCAAGAACGTCCTGATTGGGGGAGATGAGAGGAAATGCCCGTTGAGAGAGCGCGCGGGCAGTGGCGTCAGCTGTCTCATTATCTTCGAGTGCCATGTGAGCAAAAGCCCAGAATATACTGCAGGGCACAGGGATTCTCTCATAGTGCGAACGTTGCAATAAGCGATGTGCCAGGTATGCGACACAGCCGTTCACGATGTTTCGACAGGCCCCTCGAGAGTCGGAGATGGTGATTTGAGATCTGGGGTGACAAGCGTCCAATGCAATGGCAACTTCCTCCGCATGAATTATGCCCGGCATCGAAATGTGAGCCCGTTAACTGTTTGGTTCTCGTGTACTACAGCGGCCCTGTACCAGCCCCCAGGGTGTGGGCAAAGGCGTTGGCGTAGAAAACTTTGGGTTTTGATCCATCATAGCGGGCGAGGGCTTCCGCCCGCGCCAGGCGCCAGCTATTGTGGTCTTTTTTGTCATATTGTTTGGAAGAGAATGCACGGGGAGTATGCAACTCCACTCGAATCGGAGTTGAACGCGATCTTCTGTGATGTGAATGTGTTGTATGTGTAGGCGCGCTAATAGGCGGCGTCCCGCTACCATCTCTGAAAGTCGACTGTAATAATTTGTGAGGTGGGCCTTTTGAAGCTCCCGAATTGTGGCGGCGCCCGCCTCTGTCAGCAGTGGTGTTGTAAAGGAGCCCTGCTCACAATGGACCAATATTTTGGTTAAATAATTGTTGGGCAATGACGGCGTTTGTTAGATGTAAGCGTTGATCAAGTCTAGGGCGTGTACGTTTAGATCTGTTAATTTGGGGATTTCTTTCTGCATGCCTGTTAATGTTGTGTGCTATAGGAGTGAACGTGTCTAAGACAGTTTCATATGTTGTACGTCCTTTTTCAAACTGCTCTCTGAAATTCTTTTGAGTAGCCGAACGAGGTGTTCTGTGATTTCAGCTGCCTTAGCAAGGCCAGCGACAAGGCGGATTACATTTGCTACCATCACCGGTGCTGTCTTGACTGCCTTCCTCGAGTGGAATCCACCTGTCAACCAGTCTACAACAAGAATTGTTCCAGCGTACCGGTTGCCACTTCTGGACGAAAGCGTCTGGCCCATCTGGCAACGCGGATCAGCTTCCAAGGCAATTGGAGATACCGTCAGCAGATATAAAGCACCGCCTACCACCTTCCAATTTGGGCGCGACACCGCACCGAGAATGGCGTACTCATGCACGATGCTCTTGCAGGTCAGTAATTTGAACCATGCAGCTTGTGTTAAGAGGAGCAAATACTGCCTGCTAGCGGTGTCGTGCCCACCTTGTCTGACCGAGTTGACGCGACAGGCGAAATACTTCTCGTCTGGCATGTCTGGCTATTTAATTGATCTTCTACACTTGATTTCGGGTGACGTAGAATCGAATCCTGGTCCTATGAATAAAGTAGAAGCTGATGCGTTTGCCCAGGCCCTAAACACCATAACAAAGCTTGAAAAGGATCTTGCCGCTTTGTCAACAGTGTTGAAAAACAGTGCTGAAAGGCAGGCTGCTGCTTATGAAGAAATTAAGGTATTAAACGCTAGACTAGAGGCACTTGAAAGTCGAACACCACTGGGTGATCGGGGAACCATGGCAAATGCTGATGTTGTAGGCATGGTGTCCAAACAAGTGACGGCTATAACGACTCAATGTAACGACACGGAAAACAGGATGCGGCGTTCTAATGTGGTTTTCTTAGGCCTAGATGACGATCCCAAATGGGATTGGGCTGCATTCAAACAGCAAGTAATTAAATTTTGGGCAGGCCCCGCCGCGGTGGTCTAGTGGCTAAGGTACTCGGCTGCTGACCCGCAGGTCGCGGGTTCGATTCCCGGCTGCGGCAGCTGCATTTCCGATGGAGGCGGAAATGTTGTAGGCCCGTGTGCTCAGATTTGGGCGCACGTTAAAGAACCCCAGGTGGTCAAAATTTCCGGAGCCCTCCACTACGGCGTCTCTCATAATCATATAGTGGTTTTGGGACGTTAAACCCTACAAATCAATCAATCAAATCAATTTTGGGCAGAAAAACTGGGCGTTACATTGTCATGTGATAAATTTGAGCGTGTACACCAGCTTGGCAGGTTTGCTGCAGGAAAATCAAGGCCTGTCGTCGCCAAGCTAACTTTCAAAGATAAAGAGCGGATTTCGTCTTGTGGACCGAAGCTTAAGAGAATGGCGTTTTCAGTTCGAGAAGATTTTTCGCTGGCAACTCGGCAGGCCAGGCAAAAGCTGCTTGCGTTTGCAAAAACACTGCATAAATCATTTAAGCTTTCAGTTGACAAACTACGAATTGGCTCCGTGACATACGTCTATGATGGTATCGCTGGCTCTGTCGTCGAGCTAAAAGGCAGCTACGCCAAAACACCTGTGCCGATTCTCTAAGAACAAAGGCAGATCGCAACTTAATCATTATCAGTGTCATTTCCAAACACACGAAGCCTCATGTCAAAGGTTGATCTCATTTCAAGCTATCTTGATGATGCTGACTCAGACGTTATCGCCTTCACCGAGACTTGGCTATCTCCCGCAGTATATGACACCGAAAGCAGTGCTCTTACTAGTATCTATAATACATACAGGTACGATCGCACTTGCAAGAGGGGAGGTGGTGTTTTATTGGGCGTCAAAAAAGTATTCTATCATTCCTTGACACAAACTCCGATATCGAAATTGTCTGGACTGCCTGCAAGATATTCTCAATTAATATATTCGTCGGCTGTTGTTACCGTCCACCTGAATCAAACAGCTCTTTTAACGATGAATTGCGCATTAGCCTAGAGAAAGCATGTGAGGTCTTTCTTTCAAACATTACTTATTTATTTGGTGACTTCAACTTCCCGTCAATTGACTGGGACAGCATTTCTTCGTCATGTAACGTATCACCTGAATTCATTGATTTGACCCTGGACTACAACCTCTCCCAAACTGTATCTCAGTCAACCAGTAGTTCAAACATACTGGACTTTATTCTTACAAGTCATCCAGAAACATTAGTACACATAGAACATGTAGATGGTTTCAGCGATCATAGTTTTGCTTGAAGTCATTTTAAACATACCTTCTACCGTTACTGATATGTTGTCGAAACTCATTCGTAATTACAATAAAGTTAATTACGTCACAATAAATAGTGGACTAGATAGCTTTTGGAAGCATGAAATGCTGCCATCTTTTCACAGTAGGTCAGTTGAAGAAAATTGGCTGATGTTTAGAGAAAAGATGTCCACATTAATAGACATATACATTCCTCGCATTAAGATCAGTAACTGTACATCTAATCCTTGGTTCACTAAAACCCTTAGCCGTATGAAAAATAGAAAGAAGCAGAATATGAGAACGCCAAACGCGTATAGGAACACCATCAGCATGGACTGATTACAAGGCCAACCTTAAATCATGCTGCTCCGCTGTGCTCGCAGCAAAGGATAAATACTTTTCAAATGATCTGCCACAATTACTCAAGAACAATCGAACAAAGTTTTGGAAAACATTGAGCCCAAATCAAAGAAGTTCACAAATCGTCTTGCACAATGACAACGCAGTTGCCCTTTCTGAGAGCGAGTGTTCTGCGGCTTTCAATTCCTTTTTCACGTCCGTATTCACATGTGAGGATAGCTCAGCGGTACCGCTTGCACGTGATTTCGATTATAATTACATGGCACCAATCGACATTGCCATCGAGGGCGTTGCTTCACAAATAAAAAATCTTAAATTGTCTTCATCAAGTGGGATTGATAGAATAAGTTCTAAAATACCAAAAAAACACCATATCTATATGAAGCATCATCCTGTTTGACATCTTCAGGCAGTCCTTATCTTCTAGTGTCGTTTCTTCTGACTGGAAGGTAGTGCCTATCTACAAAAATGGAAGTAAAAATTCATGTGAAAATTACAGGCCCATCTCACTTACCTGCATTTGCTTCAAATTGTTGGAACACGTCATTGCTTCGCATGTTTACAAACATCTCGAGTCGAACAAATTCTTTTTCTCGAATCAGCATGGTTTTAGAAAGGGACTTTCTTGCGAGACACAATTACTCGAATTTATAACAGATATCCACCTTAACATGAATCACTTCTTACATAAAGACTGCTTATTTCTTGACTTCTCGAAAGTGTTTGATCGCGTTGCACATTGCCGCCTCATATCAAAACATTCAGCTCTAAAATTAAACTCCTCTACATTGTCATGGCTACGTAACTTTCTATCTAATCAAGAGCAATTTACTTCTGTTAATGAAGTCGATTCCCCTGAATCTATCGTTGCTTCTGGTGTGCCGCAGGGTAGCGTCCTTGGGCCTATGTTGTTTTTAATCTATATGAATGATCTGCCTAACAACATCACTTCTCGCATACGAATATTTGCCGATGACTGCATAGTTTACCGCCCAATAACCAACAATAATGATCATATCACGCTTCAACGAGACCTAGAAATTGTAAACCAGTGGTGTAACACATGGCTCATGACACTAAACGTGTCGAAGTGTAAAATTATGTCTTTCACCCGCAAACCTGTTAATTCACAGTTTTCTTATCACATCAACAGTAATGTCATATCGCCGACCACGACCTATAAGTATCTAGGCGTGCACCTTACACCTAATCTATCATGGTCAGAGCACATAACTTGCGTATGTGCCAGTGCATCCAAATCATTAGGATTCTTGCGCCGAAACATGTGCAGTGCACCCTCCCCCTTGCGAAAACTTGCGTATCTAACTTTTGTGCGGCCACAGCTTGAGTATGCATCTCCGATTTGGTCCCCACATCAGAAATACCTTATCGAAGCATTAGAAATCATTCAGAATAGGGCAAGCCGTTTCATATTGCTCACAACTATAGTAACCTGTCTAGTATCACGCAAATAAAAAATAAACTATCATTACCGTCGTTAAGTACCCACCATAATATTGCATTGCTGTTATTGTTCCATAAGGTCCTTCACTCTGACGACTTATCACTACCTTGTTTGAATCATCAAGTCTATATATCGCGAAGATTGCACAACACTCTCAGTTACGCCCGCCTATATGGGGCGACGCAATCATTCAATTTTTCCCCACTATCTCGCGCTATTCATCTCTGGAACAGCTTACCAGACAACATTGCTTCACTTAGAGACCACGACGCTTTTTGTCTTCAATTGAACAAACATTTTTCCGCACACTTGGCTTAGTATCCTTGATTTTTAATAGTAAAACTTCTTTTTGATAAGCTATAGTAAGGGCGCTTTTCAAACTGATGGCGTCTGTCTCTTCATACCACTGTCATACATTTCTTACTTTTCTTTACAATGACGTAATTGAATGGTGGCTGTTATACCGTTTATTGTGCCTGTACTTCGTATTATATCACTCCTACGCCATATTTACTATGTCGTGCGTAAATAATGTTTTTGCGCATATAGTTATCTGTTAATCTCTTTTCTACTTGTTATTTTATTCTACTGCCCTGTAATTCTACACTGTGGAAATCTTCCTTTACAATGTATGGAATTGTACTGTATACCCCCCTCACCCTATTCCTCTTACGGGGCCTGTGAGGTTTTCTCAAATAAAAATAAGTAAAAAGTATGCCGCTGTATGCATCCCCACCGGCACGCATCTTTAAACTACCGTGTTACTCGAGCTCGCGTGTTCGCGTGCAGCATCTTCCATTGACTTAGGTATAGGGCTCGCAAAGCTTGCAGTTAACGCTTAGGTGTTTATGCAACCCGTTTAGTCATATTTGAGCTTACGCTATACATCCGCCACATAGGTTGCCTGGTGCGGCCAGAACCCACAAATATTGAGATGTTTGTAAAACTTCAACTCTATTTTCGAACAAATTTCTCATAGCTAATTGTGGCCGAATTGATGTAGCTTAACTGTGTGAGCCCTAATTGAATCATTAGTCCATGGGGTCGAGTACATTTTATTTTATTCAGCTTGTTTTCGCTGTGCTTAGAATTTGTTATTTTATTGTGGTTTATTAAATATTGTATGCGCCTCGCCCAACCTTGGCGTTCAAACTTTGCTAAACACTTTTGCGTGTACGAACAATGAAAACAGTTTAGACCACCACATTCAATGCCATTTTCTAATAGATCACAAGCTTAAACGCGTCTGGTTAGAAACACACATGAAAACATTAAAAAAAACCACACACTGGCCCCGAATAAACGCACAATGTTTGTCACTTGTGAATAAGGCTGCTGTGCGGAGGCCAGAACGTCATGCTTTTATGTGCTTTTAATCGTGGTCAGCATGTTGTTTTAATTGTCTTCACACCAGATGACAAGCCTAAGTAAATTCTCTAAGCATGCGCTACGCATATTAAAGAATCCGTGGTGTTTCCAGGAATGAAGATATTATTTATTGCTACACACTTGCAGTAATGTCATACAACATGGTATGCACACATATGGCATGCACGTGTTACTGTGAACTTGTAAAATTGGGCAATGTATTTATCTGAGAATAATGAATATATACTGCTTGTCTGCAAGCTGTTGGCATTGAAGCAAATATACAACTTCAGAATTCACTCTCATGAAATGTTTATTCTGTATTGCTAAATCGCGGTCAATAGCTTCCAGGATTCTGGCTATCGGAGATTGTTGCAGAAGCTTGCGTGCTTTATTTGAATGGTATGTAGATCAAGATGGGTGCCTTGTATGTCTTAGCTTTTCCACATTTGTTTTTCATTATTCATTAGACAACTTGTAATGAGGGGTATGTGAGGGATGAGTGAGGAGCGCTGCCTTTTTAGACACCTGGAATTATTGAAACTAAGAGCCATAATTTAGCAGCAGACAATAGTGATTTAAGGAAACCAATTTTTGATATTATATGTATAATTGTCTCAATGTAAGCAGCTGGAAGAAAGTTACATTAGCTGTGTAGAAAATTAAATTTGTATTTTAATTTTATATGTTACCACCAATGGATACCTAATGAAAGTGCATACCGTCATGTTAGTGCTGTCCTATCACTGAATCGGCATGTATACGCACTATGTAGGAGCGCCATTCAAACATATTTAGTGACACATCTGTAATGTGGAAATCGCATATTCTTTCGTAAGGTTGCAGCTGTGTTTGCCGAGAACATCGAGGAAGTCTTTGTTGTAAGCTATCTGGTTTTTGTACATCCTACTCTTTTAAAACACATTGTTTCTGATCATTCTAAAGAGAGTGCCAAATTCAGCTTCGCTGACGGACACATGTCAATAAATTGTTTTTTCTTTCCCCGAGTCGCAGCCAATACATGCTCGTCGTAGGAAAAGAGTGTGGAAGATGTCTGGACTAGCCTGTCATCATTGCTGGCTCGTGGTAAAGTTCCCTGCTGATGCATAGCAGCTACGCATGGCTTCTGTTTCCTGTGGAAAGGGAACTTCACAGAGTCAAGTGGTAGCTGTATTCAGGAAGCACAAAAGTTACGGTTGTTCAAAATTAACACTTTTGTTTTTTCTTAAAAAAGAAGTCAGTGCTGTAAGTTATGTATGTAAAAGCCACACTTGCAGATAGCTATGTATCCAGGGGGACGAAATGTGAGACAATAATTATCTCCATCAGCTGTGCTATTGAGTAAAATTCATTATTGAACTTAATAGTGATTGCAAATATTTGAGCCAGTCACATTTTTACATTACTTCACTTGTAAGAATTCTAGCATGCCTGTGCTCAGATATCCTGTTTGAATGTTTAGTTACGGCTTGCATTATTATGTGTGCAGAACAGAGAGCCCAAGCACAGACTCCCTGATTTGATGCATTGCATCTGAGCATGGGTCGGAGGCATGGGCAAAAAGTTAAAAGGGTTATTAATTTACTATTCGCTGGCAATAGGAAGAACCGACTGCTCGTTCCACCAAAGAGTAATAGTTTACTGATCCTCACTGCCTTGTATGCGTAACCACGAAAAGCTAAATTAAACTTTGGAACGGGATATCTAGGAGCATCAAGATAATCAAAGAATTTTCCCAAGTGACACTTTGTAGAAACACGACTGCCTTTAACTTTACAATGCAGACATACCCGTTTATTTTGAGTGACTAAAACTTTAATATTCTTAGTTGATTGGCCAGATGACAGCATTATTTTCTTACTTTGTGTTCCCCTGGACACAATCTGCCAAGGTGCTTTTTTCGGTTCTTAAGGCTGAATTTTAGTTCAACTCGAGAGCACATTTATGCATGAGTCAGTGCTACTTACTAAGCTATTTACTGCTTATTTTTTTTCAAGATCTACTGAGTGAGTTGCCCGCCAGACTCACATGTCATGTTTTATTTCATGCCTTATGTGCAATTGGTCATATAAAGCACTTTTTGTGTTGTGATAAAAAGTAGAACATTAATGACTTTATCTTCACTGTAACCTTCACTAAACGTTTTATTTTAATACGTTTTTGTAACCTTAATTATTTAATTGTCCTTGGGAAGTTCATTTCATAAGTGCAATCAAGTGATTTCCTACTGTCGCACTTCATCATACCTAACTTTTCTAATACTTAACCATGTAGGATACTTTACAGTGATACATACTAATGTTTAGCATTGTTATTGATAACTGATAAAAGGCATACTAGAATATTGTAACGTGAGTTTATGGTTTGGAGGAGGGGTTGAATGCAGAGTTTTTCAACTACATAGTAATATCTGCTTGCTTTGTTTAATGTCAAGTGTAATGAAAATAATGTTTACTGAGGTTAACGTGTTAGTCACGATATAGTTATCAGGAAAACTATAGTGGAGGGCTTCAGAAATTTCGACCACCTGGGGTTCTTTAAAATGCAGTCATGTCTAAGCAGACAGGTGTCAAGTATTTTCTTCTTGATCGAAATTGTGGCCGTGACAGCCAGGGTTCGATTCCGTGGCTTTCATTTCGGCAGTCAAAGATTACGTGAAGGTTATACTGGTTGTGGGCGGTGATATTGCGTCCATGATGCACGTTAAGTACAACAGTTTGGTGCCAACCGGGCATCTTTGCTAGTGCACTGGTGTTGTTTTTCGCATTTATAATTTACTGCAATATTTAATTATTTTATCAAGACGCGTTTCTGAGCAGCTCTGCGTAGTGTGTGCTGGTGTTTAACACATTCCTAATTTCTTGCACTATTTATTGATTGTTGCATGTATCTTGAATTAGGTGTGAAGTTATGAATGTTCCTTCATTTAAAATCTGTAAGGCTGCATACACTTTATATTAGCCTGTAAAGTTCAATAAGTCACTGTGATATACTTTGCATATCATACATCAGATGGCTAACTTGGGTGGGCAGAGTTTATATAAGTAGCCCATAGTGTTTCGAATGCATTGAAAACTGCCTTGGTATCAGAATTTACTGTTGTGAAGAGAGGGATAGTCAGAAAGTATAGTTGAAATTCCTTAGATAAGCTGGCCGGCGTTTCGATAAGGGGACCTATCTTCGTAAAAGGCACCTTGTCATCTTTCGCATGTTAGTTTTAAAGGGGTTAGTTGAGAAGTCATCTCTTGGGCGTAGCGCGTGTCCCTGTTGGTAATCTCCACCTTAAAAGAAAAAAAATCTATAAAGCAGAGGAGTGTAGTCCTCGCTTCATTTCAAGTCGGGTGGTAGTGATTCAAAATGTTCTTGGAGGGTGGAGAAAAAAAAGAAGAAACAACAACAAAAACACACACAAAGTAGGAGCCGTGAATTGCCAAGCGGTAGCCGCTACATACACGAAAAAAGGTAAGAGCTTCAAAGTTCGAAGCCGGCTGACGGTCCCCGCATCCGGCGACCACAAAGGGTTGCCGACGATAGCGGCTTTCACCTGTTCTGGAACACCTATGAATGAGACTCATGAAAAGAAAGCGGTTACAAAAAAATGGCAGTGGCTTAGCACAGCTATGCCAAGATATACGTAGCGTTAGCAAAGGTTCAGCTGATTATTCCTAGCTTTCCAGATATCATGCTTACAGCTGTTCCAATGACACACACACGGTATACGTATTATGTGGCACATGTATATTTATTTTGCCGGGCAACTACTTCAGGATCCGATGAGTTAAGCTTCTCCGCTCTACTGCACCGTTGAGCAGCATTTGCACTCTCATTCTCCATGGCTATACCACAGTGGCAAACGCCAGTCAGAGGCGCTATCAAGCTGCTCCAGCGCAGTGTCAGATGGCGACTGCACAGGGAAGGCGCGCGCGTCCGCGTCCATATGTCTACCAAGGCTATGAAGGCACTCCTCTGGAAAGCGCACACCAGCGGCGGCGAGTCGCACGCTGCCGCGGCCGAGTGCGAGGGAGGTGCCGGCTCCGGTGCGTGACACCACTGATCGTTTGCGCAGTGCATTGAATTGCGAGCACACCAGCGGCGAGCCCCGCGCGGTGGTGGCGGAGTATCATTGCGCATGCGCAGACCAGTCCCACACGAAATTGGCTCAGCGAGGCCAGTGTAGCTAACGCTACAAAAGGGGATGAGAGAAGCAGGTGGCTTACTTTCAAATGCCAAGATGTCAATGGTAAACAATACCGGATGGGTTCGGAAGAGCACGTATTTAATGTGGAAATTCATTGGCGAAACTATGCTTTCAGTATCCCCGTGGGTGGTCCGCTCAGTGGAATTGCCTCAAGAATTTGGCGGCATGTTCGCATAGAAAGCGGGAAACCGAGAATGCAAAAGAAATGAGCGACGCAACTACGAGAGAAACACAAAAAATAAAGGGAAAAACGAAAAAAGGTGGGTTGGGGGTATGTGTGACGTCAGCGTTAACAGACGAGGGAAAAAAAGAGATGCAGATAACTTTGTGGGTTGGTAGCGACTTTAGACATGTGCAGTAGGAGTGGTTCTGAAGCGAGAAAAGAGAAAAGAAAGCCGGGGCTAAAATGTTCTAAAAAATAAACATTTCGTAGCTGTATGTAGACACATGCATATCTATAAATAAAACAAAAAAATTGAGAGAGAGTAATATTAGTATGATATGTAGGCCAGGAGCAGTTCCATGTAATACCGGCTATGTCTATTTGAAGGCTGAACATATCTTGTCTCTAAGTACTACTGCCGCAATTATGCTATGGCTTTCAGCGATTCCAAATTGCCGCATGCTACAATCATTTCTTCTGGGTGTAGGGACTTAAATCTGTGTATCGACTATGATTCCATGTACCTATTTCGTCTCTAGTAGTGGCCGGAAAATATTTTGTAGAACGTAAAGCTTTGCTTGGTCGAAATTATGGTCCTCTTTGTTGATGTGACCGGTTACTGCTTTTGATAAATTGTGCTTTGTGTCTGCACGATGGCCGGTCAGTCTTGCGTGAATTGCCTGCCTATTTTCGCCTATATATTGTTTTTACAGGCGGCACACTCAAGATATTATATAAGGTTGTTTGAAGTGCAAGTGAAGCTCGATGGAACTTTGTGAATGTAGTCAGATGCTGTGCTTTT
Organism: Rhipicephalus annulatus; assembly: GCA_013436015.1. Classification (NCBI taxonomy): domain Eukaryota; kingdom Metazoa; phylum Arthropoda; class Arachnida; order Ixodida; family Ixodidae; genus Rhipicephalus; species Rhipicephalus annulatus. The sequence goes on along the minus strand of WOVY01002299.1, from coordinate 307,375 downwards.
TACGTCGGTAGCCAGCTGTAAATGTTTGCAGGTGAAGCATATGGAATGGCCAAAGGGACAAGACGGTGTCCTATAGTCTTTAAGTTTTGCGTGAAATGGCAATGTGTGGCTCGCAGTATTTGCAACGCTAACATCAAAGGCATGCTTGTTCACGCAAAACTTAAAGCAAAGACAAGGACAACGTCTGGTTTCTGTAGCTGGCAGAGACGCTCCACCTGCAAACGTATACAGCTGGCTACCAACGTAAAAAGCACAGCATCTGACTGACTTCACAAGGACAAATCGAGCTTTTCCTTCACTTTAAACAACCTAATATACTGTCTTGAGAGTGGCACTTGTAAAAAAAAAACAATATATAGGCGAAAGTGGGCAGCCAATTCACGTAAGAATGAACGGCCACCGTGCAGACACAAAGCACAATTTATCAAAAGCAGTAGCCCGTCACTTCAACCAACAGGACCATGATTTTGACCAAGCAAAGCTTTACGTTCTACAAAAATGCACAAGTGCATCTTGAGTCAGTTCAAAATGCCTAGCAAGTTGGATGACTGAGTATGGCCACATAAAACCAGTGCGGATTAAGCAAATGCCAAACAATTGAATTGTGAGAGAGTTGAGATTCTCTAGCCAGTGCAATACCAGAATAAGACCAAGTCAAGCCACTCCTGATTGAGACGGATTAAGCTAATCGTAAGCAAGTAAATTTTGAGTATTTTGAGATTGCGGAACCAGTCGGATGACAGTATAGTCACTATAACCCCACGTTAATTAAGAGAGATTAAGCTAATCCGAATGAAACAATTATCAAATAAGTTCAGTTCGAGTGAATTGTGATTGCGTAGTTAGTGTATGACTGTGTACAGCCACGTTAAGCCACTTAAAACTGAGCCGGATTAAGCTAATCTGAATGAGGCCAACACCGAATAAGTTGGTTTTAAGACCAGTGATTTATGTTAGTAAAACGCTCTTATCAGACCGAGTAAATTTTGATACACGTCAAATGATTTAAACTACCACTAAAGCTCTATGATCGAGTCATGTGTGCCATGGCGCACACGACATGCATGACATGCTTTTCGTGTATGACCAGTAATTTATGTTCCCATGCGCTTTTGTCATACCTTGTCAATTTTGGTGCATATCAAGTTAACACAATGGCTGTTAGGACTCATTATTCCAGCCATGTATGTCATGGTCTATGTGACATGAAGGTAATAGTTTTTAGGTATGAACGCGTCATTTATACTTTTCGTATTTTTCTTGTCATGCCATGCCAGCTTTGATGTACATGAAGTCAAGCAATTGGACACAAGAGCACTAAAACCTACGCAGCCACTTAGATAGATTCACCGACAATTACGCTGAAATTGCCTTTGCCTGGTGGTGAAATACTTAGTTTTGATAATTAGGGCCTAATAACTAATGTTTATTTCTTTTAGTGCTTGTAAATACAAATAATGTCCGTATATGCCCTACCGTCAGTAGTCATAAATTGAGTCAAATTGCCGTGAGTTTCACTGAAAGCGATCCATCGGTGCATGCCAGGCAATGCCTGCTAACTAGAACGTTTGAAGCAAAATAGCGCCTACAAAAGCACTCCACCATGTACCGGAGGCGTGTTTGACAACCGTATGCTAGAGAACGCGCGAGAGAGAAGGGAGACGCCCATGTCGTCTGCTACGGCGCTCATTGGGAGCGACTACCACGAACGTCATTTCCGCGTTCAGTTAGAATTTTCGCTGTTTTTTGCGGTTGCCGCTCCAGCAGCCAAGGCCGCCACGGACTCGCCGGTACTGAGGGCAGCTGTGTGTGTGACGTGTTTTGTGAATCAGAATGCTTTTGGGTTGTTTCCGAACTACTGATACCATAAGTAAACAGTCTTGGGAAAATCGCGTGACGGACTGCACATACGACGTATTTGTTTGCCCCAGCGTCGCTAGCATCATGGCCCGCTTTTTCCCGTAGGTCACGCAGCATGTTAATTAAGCTTCAATCCGGTCGGCTTATTACGCTGTTGCAGGCACGGCCGTACGTCACCGTTCATGTTTTGAGCAATTTCGAGGCTACCGATGGTATTGCCTACACAATCGATGCATATCGTTAGTAATTGCGAGTTTAAACTATCAAGTGTTCATAATACGCCCCAGTCGTTTCTTTTACCTGCAGCGAGAGTGGCAGAAAAACTTGAAACAGTTGTTCAATCACTGAGTATGTCCTGTTTTAAAATAAACTACCTAGTTACTTAACATTGCAGTGTTGGTTCGTGATGCCTGCCGTGCTTTTGCGGACTTAGTACAGCAGACATTCTCCAATATACTGCACGTTTCTAACTTGCAGGGGACCGTGGGTAATATTTGAAGCAAAATCAGGGAGATATGGCCATATTTGCAGCGCAAAACAAAAACCAGAGTTGACAACAAGTGCGTGGCACCTAACTGTATCACTGTGATGGTACTGAGCAGCTTAATACATAGACGAATAGAAAAAAAAGATAGATCACTGGCAGATGGTGCGAAAGAAAACTGAAAGACGGTTAAGGGTGACTTTAGTTTTCAATAAATTTCTGCAAGAGTATGTTTATGCCAGATGTTTTATTTGTATTACCTCAAAGGCCCGAGGGCACCGGAAGAGGCAGTAGAAAATTCAATGCACGTAAATAAGTAAGCATTATAGTAATTTCTAACTTTACGGTGTTACCTATATGGTTGCGTGCTTCAGAGAGGATCAGGTGTTTTATTATAAGTAAGCAAGTACTAATAGACACAGAAAGTAAAAATCCTGTGAATATTGTCATCGAGTTCTTCCTGTTTCAGCAAAAGCTTTTTTTATTGTTCGTTGCCATTAACTCACTTTATTATTTCTACGCTTCCGCATTAACCCTTCCCTGTGAGTCATTCTTGCTGTCTTCATGCGGATGGCTTCAGACAGGCAACATACATATTCACTATAGGCTCCCAGAAGTTTTTCTGTACTATGGGACCTGCTAATGTGATATTTTTTTACGATATAGCTCTTCCATAACTGTTTTAATAAACTTGACATATATTGACTTGAACACGCTGCGCTCAACTGCAAACAGTGTTTTCAGAAACAGAATGAAGAAAGTTCATCTGCATTAGCGAACTGAACTGGGCCTTTAGGTATGCACATTACAAAATGTCGGATTTAGACAAGTCATACCGATCTGTTTAAAACTCCCAAGTAGAAGCAAACACTAGAAACTGCTCAAAACATGAACGGTAGCATAAGGCCGTTAGATGTGGCCGTTAGAATGGGGATCAAAAGTGCAACTATGGAGGAGGAGGGGGGGGGGTTTAAAACTTAGGCATGAGCTAAACACGCGTGGTGAAAAACGAGCTTCCCCCGTTATGAAACCCCGCGGCCACGGCTGTACGTCCCGCTCCAACGCTTAAATCTTGTCCCTCAACCACTCTTCGTAATGCCACGAGTGTGCAGATGCCGCCTATCCCCGCAGTCAGCCCTGACACTGTTTACTTACGGCTTCAGTAGTTTGGAAACAACTCCAAAGCAGTCGGATCACTGGCATATTGGCAAAACGCAGCACCGCAATCACCCGCCCCTCACCCCGCGAGCGCAGCGACGACGGCGAGGACAGACGAGGGTGTCAGGCATTGTGAGCAAATGACGTTTGCAGCGGTGGTAGCCTATGAGTGCCGTAGCAGACTACATGGGCGTCTGCCCCCTCTCTCGTGCGTTCTCCATCAAACGGTTGTCAAACACGCGTACCGGAGGAGCACATCAAGACGCCCTACATTGATCTAAAACCTCTTATTATAGAAAGTAGCGCCGCTTCCTTCACTCCAAAGCTTTCCTCCTCTGTGGGCAATCATAAGGTGGTTTTGAGACGTTGAAACCCACATATCAATCAATCTTCTATGCTCAATCAACAAGCTGAGCATCCTTTCCCAACTGGCCATATACTCTCACGAATGGCCGCCATGTGGGTACTGGATCTCGCCACTTTCTTCTCAACAATACTCTGTGAAACAGAGGCGTTAACCACTAAGCCACCCCGGAGCACTTCATGTCGTGCCGAGAATAAGTATGGGCAATGAAATTTTTAAAATTCATTATTCGCTTTCAGTGTGATAATGCTAATATGTTAACGAGATCTTTGATGGCCGTTTTATAAAGGGTATCCCGTTATTTGAGAAGTATTGTTTGTATAAAAATGGAAGCCTGAACGAGTTGTATGCGTTAATTTTGATTGAAATAGCGACCACGAGAGGAAGACTAAAAATAAAAAAAAACGTACTATTCTCGAATTCTGCCAGCTCTAGCACACCTTGGTTGGTTCCTGAATAGCTTGGCGTAGCTCTCTTTGGGAGATAGGCCATGAATCGAACAGTATCTAGCTTAGTAAACTGATTTGAGGGAACGGGTTGAAAATGAATTTTTTCAGCAGTAAAGATTAATAACATAAGCTCTCAAGGCTGCACACACACAAAATCTTTAGAGCACTAATATTAACGAACCCAAAAAGAAATTTAGACATGGTCAGCACCTGTCCATATTTTTATTCTTCGTGGTCATCTCGTGTGCGCTGAGTCAAGTGAGGTGAACGCATGTTTTATTTCGACCGAAGCTTTTCTATCAGACGTGATAGTGATACGTGGGCACATTTTAATGAAAACTTGCTCCTCGTGAAAATTCGTACTTTCGCCCAGTGGATACAGGTGAGCTGTTTCCGGATGCCATGGAATGATCTGAAGTTGAAGTTACATTACACTGGTTTTTTCCGATTCTTTAAACTCAATCACACAAAATGCCATCGGCTTCAGGGCTTTGTTTCTTGGTCACAGTGACCAGAAGATTGCTGATGCATTACGGGAATTTCTTAAAGGATAAAAAACATTTACGTTACAAACTCTACTTATCAAAATTTTACCATCCAGATTCTGGAATTCATTGCTTAAATCCAATTGTATTTCATACTCTATTCTTAGTTTTTATTCATTTATTATTGTCAAGTAATCAATGTTGGAACTTTCATAATTTCCTTCAAAAACTAACCGGTTCTTGGCCAATCACCCAGTGTGGGCACAGTTTTAGGGTCTACTATAGTGTACTTTGGGTTTTGAATTTCGGTTTTGAATTGGGCGAGTTGGTGATACATGATTGTTTTGAAATGAGAGCGTACTACTTAGACGCGGACAGAACGACTTCGTGAAGAAGCGAGATCCCCCTGACCTGTTAGCCATTGTTAGAAGTAAGCGCTTGTCCCTGTCTTTCTGTCCGCGTCTAAGTAGTGCGCTCTCATTTCAAAACAATCATGCATCACCAACTCGTCCAATCAACAATATTGACAAATCTACATTGGGACGGCATTTTTTCTCAGTTTGTTCGTGAGATAATGCGGAAGTCCTGAATAATTCTATAACTACAGACTAACGTTACATCTTCCTTCAGGTCACCCATGCGGGATTGCATAGCAACATATTGGCCTCAAAGAGACAATCGGCGCAGGCATCTGCTGGAACAGGTATACTTGACTTTTTGTCTCTTGCTTAAAATGAGCGGCCGTTGCGCCGGTGTACTTCGCATATTTCACCTCGCCATTGCCTGAGCTCGGCGCTTCGCGCACATATTGACTCGAGCTTACCGCAACAACAACAACAACAACGACAACATCAACAACAACGACAATAACAACAACAACGACGACAACGACGACAACGACGACGACGACAATAATAACAACCAATCAATCGATCATTTATTTAACGTGCCCTTGAACAAATATGGCATCTTATTGCAGGCGTACGCATAAATAAAAATACAGTACAGACACTCTTCATAAAAATCAAATGAAAAATCAAAATACCAGAAAGAAAGAAATCAGCCCGAGATTTGAAAAATAAAAACACAAGAGGAGAATTACAGATAGGAAGCGAAAAATAAAGTGGAATTTACACAAGTATGTACAAACGTTCCTGAGAGACGGAAAGCGAATAATCTGTACATTGTGAAAAACTATATTGAGACAGTGCAGTGCTGCGATAAAAGCAATAACAGTAAACAGTGAAAAACATCAAGATTATGAACTTTAAAAGGGCCATGTGTCACTCTTAGAGCATGTATTTTTCATCGATTTTTCTCGTGCTGTGGAACGCGCCGATATCGTTGCCCACATGACAACGCCGAAATTGACGCTGTTATAATTCTTATTCATGGGAGAAACTACTTTGATTTCAGACTACGGCGACACACATCGGCTATTTTGTTATGGCAAGTGACGTGATTTCATGCGACGTGACGACAATCACCGTTAGCTTTTGATTGGCTTTCACGCGAGAAATAGCATGCAATATTCATATGGAGGTAGCTAGGCTCTTTGAGTGAATGCCAAAAACAGTAAAAAAATTGTTTATAGTTTCTCAGAAAAAAAAATCATTCCTCTTTAGAAATGATGTATTTTCAGAACAACGAACACAACACTTAGCCTGCGAACGAGGCTATATCAGGTAAACCGGCGACTAAGAGTGGAAACGCATGCCGGGTTTTTAGCGAGCCAAAAATACGGCAGGCGGTGGGCGCCGGCGTTGCCATAGAACGCGTCTTTCATGCAAGTGAAGAAGTGCCCTGCGGAAAGTGTATGTGTGTATCTCGCACAGTGTGACCGTGGGAGCGACTGCTACCCGACGCACGTGCACGGTTCGTAGTAGCCATGCATGACGCTGTCAAAAAAAAGTGTTGGCGAGGTATTGTGTGAAAGCGACCATGAGGTGACATTTCCGGTATGTCTTTACGAGACGCACGCTGTGATTAGAAGTGGTCTTTGACGTCAGCAGGTGAGCGAAATGCGAAAGAGAACATTTCTCGTCGTCGTCTGCTGGGGTTTTGAATTTTGAGAACTCATAACTTCGCCTTCCGTTCACCCGCTTCCATCATCCTTGTTGGATTCGTCTCGGTAATCTTCGTACACGCGTTCCAGTGCTTTTTAAAGCTGACCCAAAAGTGTCGCAGGGCCCCTCCAACAATAAAGACTGCGTACTTTGTGAACAGCAGAGTGTTGAAAAAGTTGGCAGGTACATTAAATGGTCAATTCTCTCTGGTTAACTTACGTAGAATCAGAAAATTTACACAACTGAGAAGCAAAGGGCAGGATATCAAACCGTTAACTGGTTTCTAAAAAAGAAGAGGTGAGCGCTGTTTCATCGTCAGTCAAGTGATGACAATGATACTAACCTGGCAGTGTTAGAACGAGATCAAGAGTCATTTGTAGCAATACGATGCTTGCAAATGGTTATGCATTTTTCTGAACTGCCTCAATAGATTCACTGCCATATTTAGCAATGCCCTTCCAGATAACAGGTGCATTCGAGTTAGGGAACTCTTATTGCGGTGCACAATTTCTGGAACGCTGTGAGAGAACTGAATTCTCGAGAGATTTTGGAAACGCAGCTGAAAGAACGAAGGCCTCGCATGGCAGTACCTTTAGTGTGAGCGGAAAAATTAAGCATGCTATCAAAAAGAAAACCAAGATCACTGAACTAATAATAATAATAATAATAATAATAATAATAATAATAATAATAATAATAATAATAATAATAATAATAATAATAATAATAATATTAAATTCATACTACTTTATAATTATAATAATACTAATGATAATAATATTGCTCATTCAAAGGCATTTACTCTCATAAACTTTGCGGGTTCAATCGTTGCGTAGCATTGTTCTTGGAATGTAATGGAGCGCCGACATTTATCTAGCCCGGATCTGAGGAAAATTTCAGGTTGCGCAACCTCTAAATTATTTTTCTGAGTAACCTGGTGTGCAACCATTTCGAAAATACTCTTTCGCATATTTAAAAAAAGTTGATAGATATGTGGGGTTTAACGTCCCAAAACCACCGTATGATTATGAGAGACGCTGTAGGGGAGGGCTCCGAAATTTCGACCACCTGGGGTTCTTTAACGTGCACTCAAATCTGAGCACACGGGCCTACTACATTTCCGCCTCCATCGGAAACGCAGCCGCCGCAGCCGGGATCTGATCCCGCGACCAGCGGGTCAGCAGCCGAGTACCTTAGCCACTAGACCACCGCGGAGGGGCGACTGTATGACGAGCTTAATTGACTTGTCATGACATGAAATTCATGACTTGCATGTCATAGATGTCATGATTTAAGTTTTATAGTCTTGCTGCTTTTGCGGCGGTTTTCTTCGCATGACATATTGCAAAACTGGTATGGTATGACATGACTGCATGTCGAACATAAGTTACTGACTCTAACGTGGAAATCATGACATACATGTCGCCTAAGTTATCACTACAGCCACGCTCTTGGTGCGCTCACGGTCGTTTCGCTAGCCTCAAATATACGAAATTGATTATTACGGGACAGAAATGGATGATCGGTGCAAATATGATAATCTTGACATGTGTGCATGTCATGTAAAACCTGACTACACGCTACGCTCATAGTGCGCTCGTGGTCGTTTCACTAGCTTCACGTATATCAAAGTTGGTGTTACGTGACGTCAATAGATTACGAAGGTATATGACGGGTGGAAACAGGATAATCATCACATGCGTGTAATGGAAGAACAAGTTCATGGTGCGCTCACAGCTGGTTTGCTGGCTTCCCATATGCCAAATTTAGCATTACGGGACTAAGGGAAATGACACGTCCTAGCATAATATTCATGACATGCGTGTCATGTAAAACACGACGACATACTATGCTCATAACATGCACGTGACCGTTTCGCTAGCTCCATATATACAAAATTTTGTATCACGTGACGAGAATAGAGGACAAAGGTAAATGACGCCTCCAAGCATGATAATCATGACATGGAAGTCATATACGGCATAATTTATGTGCGCCTCATAACGTTATGCTGATTTAATGTGGCATATCAACCTTTCTCATTTGTGCTTCGCATATCATTAATTGCCACTGTACGTGGGATCTGTGAATTGTTTTGTGTATTTACTCAATCGGGGCATTCAGGCATTGTATGGTCTATGCTGCTAAAATAGCATAGTCCGCTGGTTGGTACTGCAAATTGCCTAGACTTCTTCCTTCAGTTATCACTCTCATATACATCTGTCATTAGGGTCAAATGTCAATTAGGTATAAGCAGTATGAATTGAGTAAGTACTAAGAGAGGAGCAACGCCTTCAAAAGAAAATTGAGAAGAATGACTGTTGTAAACATCCTTTTGTGGTTATCAGCAGGTGGGCGACGTTAGTGACATTTCAAAGGAAGTGTTTCTGGGAGGCATAATTCGAGAAAAAAGAAGAAGACCATGAGAAATGTTTCAGAGGCTCATTCCGCAGGCAAATTTGCTTAAATATTCGGGCATCCTATATAAAGTTACCTTACATTGGAGAAGCCACATTGATGATGTGTATCCAAGGCAACAAGCGCCATTGGGCGGCTACGGAAGCTTGCTAACCGTAAAGCGGGTTTCAGAAGAGATGCGCTAATAAGGATATATAAACTTTATGTGCAGCCTACTATGAATTCAGATGTGTATTGTTTTCTGGCAGTGCAGCTGATAAAATGAGACGTCTAATACTGCTCGAAAGAGACGCGTTGCGTTTGTGTCTGGGTCTCTCAATGTTTGTTCAGACAGCTTGTTGTATACGGAAGCTCGCCTACATTCTCGGCTAAATAGCTTTAAAACTCTTACTTTGCAAGCATTCTTAAAGGTATACAGGTCACATCAAAGACGCTCATTTTACGTTTTCATTCAAGAACCAAATTTATTCTTCGAAAAAATTGGTAGCGACCACACACCCGCAAATCATATTTGTACAAGCGATGCTACAGCAACTGAATGTAAAAATTAAACATACTGCTCCAATAGACAACCCAGAACCAGTACTTAACATGCAATTTGATGATATATTTCCTCTTAACACGAAACAATTGGCATATAGGTACTTAAATGACCAGTTACCAGATTATATAGCTCACCTGGAGATAAGCAATATCATTGCGACTGATGCATCTGTGTCAAAAGAAAAGGCTAGGGTTGGCATCTTCTCTCCTTCTTTTGACTGGTCCTTTTCAATTCAACTACCACATTATACCCCTGTATTCATTGCAGAATTATTGGCTATTGTTCTTGCCCTACGCAAATCGCCCGCAGGCGAGTCATCAGCAGTGATCATTACAGAATTGTTATCAGTATGTAATGCACTTTCTGCGGCAGCAAATGCAATGCAGATGAATACGTTTCGTCATCTAATACTGAAAAACGTAAAAAAGCTGCATTTGCAATTGGTACCAGGCCACCGTAAATTATATTTGAACGAAATGGTGGTTTCTTTATCAGTAGTATGCCTGAGTGGGCCCCCCATTCCAGTTTTGCCAAACGCGGCTTACGTGACAGCGAGGTTCTGAAATGCTTGTTTGCAATGGGGAATAGGTAATTTAGATATATTTGAAGAATTCGAGCATTCAAGGTATTGCTGAAATAAACAGTGGTGTGTATCTCACCACTTAGAGGTCACTTATCACAGATTGCTCTGTACAGTCCCACAACTAAATTATTACCTTAAGAAAGCTCGACTCAAGGCGTCACCACTGTGCACTTTCTGCAAAGAAATTGAAACAATGGAACATTCCTTTTTATTCTGTCGTCGTTACTCTTATCAGAGAAAAAGATTTTTAGTAGACACATTACAGAAGTTAGGAATACAAGTAAATGTACCAGTAATTTTATCACTTGGCGGAACTTCTTTTGGTTACTGCCACAGGGATGTCTGCTCCGCTGTGTTTGATTACATCAACGCAACTAAAAGATTACCGTGCTAGTGAACCCCTACCTTTTCAGATCTTTAGTTTATAATTCGTACTTCTATGTCTGTCAGGAACAAGAGATGGTTTGACTGCTTGCTCAGCAACCATTTTTTATTGCAGTTTTATCTCTAAATTATTTTTTCACATTGGCTTTAATTTCATTTTAGTTTCATTTAAGTATCCTGCCGCCCGGTCCTTGGCCCATCCCCTTCTTTGGGTGAGTGCCATACATCTGAGGTCATCAGCATCAGCACTAGTGTTCTCAGGCAGAAGAGGAGGAAGCAGGCCGCATGCGTCACGGCTTAAAATAAAAGCAAGGCACCGTCGCATTTATGACCTATCCAGCTAAGTGGGTTACGCCAAGGTGTTGAGGAACCAACCAAACAACCCTTTTGTGTGGCGTGGCATCACTTCAGCTATTGTTACCGTACTGTGAAGCCTACTAGGATGCCAGCCTGTCTGCCCAAAAGTTCGACAGAAGGTGGTGGACCTTTTGTGAGTCGTTGTCAACCTCTGAAGAACCAGTGTCAGCACGGACACACCAGCATCGGCACCGCAACCATGAACGAGATCGCGCCACTGACACAGCAACCTGACACAGTATCGGCTGACACAGTATCGGCTGAAGTTAAACGGAGACTTGTGCTCGCAATGACGATCTTCATCTTGGGCATTTTCACCGTGTTCGCCGCCACTTAGGTCGTGCTGGTTATCACGCCGTACGCCCTGTGCTTTCTTTTCATCACGGGCGAGATCACATCGGCACATTCACCGCCTGGGTGAAGTGGAATGAAGCATTCAGGCCACCGGTGAGGCACCGTAGTGTCAGCACCGAGGCGGGTTTTCCCCCTTCTATCGGCGGCCTCTTTGTTGCATTACATTGCAGACCTTCATGCACTCACGTGCCACCGGTGAACTGGTGGTGCAACGTGTGCGTCATAACAATTTTACCTAACACGTTTTTAGGCGTTGGCATTGCCACACAGGAGTAGAAGATGAAAGTACAAGCTGATAAAACGTTTTCATCATGGTGTTCTATGTCATGTTCTACTTTTCTACCTTTGTTGTATGCCATGGTGGTGGAAAAAGTCTGACAACATTTTACATTCTTGGTACCGGGAAAATAATGTCTCTATAGAGGACGAAGTAAAAGCCGACCACAAATAATAGTCAGATTTCCAGCTCGTATTCCGCTGACTGATCACTCTACGCAGTGACAACGATGTCGAGCCAACTGTTACTTTAATTTAAGTGAAGTGTTTGATTTATGAGGCCCGACGCCAGCTTTTCCATTTAGGAGAGCCTCACTAGCTATTGGTTAATGATAGCCAGCACTGCAACCATAACTGACGTTTTAGATAGCCAGCACGGCAGATAGCCAGCGCTTAAAACACAACTCACGTTCCACGCGTAGGGCCTATTTAAAAAGCAGTTCCAAGGCCTGAGCTGGCTCTGTGGTAAAACGTTTGATTGCCACGCATAATACTTGGGTTCGATTCCTACTGAGATCCTGACATTATTTCTTTGCATTCGTCGGGTAAACGCTGCCGGTGTCAGATTTTTCTTAATGTTCACGCGTTAAAATTGGCCATGCGTGTTCTCATCGTTCCTGGGTAGATGTCATGTTCAATCACCTGTGGCACATACCCAAGTCTTCGCGTATTGGTCACTGTCTGGCGGAAAGCGTTTGACCTGGTATGCGACGGGAGTGTGACATTATTCATTTGTTGACTAGTGCGTCAAACTCGTCATACTATCTTACGCTCCCATAGTGATTTTTGATCACTCCAAGCTAAGGGGTTGATCACGAAAGCACCCAGACGTAAGTAGCTAGATACATAGATAGATTGATAGATGGATGCACAGATAGACGTCAAAATTGCTTAGATTACATAAAAAAATGCTTCACATTTAAAAGATTGATATAAGGGATTCAACGTCCTAAAACAACCGTATGAATATGAGAGACGCCGTAGCGGAGGGCTCCGGAAATTTCGACCACCTGAGGTTATTTAACGTGCACCCAAATCTGAGCACACGGGCCTACATTTCCGCCTCCATAGGAAATGCAGCCGCCGCAGCCGGGATCCGATCCCGCGACCTGCGGGTTAGCAGCCGAGTACTTTAGCCACAGCACCATCGCGGCGGGGTGGATTTAAAAGATTGTATGTGTACTCGATTTTAGAATCTCGGCATCGCTTGCCTCGCCCTCGTGCGCACCGGCCAAAAAGGGGTTATGTCGGGGGTGAGGGCGGCGGTTGCCGTTATAAATTAATCGAAATGTTTTATTCAAACGATTCAATAAATTTAAAGATGCAAATTGATAATAAATAAACAAATAAATGTTAATAAATTTTACCATCTCTAGCTGACAACACATGCCGTGTTCGTGACATTTCCCGGTTAACAGCCCGAGAGGCAAGAGGCGGGAGAGCAAGGCGCACGATGTGGCAAGGCATGTCGGCTTGGTCAAGATAGACGGTATTAAAAAAACAATGCAGGGAGTTTAGTTGCGTCTGTTTGCGGTCACCGCTCACGCATCCCGACCTATTTTGCCAGCTAGTGTCCGTGAAAGATGCTCCGTTTGACAGGTTCTCTGTGCAAGGAAACTAAAACCTTGCAGGTAGACAACGAAATGAGTAATTTTCATAGTTATTTTACGTAATACGCTCAATTCTTCGCCAGTGGGGTCCGTTTTCACTTCGCCATGGCCAGAGAGATGTATATTATCTGTAAACTGCTGCGCGTAACAGACATGGACAAGAGTACAGAGACACACACGGAGCGCACATGTGCCAGGTTTTCAGGTTTTACTTTCGCTTTTAACGCGAATGTGCTGGGGGTACACCAGTAACTTCTGCAACAGAAAGCACATTAGTAAAAAGGCACATGGAAGAGTCACGAAGAATAATTGGAAAATAAAACGCGTGGTGACAAGTTTGGGCGTTTAGGTATTCTGCCGCAAAAGGAAGACATAGTTCTCAGGGCAAACGCGTTTTATATGGTATAAGAGAACAACGCCCTCTAAGCTACATTGTGATACACGCGTTATTGCTCCAGGTAGGATCAACTATATTGCACTTGTATCAGCTTGAGACACTCTATCGTAACCTTCTCGAGTGTTTTCGAATGATCTGATCAGATTGCGGGAGTTGAACACGTCCTGGCACTTACGTGAGCACCAATGATAACACTGGAATTTTTCCACGATAACGCATGGCTGTATCACTTCGTTGAGAAGACAATCGGCGACCGACAACCGTGCTCGCCGCCGTCATTGCCCTGCAAGTGTGTCCGCCAAGGTGCAGTACTGCAGTAGTTGCTCGGCTGCTGACCCGAAGGACGTGGGTACGAATCCGACCGCAACTGTCACATTTAGATGGAGGAGATATGCTACTCTTTTCCTGGGTGGTGTCAGTTGTTAGCCATTTACGGGACGTATTTGTGACGCTAAAGTCCTGAAGACAACCAGGAAGGTTTCTGCCCATTTACGCTAATAACAAATCACTTAAAATAGGGGCTAGGTACAAGACGATGCATATTCCTTCTTTCGGTATATATAGTTGATTTTCCCACTGAATAAAGTTGACGAAAGGTATAATTGCATCAATTAGAAGAATATACCACATGACGTGCCAGTCTCATTCATCAAAGCAACACGTGCCTGTTAAGACTATTTTGGTCTTGATCTTTTGCCCTCTCACCCTGTACCATGCCAAACCAACAAGCCATAGTGTCCGGAAAAAACACCGCCGCGCCTTCGCACCTTCGACAAAGCAACCGCCACAGCTTCCCACTTCCTTTCCTCGGCGTGCCTCGCAATGATGACCTTACGCCAAGCCACTCTTACGCTGAAGCCATGCCAACGCGAAGCTTATGAATGGGCCGCGCGCCTGACTATACCTGTAACTGGGGTGACGTCATGCCGAGCTGCGATTCACAGCGCAGAAGGTGTGTAGACATAGCACCAAGTTGAAATTGGTGTCTCCTACCAACCGTTGACGTAACAAAAGGAATAAAATACATCCTAAATAAGGTTCCTGCGCATGCGCACTCCTTCGGAATCGTTATAAAGGAACCGCACCTCGTCGTGCTCAGGAAGTTTTGGCCATTGGCCACCCCAGAAAAGTCCGTATATCCGAAAGAAAGGCTGCTTATCACGAGGCTCTTCGTGTCGGCGTTCGTGAACGTCGCCGTCGATTATTAACTGATCCAGTCTTCGAGGCCAAGGAAAGAACAGCCAAACGGTGACGACTACCAGATCAAACTACAACGCGCATGAGAATGAGTGGCACACGCCAAGGAAATGAGACATGTGCGACACTCAACTTAGAGCCGGTGGAGCTCGTCAAGCCAAGTACGACCGGCAAAAAGTCCGTGCGAGCACCGATGGAAGCAACGCCAAATTATATCATGGGTTTCTGGCTCTCGAGTCTAAAAATGCCTGTGATGTATGTGAGAGGCTTTGGTTTAACGCAAATTTAACATAAATCAGCTCCATGCGTCGCACTGAATGGGCGCCGATGGCTATCGTTTTCTACGAGAAATGTTCTTGGAAGAGGATGATGATGGTAAACTTAAGTTGTGCAGAACGTGCCGAGACACGGCAGTGAGTGGTGCCATTGCAATTAATCGTCAGCAAGAGTTCTTGTACACCCCCACAAGCCTGCATCGGTACCGCGACTCATCGAGGTGAATAGAGAATGATGTTGCCTGTAGAGGGCTAGTTGGAAATCATATCTGACAAGTCGTGCCCTCATGCTATGTAAGGAGTAGTAGAAAATAAAAAGGCGTTTGGAACGCGATCTTCTCGTGCGTACGGCGCTTCCTGCGAAGTGCTGCGTTGACAGCGCGTTCTGGGGCAATGACCTTCATAGGAAAGTGTCGACATGTCAAAAGTGGGATCATGCCACTGAAATGTCTGATCCCGGGACCTCGAGTTTCTGCTCCTCTGGCCGCCAGTGTTTCCTTTTGCTCTCCGCCGTCATTCAACTTTGACAACGCGGGTCAGTGGCCAGCAATAATTCAACGGTTCGATGACTTCACCTTCGCGTCATGTCTATCGTCTGTGCTGAAGAATCAAAAGTCCATACCTTGCTCTACTGTATGGGTCCTCAAGCTCGTGTTATTTTGTTCCCTTTCAGGACTGACACACAAGCTTAAGCATCATACGACGCAGTCGAAGAAAAATTTACCGGATTGTTTGTTCCCTTGGTAAATGAAGTCTACGAGTCCAGCTTGTTCCACAAACGCCTTAAGCTGCCTGAAGCTTCTGTAAATGCATCCTATACCGTTTTAAAGAATGTATGGAAGAAGAGCAACTACCATTTTACTGTAGAAGATTGTCTAGGGCACGACATTCGTGCCGTGGATTTGCTAGATTCCCGGATCAGCTCTGCCACTTCTCGACGCTCAGCCTTCCGAGATGCGCTGGCTGAAAGTCACCAGTGCAAAGGCGCCGAAAAGAAAAAGCAAGGCGGGAGTTCGCAAGCATATACTGTCAACATTGACGCTCCTGTAAAGAAGCAAGCCTGTGCCCGTAGCTCAGACTTGTCAAACCGCTACTCTTTTCTAAAGACCAACTTGCATCGCGAGTCATGGAACGCTGCGTGTGACTGGTTACTCGGTGCCCTAACACCAATATTGCCCGGTGAAGAATGCTTGATGCAATTTCTGCCAAAAGCGAGGACACTTCCCTGCAGTTCGCCGTTCCAGGAAGAAGCGTCTAAAACACATTGAGCAGCTCGCAGTGAACGCCTCCTGTGAAATGGGTCGGTTCATCAGCGTTGAATTGAATTAACGCGCTCTTCATTTCAATTAGGCCTCAGGTGCTGATGTATCTGTTGTCTCGATAATGTTCCCGGGATGTCCAGCCTCTTTCGAACTACCAGGAGGCTAGTGATTTCTCGGACCGAAACGCAACAGACTCAGCTTCATCGGTACGTTCACCGCAAAGATTACCGGGCGTACTCGCTCGATACAACAGAAACTTTACGTCATGAATTGTATTGATGCCTCTCTCTTTGGTTACGAGGTGGCCATTGGACTCGACGTCATACAATATTGGCATCTACGCCTTTGGTCCAGGCATAAAACCCCAGACATTTCCTGTGATTGTCCGCCTGAACTCCTCATGGGACGCTCTCGTCGGAGACGAATCCCAGTTGTGATAAGAAAGCTCAGGCCGGACTGGCCGTCGACCAATGAATTTGAAGACATAGACAGAAGGGAACGACAAGCGCAGGCAAAAAACTTCAATACCCACCCCGCTGCAATGATTCCCGGGCCCCCAAAAAAGGCAAAGAAGTGTGGGTGAAATCCTGCTCGACAAACACACACTTATGTGGTCCAGGTGCCCAACAGTGTCCCAATCAACGACATCTGATCCCAACCGTCAGTTCCCTGTGTACATTATGGACGTCATCATCTGCTTCTCCGAGGAATTCATCCAAGACACCCTCGCCCATACAACAGGCAACATACTGTTGGATGCTAATGAACATACTACTGCACATTTAGGCCTGGTCGGATTCTTCAGTCAACGGTGACCACAGTCAGGACGTTGGAACTGACCAGTTTAGGAACAGAGAAGAAGCAGAATGAAAGTGCCCCAGTTTTTGGTGTCCCGGTGCTGAATTTTCACGTAATGAACAATGTCTGAAGACTCCACTTAGACAGGCTCTCACCTTGTGGCCGATGTGTGTTCGTTATAGCCGTGGCTATGGGGTGCTCTTAAACATAATTATTCATGCTCCGGAAGAGGGGTTGCAGAGGGTTCGTAGTAATTCAGAACTGGCAAGTCGCGGACTCGTGTTATGAGAAGTGGCAGAGAACAGAGGGGCTTTATAAAATCAATTGTCGTGCATATACGACGCCTCATGCAAAGTTCTGAGTTAACGGCGTGATATAGAGCATTGCTCTTACCGGCAGAGCATCTCGACATCACCGATAATATTGTTGACATTCCATGGCTCAACCACGGATACGGACACTGTAATATGGGATACGGGGGCAGGTCTTCAGGCATGTCCAAACCTAGCATCAGCTTAGTTTACGGCTTGTGCAAGCTCCTTTTTTTCGCACTTGCGCGTGGGGGCATGGTAACAATTTGAGAACAATGCCTTCTTAGCGCACAGCAGTGGAAAACTTCAAGGATGGCCCTGCATAGGTAAGCTCGTTAGGGGGCAAGCGTATACAGCTTGAATCGTAAGTACTCTTGTTAATAAAACCTCTGTTGATGTGGACATATCTTGTGTAAAATAAAATAAAGGCTTAGAAACAGTACTAGCATGCCTGAGTTCCTATTTACCCTAAAACTAATGCTATAGTATAAAAAGTGATGTCTTTCAAAATGAATTACGAAGATACTCTAAAATTTATTCATTGAACAACATCGCTCTTTCATTAAGGTAGCGGTATTAGTGAACTTGTGAATGAAGTTTGGGGAGCTGCTGAATTAAAATAAAAAAGGCCACGGGAGATGTTTTATAGGTGGGATGCTTTCAAACTGGATTACGAAGATCAATAAAATCCATTATTTAAATAACACCACTCTTTCAGAAAAACGGTATATGGGTATGTGCGATGATAGCGAGGAAACAAACAAGCAAATGTTTTATAGGCGCTCGTGTTTTAAGGTAGATGAAGAAGAAGGACGCATGCGCCATGGTTTCATTTTATGTGGCAAGGCCTCACTTCACTTCGTTTTACCGCTTCAGAAGTCTGCGAAGCGGCCGGTCTGCCTGCCCAAAGCCTAAAGATGCGACGGAAACTGGTGGCACCGGCACAGGTCGTTGTGAGCCTTCGAAGAACAATTAGGAGCCTCCGAGAGCATGGGCGCCGAAGCATTGGCGGTGGATGCGATGACAGCTCTCTGGCCACAACCAGGCTCCACAGTCATGAACGACATCGCACCGCTGCCACAGCAACCAACGTATCGGCTCAAGCTAAACTTTCACTTGTGCTCGCTTTGGCGGTCGTCACTTTGTGAACCTTTCCCATGTTCCCCACGCTCTTGGTGGTGTTTCCCACCACCACAAGTGCGATGTACTTTCTCTTCATCACGGGCCTGGTCATGTGTTCCACCCCATCCGCTTTGCACGAGTTGAATTGAAGATTCAAGCCACCACAATGGTGACTTCCTCAGGGTGGCTTTTCCCACTTCAACTGCCTACCCCTTTATGGCCGACATCAGGGAACATCCAGTGCTGAACTGGAAATTGCGAACTAGGGGTGGAACGGGAACATGACATTGTTTATATCGAATGTGTTTTTAACTTTTGCTACACCATTTAAGAAATAAGTAGTGAAATTACGATAATAAAATGTTAAACACCTTTAAGGTGTGATGATTACCCTTTACACCCCCTGACACATTAACGGGCCTCCAATGCTTTATGCACGAGCTTTCTTGCATTCCTCTCTCATTGTATTGCGAACGCCGTGGCTAGGATAGAACCGATTATCGCAACTAGATAAAAAATTAACAACCATGGCTGTCTGTACACCGATTTAGGTTTACATTCAAGAACTACAATGAGTACAGAATTAAGTTGAAGCCCTGCGTTATACAGCGCCTCTTATAGTAGGAGCAGAGTAACTTTGGGGCTTCAGGCGCTATGCAAATATATGATTTATTAAAATTAAGACGTACACCTGATCATCAAAAATAAATACGGTCTGTGTTTCCTGTTTCCTTCCGATGGGTGTGCGGCAATATTATCGCGCAAAAGAGTCAGTAAAGGCGGGGTAAGGGGGTCCGAAAAAACGAAAAGTAGCTAGCTTAGCCACAACAAATACAACCAGTTTGTTACCCATATTCCGCCCCATCCCCCACACCACTCCATACATATAAGGTCAAAGATAACGGGGCAAGAAAGGTTAGGAGAAAAATAATGCTGAAAAAAAAAAGAAATTGACGATGTCCAAAGAAATGGAGAGGCCGCTCTTACCACGTAGCTACAGGGGGGCGGGTGGGGGGGGGTCAAAAGTGTTCAGGCTAAGCTCCCATAGGAGTACGTGAGGTAGTGGCCTGAGAACTTTTGACGCCCGCCTCCCCCTGTACGTGTATGCGACACGTTTGTGGGATTGGGTATTTAGCCACAAAGTGAATGAGTTGTATCACTCTGAGAAAAAAGATTGGTATATTCACTAAGTACTAGCCCGTTACTTGTCCCAGAATCCACTAACCAGCTAGTAAATTCAGCTAGTAAAAGTGACCCTAGAGAAAGGCACTACAATATTGGGCTCGTAACGAACACTTGTCCAAATACTACCAGGCTAGTTAAAAGCAATATGTTGTTGGGTAGTTAAAATTACTACCTAGTTGGCGAGTGAATAGGGCTGAGTCGAGTACTTACTTCATTAGTAACTTTTTAGTAGCCCCCACAAAGTGAGGTTTACGCCTGTTTTGTTAAATCTTCCTGTGCGTGGCCATATCAATATGATTCTATTACAAAAGTATAAGATCAAAAAACGAATCTCATTGGCACTCGTAAATAATAACGGCTTTTAATTAGGCCATGTAAGTATACTGAGGTAAGTGCGCATCACAGCAACTTATTTATAGAAAATTAACGACATGATCATATGATCGACTCAGATTCCCATATGTATATGTGAATCTCATGTGCACATTTGAACTCATATGAGCATATGATATGCTCCTATGAGTTCATGTGATCATACGATTTTCATACTCACATAATAATATTGTAAGCACAATATTCACAGCGTTTGACCTTCATCTTCCTCATCTGTATATAATAATCATCACGAAAAACAGCGTCTTCGTTCGAAGCGTTGATCAGGTGATTCGGCCTAATAAACGCCGTCGAGACCTTGACGCTGCTACTATTTTACAGAGTGGTGGAGGCTGCTTCGATCCCTAAGTCCTCTCCGACGTCATGTTCTCCTGGAGCTTCGTTCGGGTCGCCGCTTGCTTCCCCCGTCTGCTCTTATGGCGCAAGAACCACTGCCCGTAACATCCAGCATACCTGTCCAACAAACCATTCCTGCGTGGATCATCAACGCCCGGCAGCGCAACCCACCCATCTTCTCTGGTCTTCCGCGTGACGACGTCGAGGTATGGTTGAAGGAATACAACATGAATATAAATAACCAATGAGATGAGCCTCAAAAACTTCGTCACGTCGCCATCTATCTGTCTAATGTCGCGAAAACTTGGTTTTTTAACCACGAGAGCAGCTTCCCGGATTGGCCTACTTTGGCTCAACAAGTCTGTATGATTTTGGGGAAACCGCGTATCCATTCCGAAGTGTCGAAACGAGCTCGGTGGGCGTGCCCAACATCCCGGGGAAACGTACACTTCGTACAGTGAAGACGTCCTTGCCCTTTGCCACCGCATGAACTCGGCAATGACAGAAGTTAATCATGTTCGCCACATCATCAAAGGGATAGGTCATGTCGCGTTTACCGCTCTGGCTGTTAAAAAACCCACCACTGTTTAGGACGTCATCACCACATGTCAACAATTTGATGAACTCTAAGCCCTTCGATTGCACCCAGACTTCCAAGGCGCCAGTGACTACCGGCCTTCCTCAGAAGCGGATTCGCACGCGCTGATTCGCACTCTGATTCGCGAGGAACTTCGAGCGCAAGGGTTGCCATGTGCAGCCGCCTCTCGGCCTCGCTCTTCACCTGCTGATCTGCACGACATCATCAAAAAGGAGCTCTCATCTATGGCTGGCGCTCTCCCATGGAACACTCCGACGCCGCCAACACCACCCATGACGTATGCGCAAGTCGCTGCCATGCCACCTGCCTTAGTTCAGCACGCGCATCCTGTTCCTGCGCAGTCCAACGTAGCAGCGTTCGCACCACACTCGCCTGTCCCAGCACCAGTACCAGCGCCTGTAACTGCTCCAGCACTCCATGCCCCCTCGCGCTCGACTCACCCAATATGTTACTATTGTGGCATTTGGGGCCTTATTTCACGATTTTGCCGCAAGCGGCAGCAGGACGACCGCCATGGCTACGACGTTTACGAAAGGAATTCGGAGCCATCCCCGATCCAGTACCAGCGCCGCCCTACGACACGTTCCTTCTCTCCGACTTTTCCCCTCGCCACACCTCGCCCCTGCTATCCCGGACGCCGCCGGTCCCCTACACCACTGCGACGCTTGCCATCTCCTCTGAGACCGGCTGCACCTACTTCTGACTACCACTCGGAAAACTTGCTGGTCCAGTTTTTGGAGAGAAAGCTGCATCACTCGAACAAACACCAAGATCTCCAGAGGGCCGAGCCAATTTGTTATTAGCATAACTGAAGGGGTACCAGTTTAAGCACTGGTAGATACGGGGGCTGCTATTTCTGTTTTTCATGCGGATTTGATTTCTCGTCTACGTAAGGTTACCACAACTTATACTGGCCCTCTCTTACGTAGCGCAAATGACTCGCAGATATGGCCATGAGCACAGTGCACCGTTAGAGTTTTCATTGATAGGATCCGGCATCATATTCAGTTTACCGTGTTGGCTTCTTGTGCTTTTATGCTTATTTTAGTATGGGACTTTCTTTTTGATGCTGCTGCTTCTATCTCTTGTCGAAGAGGACTCATACATGTGCGAGAGACGGATATCTCCCCTAAATCATCCCGTGACCGGCTACGAACAGCTAATGACTTCCCTGTGCCATCTAACCACGAACACGTTATCACGGGTATGCCTGACTTCATTGAACCACGATGGCATCCTAGTCACTCCATCAGCTTGTCTATCCAGAGGGATTGCACTATCATCGAGTCTTGTCCGCTTCTACAACGGCACCGCCTTTCTCGCTGTACTGAATATCACCAATTAGCCGATTCTGCTTACCAAGGGCACAATTCTAGTTTCCAGCGTGGATACACAACCTATCTCTGTAGTGGCTCCGGTACCAGTGTGGTGGAATCACGTTCAATACCAGCAGATGCTCCACCTACTACGGCTCTCGTAAATGCCATCAGCATGGATCTCACTCCTCCACAAGCAGACGAACTACTGGCGTTGCTGTCTTAGCATAAAACATCTTTCGACGTACATTCCACTGCTCTAACCCAGACTTCTGCAGTGGCTCATCGCATACACACCCACGGAACTTCTATTGCCCGTCGTCGACCATACCGTGTTTCTTCCAGCGAACGTGCGATCATCGACAAGCACGTTGCTAATATGCTCTGAAAAAACATCATCCGCCCCTCCTCAAGCCCTTGGTCGTCACCTGTCGTTCTCGTTCGAAAAAAAAAAGACGGCTCGGTACGATTCTGTGTTGACTACTGCGAATTAAACAAAGTAACCAGAAAAGACGTACATCTTTTGCCTTGCATTGATGGTGCCTTAGATTCCTTACAAGGAGTGGAATATTTTTGAGCCTCCACCTGCGCTCCGGTTCTTGGTAAATTCCAATGCACGAGGATGATAAGGTAAAAACTGCCTTTGCCACACCCAGTGGACTTTACAAATTTACCGTCATGCCTTTTGGCCTCTGAAATGCACCAACAACATCTGAATGAACGATAGACACTGTATTGCGGGGCCTTAAGTGTAAAGCATGCCTGCGTTACCTTTACGATATCGTCACACTTTCTTCAACATTCGAACAGCACTTGCAGCGCCTAGATGAAGTTCTGACCGCTTTGTCTGCCACCCCGAAGGACAGCGCTGGGTTCCTGTCGCTCCTGGTTCCATAAGAGCGCAGATTTTGGAGGCGTTTCACGATGACCCCAAGGCTGGTCATCTCGGTTTTCAAAAAACCTATGAACGCATCCGCAGTCGTTTTGCCTGGCCGGGGCTTTCCACCTGCATAGCGCGATACGTTGCGTCATGCTCGCTCTGCCAACACCACAAGCAACACAGTTTCTCCCCGGCCTGTCTCCTACAACCTCTCCCGTGTCCAGACGCTCCCTTCGATGTCATTGGCGTTGACCTCTACGGACCACTACAATTATCAGCTAGCGGCAAGCGCTGGATTGTCACAGCAGTTGACCACTTAATCAGGTACGCCGAAACAGCTGCACTTCCTTCAGGATCAGCAGAGGACATTGCCACATTTTTTTCTGGAGGCAATCTTTCTAACACATGGTGCACCACGCAACCTATTGGGCGACCGCGTCAAGGCATTTCTCTTGAAACTACTCGAACAAGTCCTCCACGAATCTAACACGATTTATAAGACGACTTCTAGCTACCATCCCCAGACTAACGGCCTCACAGGGCACTTACATTGAACTTTGACCAATATATTTATATATATCAACGCCGACCGCACCAACTGGGATACCATCCTACCATTCGTGACTTTTGCGTACAATACCGCTACGCAGCGCACCACGGGCTATTTCCCATTCTTTCTAGTCTATGGCCATCAACCGAGATCTTCAGTTGACATCTCCTTTTTTGACGTCTGTGTGAACTCGTCATCGTCATCGAGTGAGCAGTTAATCTCTCACCTGGCCGGTTGTCGCCGATGCGCCCGCCTCAATACAGATGCAAGCCAACAAGAGCAGAAGACCCGCTACGATGGCGTCCACCGCGTAGTTCAATTCAATACTGGAGACGAAGTACTGTTGTGGACCCCAATGCGGGTTCCCGGCCTGTGTGACAAGTTTCACTCACGTTTCGTCGGCCCCTACGTTATAGTCGAGCAGACGTCTCCTGTTAACTACCGAGTAACCCCTGTTGTCATGCCTTCCGACGGCCGTTTTTGTGGCACGGAGGTTGTTCACGTGTTGCGCTTAAAACCATTTCTGTGGCGTACACCACCGTCATAAACAGCGGCCACATTGGCCGCTTCCGCGTGAGGAGGAAATTAGTGTAAGCACAATATTCACAGAGTTTGACCTTCATCTTTTTTATCTGTATATAATCATCATCACGAAAAACGTCGTCATCGTTGGAAGCGTTGATCAGGCGATTCGGCCTAATAAACGCCGTCGAGACCCCAACGCTGCTGCTGTCTTACAATATGCTCATATGAGTATGAGAACTCATATGAGCGGATCACAAGAACACATGCACAAGTTAATCTTCAAGCCTTGGAAATGGCAAAATTGTACTGCAGCAGCAGCAGCTTCAAAACAATATATACTCCTGGTTTGGGACCGCACACCATGTGCTTGTTTGCAGTCACAGGGTTTATAAGATAACTGTTGTTTTCTATGCATCATCATGTCGCCTTTTATCTACTTATATGTGTGCCATTACGTAGCACGGAACTTCTATTTCAAAGTAGTCAATAAAATTAGAGCTTGTCTAAATATTGCTTACGATGTCACCATAAGGCAAATTATATTGCAGAATCTACGAAAGATCTGACAACGTGGGTGGCTTAGTAGTTGCTTAGTTAAAAACACTATAAATGTTTCCTGATGAGTAACGGCTAAAGTTACTGGCTGTAATAGCTGGTGGCTAGTGGAAGTATGTCGCGAAGGTAGTAAAATAGTCTGGAAACTAGTAAACACACTCGTTTACTGATTACTTACTTTTTTTTTCAAAAAGTGTAATGTATAGCGGAACGTCTACTCCCCCCGCCCTTAATATTGTAATCTTCTTTCACTGGGTAAAGCTGATGTGTTATAGCTCGGCGTAAGCTGAACCAACGCCTTCTCTATTTTATCAATGCCAGCCAGATGCACCCGATCCAGCCGTTCACCACCCTCGCTATCAGCCCTTTCGTGCTCTCGCCTATCGCCCCATCGTCTAGACTTCACGTGTGCTTTGCTGTGCTTTGCCTCACGACGGAAATAATATGAAGTAATTTTTTCGATCAGTTGCCCGGCCGCGGTGGTCTAGTGGCTAAGGTACTCGGCTGCTGACCCGCAGGTCACAGGATCAAATCCCGGCTGCGGCGGCTGCATTTCCGATGGAGGCGGAAAAGTTGTAGGCCTGTGTGCTCAGATTTGGGTGCACGTTAAAGAACCCCAGGTGGTCGAAATTTTCGGAGCCCTCCACTACGGCGTCTCTCATAATCATAAGGTGGTTTTTGGACGATAAACACCACAAATTAATCAAATCAATTTTTTGATCAGTTGTGTACACATCCGTGGAGCGGTATCCTGCATTCCTCGTGTTCACTATGTTGGCAGTCACGCTGGCTCTGTAAAAGCACGGCCGGCCGTGGTAAAAGATACGCTGTTTTGAGATATATCTTGTCGCCGTTCGTGGCGCTATGCGGGCAACCAATGGGGAAGCGTCACTGCAACGCTACTACATGCTCAGCGCCGTGATGTGGTGACGGCATTGCTTCAAGCCACAAAAAAGTAGCATGAAGGAACAAATCTGACGGACCTACAATAATGTAGTGGGAAATACGTCGCTCTAAAATCCGAGGGAAAGAGCTCGGAAGCACGTGGGATGCAAGCAGCACGACCCCTCATGCAGCATCGTAAATAAAGGAAGCGTTGGCTGAACAATAACACTTGTATCACTTTTACGCAGTTTATCGTAACCTCCTCCAGTGTTTTCGAATGGTCTGGTCGGATCACGCGAGTGGTTGAGCACATCCGGGCACTTACACGAGCACTAGCGATAACGCTGGAATGTATGTGAGATAATGCATGACGTGATCACTCATGGAGTAGATTACCGGTGACAGACCACCGCGTTTGCTGCCGTCATTGCACTGTGAGTGTGTACACTATAATATATTACAGTGGTTGCTCGGCTGCTGACCCGAAGAACGCGGATTCGATTCTGACTGCAACATTTCGATGGAGGTGAAATGGTAGGGGCCCATGTCCTAGGCGATATCAATGCACGTTTAAGAATGCCAGATGGTCGCCATTTCTGCAGCCCTAGACTACAGCATGCCTCATAATTATGTAGCAGTTTTGGCATACATACGGTGAAATATTGCATCATGACATTGGAGTAAGTTCTGCTCCGCTGCCCCGCCGCGGTAGTCTAGTGGCTAAGGTACTCGGCTGCTGACCCGCAGAGCGCGGGTTCGAATCCCGGCTGCGGCGGCTGCATTTCCGATGAAGGCGGAAATGTTGTAGGCCCGTGTACTCAAATTTGGGTGCACGTTAAAGAACCCCAGGTGGTCTGAATTTCCTGAGCCCTCCACTACGGCGTCTCTCATAATCATATAGTGGTTTTGGGACGTTAAACCCCACATATCAAATCAAGTTCTGCTCCGCACACAACGCAGTTTCGCCATAAATTGTCTTCCACGTCTGTTTAAGCTATGATGTCTAGTTTTCTTCGGTGCACAGTGTCAGTATTTAACGGCGTTTTCTACACATCCTTTATTGTTCGCACGCTGGGGAACCAAATAAAAAAATCTAATGGTTTAAACAGACAGACAACAGGTCAGAACGCCCGATTGATACCTAGTTGAAATGGAAGGACTACAAATGGTACTCGTAGTGACAGAGTTGACCATTATTTTCGTGCTTCGAATAGGATTTGTATTTTAAAAGCTTTTCGCTGTGTGGTAGGGCAAACAGGAATAACGCCCCGTCAGGGCGGCACGGACTTGCTTCGTGCTCATCTGCCTCTGCTTCCCTCCCACAACACGTTTGCCGATTTGTACGGCGTGAAGTGCAATAACTTCAATGAAGGAGTCTCTTTTGTGACTAAAAATCACGCAACAACATGCGACTATAGTTACGTGGCTAGAACAATGGCACATCGCGTAACTACTCGTGTAACTAAATATCACGTAACATCACGCAACCTCTAGTCGCGTTACTCAAATCATGCCACATTTAGAGACATGACTAAAACCTTAGCATCGGTAGGTAATGCTTGTCGTTACTATCGAAACTTAGCCAGATACACCGATGATGGTTGGAGCCTAGCGCCATCAGTCCAAGCTGCACACGGTTCTTTACTTTTTTTAAGGGGCGCTCGTCTCTGTAGTAACCACCTCGCTCAGGTATGTGCCACAGGGGAGTTCAGTTTTTGGACTGCCCGTTAGATGGCTGTGCTTGTATATAATCAATATTGACCTCGAGGACATACGGTGGCGCCACCTACGAGATGACGTCATTCATATGATGCCGGGTTGTGTTGTCTGCTATATACCGCATTTCCTGCGTTTTTGCTGTGGACACCGTGCGCGCCGCCCTTTGTTTTGAAGCTCAGTGCTTAAAAAAACGGTAAGACCTGATAATACGGGCAAGCAAACTACAAATTTCTGCCCCCAGTGGCACTCTCGTGTCTAATTTGCATCATAAAACTGCAACTAAAAACCGGTGCAGCCATGGGGAACGAAGCAGGCAAGGCGAGCGCACGCATCCTATCTGTGACGTCAAAACGATCGTGCCACTGGCTTCACTAGTTGAGGCCCTCGCGGCAAATATTATGAAAATATGTCAGATGGTGGTACTGGGAGTGTTCACTAGACGGACGGAGATACAGACAGATGGACGGACAGACGCACGGACGGAGAGATCAACCCACTGTTGGATGGACGCACGGATGTACGATTGGACGGACGGACGCTTCGCCCCCCTCATCGTCATTCAGTCCGTGGATATGCTGTGATTTTTTTTTTGTTCTATGGTTACGTTTAAGAATCGGTGACCGTATGAGGCTCCTCTCGAAAAAAGAAAATTGAGACCAGTCACTCCTGTGTAAGCGATGAAGACGGGTCGGCCCACTAGAACAAGGCCCATGGACCGCGCATTTTAGACACCTGGTTAAAACAGTCAGGCTACCCGCCACTGTGGTATAGGGATCATGGTGCTCGGCTGCTGACCAGAAGTTCACTGGTTCGATCGCGGCTGTGGTGGTCACATTTCAGTGGAGGCGAAATTGTACAGGCCCGTGTACTATGTGATGTCAGTGCACGTTAAACAACACCGGGTGGTCAAAATTTTCGGACCACTCAACTACGGTGCCTCTGAATCATATCGTGGTTTCGGGACGTTAAATGCCAACAACTATGGTTATTTTAAAGCCGGGGTGCCAAGAATCGAATCACTTTTCGCTTCTCTACTTCTATCTCCGACCCTCCACTGCATATTACATCAATTTTCGAATGAAGCAGCTGTCGATGCAGGGGGAAACAAACGGACACACACCGGTATAAGTGCTATGTCAGCTTGACCTTTCTTCTGCGCCTTGGTCAGACAATTATAGTGTACGGCGCAAACGCCGTGACGTTGTATAAGAAGCGAGTGAGTTTGACACCAGTGATGACAACTTTGAAGTTTTTCGATTAGGCCGGAACCCGTGTTCTGTGTTCGTTCTCCTCGCTTTCGTGCAGGAGCTGCACGAGATCACTTTCCTTATGACGGACGATTACGTTGAAATGATCACTTAAGTAAAGTTTGTTGATCATCTTTTTGAAATTTAATTTGATGGCGGTTATTTATACATGTAGCATTTTTGATCGAGGCAAGAATGCTTGACGTTCGTGCACCTAGATTTAGCTGCGCGTTAAAGAACACCGGCTGGTCGACGTATCCGGAGCCCTCGACTACGTTTTTTTCTCATAATCATATGGAGGCTTGGGGACATTAGGCCTCAACAATTATTAATTCTTTATCTAGAAAAGTTGCAGGACGTGACAATTTACGGTACATATCTATTTTTGTAAGCCCTAAAATGACGTAATTCATACTATTACATCTTGAAATTGAAGGCCCCTGTTCAAACAATATCGAAAGTGAGCGCGAAGTTTTCGACTTTTCAATTTTTATTTTATTGTTCGATTTACATGTTTACCATTGCGTCTTTTTTATCCGATCCGGTGATATTAAATGCGTTGCACTACAGGGGCCTGGGCTGTCATATGCCGTAGTCAGTTGGTAAAACGCAGGCCATACGACGTGTAAATATGGAAAAATAGTTGCATGCAAGAAATAGGACAGAAACAGAAAAAAATAGAAAGAACTACAGAAAGTATTACAGATAAAAAGCGAAAGAGGAATACAGGAAAAACTAGAAAAGAGAAAAGAGAGGAAAGGGAGGAGGAGGAAACTGAAGAGAAACAAGGGAGGGCTGTCCAGCTTCACACTTCCTTCAGGCTTGGCAAAACTTGTGCGAAGCCGTGTTAAATTTTTTCAGTGCAGAATTTATTAAAAAAGTCGCAGCTTTGACGCAAAGGCCAAGCAATGAACGCGATAGCAAGCAACAAATTGGAATGTCACGCACAGAATTGAAAGTCGATCGAAATGTGCCCCGCATTTCTCACACACGAATAACGCACGAAACGTACTCACAGGTACAGATGAACGCGAATAAGCGTCTCAGTTGTTACTTCGCTTCATCTGAAAAGCATGTTCTTTTTGCAAACGGAGACTGTGCAACAATTGCAGCGACGTTTGTAAGCTCAGTAACTACAACAGAATCGTTCTGGTGCAAGCTTATGGACATCCAAGACATAAGATTTATTTATTTATTTACAGATTACTGCTCGCCTGGGTGCCAGGCTTTGAGCAGGTGTGGGTGATACAAAAGAAGAAAACAGGATAACATACAAGCATAACAATACACTTCTAATAGTACACTTTGAACCGGAAAAAAAAAACCGGAACCGGAATATACTGTACAAGTGCAATCGGTAGGATAACAACTACTGTTGAAGACTAAATCATGCCGAATTCAACAGGGCACGAAGAAAGGATGAGACATCAGAACATTGCACAACATTAGCAGGTAACAGATTCCACTCATGGCACGTACGGAGAAAAAAGGAGTTTTTGAAGACGTTTGTTTTACACGAAAATTCAGCGACTTTCATTGGGCGATTGGATCTTGTTGGGCGGCAAATGCTCGGCTGGATGTATGCTTCCTTATCAATTTGAAGTCTATCGTTATACATCAAATAAAAAAATTTTAGCCGATCATGATAACGTCTTACCGCAAGTTTTTCCAAACCGGCCCTGCGGAGAAGACTCGTAGGAGACGTTTTCCAGCTGTATGAACTGTAAACAAATTGCGCGGCTTTTCTTTGTATGCTCTCAAGCTTATTGGTATTAACTAGAGTGTAT
The DNA here is from genome assembly GCA_013436015.1 of Rhipicephalus annulatus. Classification (NCBI taxonomy): domain Eukaryota; kingdom Metazoa; phylum Arthropoda; class Arachnida; order Ixodida; family Ixodidae; genus Rhipicephalus; species Rhipicephalus annulatus. The sequence goes on along the minus strand of WOVY01002299.1, from coordinate 276,645 downwards.
GGGTCCCAGATAATTGAAGCATATTCTAATAGTGGTCTGATGTAAGTTTTGTAAGCTAGCAGTTTGGTATCCTGAGAAGCTTTCGGTAACATTCTCCTTAAGTATCCCAGTTTTCGCATTGCCTTTTTCTGAATGTATGTTACGTGCTCGTTCCATTTCAGATCGGATGTGATTAAAACTCCTAAATATTTGAAGCATGATACTTCAGCTAGACTATGATTGTTTATTTGGTACGTGTGCTTCAACGGGGCCTTTTTGCGTATAATGGTCATTGAAACAGTTTTTTTGTAATTAAGAGTCATCTGCCACCTAGTACACCATGTTTGTAATTTTTCAAGTGACGCGTTTAAGACGGCCTGATCGTTATGGTTGCAGATTTCATTATAAAGAACGCAGTCATCTGCGAAAAGTTTAGTTTTTACCGGTATGCCATGTACAATATTGTTAATAAAAACGAGAAAGAAAAGTGGCCCGAGAACAGAGCCCTGTGGGACGCCCGAAAGTACTGGCGAGGCCACAGAACATGCGCCGTTAACGGCTACGCTCTGTTGCCTGTAGGAAAGGTATGATTTAATCCATGCCACTAAAGTTTCATTTTTCAAAATGGCCGTCAATTTACTCAGCAATTTTGAGTGCGACACACGGTCAAACGCCTTCTCAAAATCTAAGAATATGACGTCCACTTGCCCCCGTTTGTCCAGTGTTGCAGCGAAGTCGTGAACCGTTTCAAGAAACTGAGTTACAGTGGACCGTCCCCGGTGGAAGCCATGCTGTCGGGCGTCCACAATGCAATTGCTCTCACGAAATTGTGAAATGTGCTTAAATATGATATGTTCGAGCGTTTTGACACATGTTGAGAGAATAGAAATCGGTCTGTATGACGATAAGTGAGAACGGTTTTCGTTACCTTTCGGTATTGGAGTGATTTTAGCATACTCCCAATCCTCGGGAAGTTCAGAGCACTCGAGAGATTTGTTAAATAGTAAACACAAGTACTTCGCGCACCACTCAGCATATCTCACAAGAAAAGCGTTGGGTATGCCATCAACACCTGGGGACTTTTTAACATTTAGATGGAGCAGAAGGGAAAAGACACCTTCTTCATTGACACACACGTCACTGATAGGAGGCACTTCAATGAAAGAAGGAAATTGCGGGATGTTTCCATCGTCATCAGTAAACACTGAACAGAAATACCGGTTCAAAGCATCTGCAACATCTAGGCTGTTATAAACAGGCTCATCGTCCACGTAAAGGCTGATAATAGTGTTCTTTTTCGGTGCGAGATAACGCCAGAACTTGTCTGGAGACGAAATCATGAATTCTTTTAACGACACTTGCTGATAATGCTCTTTTGCTGTCTTAATTTTGTTTTTCAGTTGCATTCGCAAATCGTGCATTCTATCAGAGGCAGCGGTTGATGGGCGCTGCTTACATTGCTTTCTTTGCTTTTTTAGTTTTCGTCCCATGCGTACGATTTCATTATTCATCCACGGATTATCCTGCCTCAGTACTTTCCTCCGGAAGGGTACAAATTTATTAATTGTGTCAAACACTACGCTTTTAAAGAAACCCCAGATGTGGTCAATCGAATATTCTTTTGATCCGCACATAGAAACAAATTCAGGAAACGAGCTGTCAAGCACATCAAGTATGTCTACATCACTAGCACGTGTGAAATCGGGTATTAGACGTTGTTCTTTTGTAGCTTGAAGCGGAGCGTTTAATTGCATAGTGAGGCAGGTGATTTTATGGTCCGATATACCCTGAAAAAGCTCAACTTGGGGATTTCGTCGCATAATGCCGTTATTTAAAAGGAACAGGTCTAAAACAGACTCAGCTTCATTTTGCACTCGGGTGGGTGTAGTAACCAGTTGTGTTAAACCATGAAGCACTACGCAGTCAACAAACGGCTCCGAACCAGCACTAAGGGCTTCAAGTACGTCGTTTTGCCAGTCTACGGAAGGGAAATTAAAGTCACCCGCCAGGAGCATACTAGAGAAATGTTTGCCATAGGAGCACAAGAACTCGTTAAATATTTCGACAAACGTGTCGCAGCAAGGAGGGCGATAAAAGGCGCCAATAATGATGTGAAGTTCTTCAAATATTGCTTTAACGACGACACATTCTAGTCCATCCATATCGGGTAATCTGACTACACGCAAAGATTCTAAAAACATAATAGCAACACCTCCCCCTCGAGAGCCTCTGTCCTTGCGGTATACCTTGAATCCGGGGGGTGTTATTTCAGAATCGCCAATATCACAGTGTAGCCAAGTTTCACTTATCAAAATATGTGGTTTACACGTGATAATAAGGCTTTCAATTCATGCAACGGAGTGTCTTCTTTTTACGCTCTTAAGTAGTTCATTGCGCCGAGTCTGTTCTGGTATTGCGCCGAGAGATAGGAATTCTTTTCGCTTAAGCATTGTCCCATTCAAACATGTCATCGTCAATTTTGATTTTGTTGTGCATGAGCTTTACCTTCTGGCCCGCTTTTTTGGCTTCTTTTGCGCTATCCCAAAGCTGCTTTCTTATTTGCCGGGTAGTGGCCGAAAAGTCCTCTGATACGGATATGCCCCCCCCCCCCTTTTAGTTTAGGGCAGTTTATCAACACGGCTAGTTTTTCGCGGTGATCCATGAACCTCATTATAACCGGGCGTGGCCGGTGAGCAGTTTTGCGTCCCAACCTGTGCATTCTTTCAATTGAACATACCGTGACGTCTAATGTTTTCTGAAATAAGTCTTCGATTACACTCTTAGCGAGCCCTTCTGCTGTCTCGTTCACGACTTCTGGAAGCCCGAACACTATCAAGTTATTGCGCCTACTTCTGTCCTCCAGGTCTACCATCTGGTTTTCTAATGCCTTTATGCTGTTCTCGAGCTGGCTGAACTTATTATGGAATTGTTTGATTACAGCCGTACATTCCTCAACGTTCTTAAGTTTTGTTTCTATAGCCTCAAGCCTATCCTGAATGTTCTTCTGACCATCCAGAATTTCCTTCAGCGCCTCCTTGATGGGAGGCCCTGGGTTGGGCTCTACATCCCCAGAAAGCATTAGGAGAGAAAGGATAACATCCATGGCAAACGAGAAGCATTCACATACGCTGTTTGGGCATGTCAGCTGGGGAAAACATCGATTGCTGGCTTTTACAGACGAGCTTTTTTCACTAACCTGCATTAAGAAGACGAAAGGGTTTGACATCGCTGCTTCCTGCGGCCAGCTGACATGCCCACTGAAGCAGTCTTGCGCACGTTGGGTATTTATATCGGTCGATGTAGGGGGCGGTGTCCACTTGAATTCCACGTGGGGTAGTGCATCCCTTGCGCAGTTTCCGTGATCCGTGGCGATAAGGTACGGCGGTGAATGGTCGCTGGCCGTCCGTGACGTTCCCAGCAGAAGTATCTGCATTAAGGAGACGAAAGGGTTTGACATCGCTGCTTCCTGCGGCCAGCTGACATGCCCACTGAAGCAGTCTTGCGCTCGTTGGGTCTTTATATCGGTCGATGTAGGGGGTGGTGTCCAGTTGAATTCCACGTGGGGTAGTGCATCCCTTGCGCAGTTTCCGTGATCCGTGGCGATAAGGTACGGCGGTGAATAGTCGCTGGCCGTCCGTGACGTTCCCAGCAGAAGTATCTGCATTAAGAAGACGAAAGGGTTTGACATCGCTGCTTCCTGCGGCCAGCTGACATGCCCACTGAAGCAGTCTTGCGCACGTTGGTTCTTTATATCGGTCGATGTAGGGGGCGGTGTCCACTTGAATTCCACGTGGGGTAGTGCATCCCTTGCGCAGTTTCCGTGATCCGTGGCGATAAGGTACGGCGGTGAATAGTCGCTGGCCGTCCGTGACGTTCCCAGCAGAAGTATCTGCATTAAGAAGACGAAATGGTTTGACATCGCTGCTTCCTGCGGCCAGCTGACATGCCCACTGAAGCAGTCTTGCGCTCGTTGGGTCTTTATATCGGTCGATGTAGGGGGTGGTGTCCAGTTGAATTCCACGTGGGGTAGTGCATCCCTTGCGCAGTTTCCGTGATCCGTGGCGATAAGGTACGGCGGTGAATAGTCGCTGGCCGTCCGTGACGTTCCCAGCAGAAGTACCTGCATTAAGAAGACGAAAGGGTTTGACATCGCTGCTTCCTGCGGCCAGCTGACATGCCCACTGAAGCAGTCTTGCGCACGTTGGGTCTTTATATCGGTCGATGTAGGGGGCGGTGTCCACTTGAATTCCACGTGGGGTAGTGCATCCCTTGCGCAGTTTCCGTGATCCGTGGCGATAAGGTACGGCGGTGAATAGTCGCTGGCCGTCCGTGACGTTCCCAGCAGAAGTATCTGCATTAAGAAGACGAAAGGGTTTGACATCGCTGCTTCCTGCGGCCAGCTGACATGCCCACTGAAGCAGTCTTGCGCTCGTTGGGTCTTTATATCGGTCGATGTAGGGGGTGGTGTCCAGTTGAATTCCACGTGGGGTAGTGCATCCCTTGCGCAGTTTCCGTGATCCGTGGCGATAAGGTACGGCGGTGAATACTCGCTGGCCGTCCGTGACGTTCCCAGCAGAAGTATCTGCATTAAGAAGACGAAAGGGTTTGACATCGCTGCTTACTGCGGCCAGCTGACATGCCCACTGACATGCCCACTGAAGATGCTCTTAACCGCAAGATAATGGCTCGCGGGTGTGCGTTTAAAGGCTTTACGACTGCTCACTTTTTTCTGCGAGGCAAAGTACGCGTGGGAGATGAGGGCGCACGCCACCGCAAGCTGACTGCGCCATTTTGCTGGTAATGCTGAAAACACAATAGTCCCCCCCCCTCCCCAACTGAGATACTCATCACCAGCGGTAAGTGGTAGTTATAAATAGCTTGCGGTTTGTACGTTGAAGGCCGTGCGCCTCGGTGGTTCAGTGATTAACTCCTCAAACTCACGATACAGAGGTTCCAAGTTCCATTCCACGTGCCGAAGTCCATGTCTGCATTTTTTTCGTGCGTTTTCATATATACATACGTATTCGTATACGTTGAGTGTCGCCGGTGGCAAAATCCAGCCGAGAGTGTCCATATAACTGCTATTATAATAAAAGCCTCTCAGCGAAGGGTATTTGTATGAGAGGGTCAACAATCGTCTGTTTGCAACACACACTATGCAAACTGTCTCTCTATCTTTCTTGTTTATTTCTTTTTTCGCCCGGCACATCTGTCTTCTGTTGTGGACATACCGATTTGTGATGGTACACACAACATATTCTTTTGCTTATATCTAACTACTTTATCCACTCATTCAATAAAATGGACCACAGAATCACAGCGCTGCTGCAACAAGAAGCTTGGCGTTTTTACCTAAGGAGACAATATATTCAAGAAAGAAAATGAGTGCACAAAATTTCAAGAGCTTCCTACATACTGATGGCATTTTGGCAATTAGGCTAAAAGAAGCCTTGACAAAATAAACCACTTTGATGACAATAAACTCTCCTTCTTTTTATTAGATTTTATTTTATGATAGGCCTGTCGGGAAATTACCTTTTATTTCGAAGGTACCATGAAAAGAATGATAGGATTTCAGAGTAGCTATTTTTTTTCACTATGATTTCCAGATGAACACATCGTTCTTCGTGCTAATGCAGTTGCATTCATGAGCACTTCTGGCTCCACAACTATTTCTTCCTCAATACTTCCAGTGTAACCTATATGCATACTCTACATAATATTTTGCTCCTGCTTCTAGAATTTCATAATTTCGTGATTTAATGTAAAAACCTTCGAAATTTATACTGTACAATACTTTACACTTTACTTGGGTACTCTGTACACGTTTTGCAACAAAACGAAACTATGCAGGACTTCTTTTTTTTTGCAATAGTCTGCCATCACCAATGACATTTCTTTTTGTGCACACGAGGAGTATGGCCTTAAAACAAATGTTTTATTTCACGTGTTTGGAGGTTGGAGCATCGTTTACCTCACACACAAAAACGTTTTGCCGTACCATTTCAGAAGGGGCAGTAAGTGGCCGTGAGGGCAAACAATACTTGAAACGTAACCTCTGATCTAAACTTTGGAACGCATTCAAACTTCGTAATTTTTTATTGATACCAATATTGAAGTTTTGTTACGCAGCAGTTGCGTCATTATCTACCACATTTGTTAAGGCTGGCCGTTCTGCATTGATCGTATTTAAAATGATGTGTGCAAGAGGTGTCATGGTAATGCGTCATTTGTATGTACCCCATATCACTGTTACACAGCCAAATATTGTGACTTCAATAGGCTATAAATTGTATTGTTTGAAGTCTGGATGGCTTCTTTCGTCCGACTTGAGCTTTCGCAGTGGTTAGATCAGAATGATGTCAAAGGCCGCGAGCTGCCTGGCGTTGTAGGTAGGCGTTTCGAAGTTCCTTTCGCAGGTTCTTGCCAGTGTCCGACTTTGGTATGGTCGATACAAATTCTACGCCGCCATGCAGGTGCTTCTGTGGCGCGGTATTAGCTGCAACAAAAATATAAGGTTTTATATGAGGTTCCTATAGCGAATTATAAAAAAATACATAAGCAGAGGTCGTGAGCTCGAGCCGACGTTTGGACAAGTGGACTTTTCTCCCTGAGCAATAGAACTGAACTGACATTTACATATTTTTTTCATCGCAAGATTGCATCTTCCCCTTCCTGCCATCTTTCGTTTTTTTTAGATTAGGAACATATTAGGAATTGATTCCATATAGCCGAAGTACTTAAACCGTTAGTGCCGAGAAGTGGCGAGAACTGTGAGTAAAATGAGCTGAAGTCTATGAAGTCTATGTCTAAGACAAAAGTCTATGTGACTGGAGAATCGCAAGACCTAAAGATGTAGTTGATCGCACGCACGCACACCCACAAATTTTAAAAAAATGTCCAAGTATCTGTATGTTTCACTGTGAAAATTCTCGAAAGATCTTGCGTCTGCAGAGAGTGAACAAAATCTTTATTTGATGTTCTGGACGAGGAAACCGGTGAATTGTATTCTAAAAATGCTGCGTTAGAGTGCCTCGATCCGTACAGCGAAGGTGAACGAGCGCATCGAGGCACATGAGGCACGAGCGCTATCTGGCAGTTACATTAGAAAACGAAGAAAGGCGTGTGCGCCTGTCTCGGAGGCAATGAGGTGTAGAGCGCAAAGTGATGGGCAGGTGCCACCACCGTGTCGTCTCAAGAAAGCATTGGAAACACTTGCCTTTTTGTGCATAGCGTCACATTGTCAGCGCAGCGTGATAAACGCTACGGTCCTTAGAATCACTTATGAATGTCTTCTCAAGTATAAAGAGACACATACACAATATTGACGTGTTATTATCGTACCTCAGATATGCGCAATATTTGCTTTTATTTGACAATCGCACAAGTGTGAACGCTGAAACTTGAAGAATATTGGTGGGCACTGTGCATGGGTTTGGACTTCGCCCGTTTGGGGTATCTTTTCAGTGGACAAACAGACAAGCGTACAGACAGACAGACCAATGTTTTTGCGTCGAAGTATCCCAAGAAAGACTATCGTCTTCAAAAACAGAGTCATGAAGAAGTTCCTTTAGAATTTTTATCGTATGTTCAATACTTCCCAAGAGCTCGGTTTCGGGTAACCACTGTAAGGCTTCTTTAGCTTTCTAGCGTTCGTCAGCGTCTAAAGGATCTCCATGGCACAACCACCCTAGTGACCACCCGAAACGCGTGCTTCGAATAAAAGTTTCGCAAAGTTAGCATTTTCGTGATGTGTTCCGATCCTACACATCGGCTTTGTATGTTGTCCTGGACAGGGCTTTCATTCCACTACCACGGAATTCAATTATTTCAATTATAAGTGTTGTTTTGCATTTGTCTTAAATGACACGGATATAAGTCATTCATATAGCTGCAGATGTATTCATATTGCGTGAGCATGAATGAATGGCCGAGTAAATAAGAGACTCGATTTTGTGTGTGTAGGCCTGGGTTCAAGCCACGCGACGTCAAAAGAGTTTATCGTGTTTTATTTTCTTGTTTTCCTATGGCGATGATCGTATTACGTTACAGATAGATGGACGGGCAGTTTTCTCGTTGCGTCGGCGTAGAATTGAAAAAAACAGCCACAAAAAACGTGGTGTCAAAGTTAAATCTCAAAACAAAGGTGACGTTGCTAAAATTATGCAATAACTAAATCTTAATAGAATTTTTCAGATAGTGGGTCTTGGCGTTTTGGATACGCAAACCACCGGGCGTACGTACAAGAGGACAGAAACTGATTTATAGAACAAAAAATAAATTTCCTAATAACACAATTTTTGACTTGCGAGTAGTTTGGGGTCTTGCTTGCGCCTACATCTTTGTGCTAACCGAAGACACCAAATGGGAAGCCCCGGAGTGAACAAACTGGAATTCCAATTTTATATGTTAGCCATCAACGCATACCGACTCGCGTTGTAGATTTTCACTGATTTGTAGCTGACGTTTTTTTTGTAAAACGCTCTCTCTATTGCTGAATAACATTGTCGCAAAGCCACAGAGAACTTTCATCGACTCTATCAGGGAGCGGACGCTGTCGTCTCCATTCCCCCGACAGAGTCATGAGCCCTGTTGTGAGCCCGGTATTGTAGTCTCCCGGGCAGTACTGCTGGGCTTACATCAGGCCAGATGCAGCCTTAATACATCCCTAATAGAAACCATGCAAGACTCTTTGTTCAAGAAAACAAAAAAAAGAAACCAGGTCAGCAAAAATTTCTTCTAATTTAGGCTTCTTTCTGTTTCCAACTCTCCAAAGAAGCCAGAAAAGTCTAGGTTTCGACGGTGTTTCCGTCATCGAACCGACCATCACAGAGTCTCTGAAAGAAGTCGCAGCAGGTGACATTTAAGCAGCCTTTGCACGGGGAACTCGAGTTGTAATTGGTGTACTGACAGCCGAAAAATTATGTTGAGGAATATAATAATATTTACTGATAAGACCAATAAATTCTTACAACCAGAGCCAGTTTCAATACTTTTGGGTAGACCCTGTATACTTTTTTTTCGACAAACCGAGGTGGCTCATATTCATCTGAACGTTGCGTTGCCACCAGTTTCTTACCAGAAACAAGTGCTTTGAGATCAGCGGCAGTGGCCTCGTTCGGTGCGCATCCAGGTTTGAGCACGACGAACGCTCTGGGCGCCTCGCCATACTCGGCGTGAGGGACGCCCACCACGGCTGCCTCCTTAACGGCCTCGTGCTGCATCAGCAGTTCCTCAATCTCTGAAGGGGCCACCTGCCGGTCCATGCACTTGAACATATCCTTAATGCGGTCCACAACGTAGAACTCGCCGGACTCGTTGTAGTAGCCGATGTCACCTGCCCGCGCATAAGCGAAAAAATGGACAGGCATTTCTTCTCGTTGTGTACTCAGTAGAAAGAAACAAAACTTGAGCGAAAATAGAGCTACAACTGAGGCGAGGAATAAACACTTATTCGTGTTTGTCTCCTCTCACCCGCCACGCTGCTCTAGTGATTATGTGGTTTGACTGCTGAGTAGAAGGTCACTGGACTGAATCGCGGTCATGGCTGCTACATTTTCGATACAGGTGAAAATGCTTGAGGCCCATGTTCTCATATCTAGGTGCAATGTAAAAAAAAAAACATGGGTGGTAGAAATTTCCAGAGACTTTCTCTACGGTATCTCTAATATTCATATCATTGTTTTGGGACGTAAAAGCACATCAATTATTTGTGCGTCTCCTCTCATCAGTCATTCATTTTAAGTTTTTTCCTCGCATCATTCTGTCATAATAAGGGTTGCAGCTTTACAAGTGGAGGTGTACGCCGGTCAGCTTGATTCAATACAATACTACGAAAGCGCAACCCGCAACGTTCGCCTAGTGTTTAGGGCGCTCAACGGTGGACCCGAAGGTCACAGGATCCAATTCTGCCCGCGGTGACCGCATGTTTTGTGGATTGAGGCCCGTTTGCTTAGATGTATAGGTGCACGTAGAAGAAATCGAGGTGGTTGAAATTTCCGGAACTCTCCCCTATGTGGCGTACCTCATAATAGTATCGTGGTTTTAGGATGTTGATCCCCAGCCATTATTATTATATCACCACAAAGACGCAGACAATTAGGATACTGCCATAATTGTTGTCTCTAGCCATCTTAAGATCTCGACTACTACAGAAGAGTAATTATGAAGGCAATGAAAGAATACTTCTATTTCCTTGTTTTTGAAGCTTTTCGGACTCATTTCTTGAAACACCCTGTTTCGCATCACAAGCTTCACGGAACTGCAGAAAAAGGTGAAATCTTCTAGGCACCTCTTACCTGTCCGTAAAAAGCCCTCTTTGTCATAAAGGTTGGCCGTGGCCTCACTGTTGTTCATGTACCGACTGATACAGGCAGGGCTCTTGATGCATATTTCCCCTGTTTGCTTGGGACCCAGTTTCTCGCCCGTGTTGACGTCAACGACCTGCACGAAAGATCAAGAAAGAGCGGCAGCCTGACCATTCTCTGCGATGAACAGCAAGAAAACAAATGAATAACAAAAACGCAAATAAAAAGTTTGTACGAAGCGTATTTTATTTTGGTTACATGAAGGCTTGTTCAACATGTTCAGGCACTTTTTTTGACCAGAACGCGTTAAAAGCGGTTCTATTTTATGTAGGTTTTCGCAACTAAGAGAAAAAAGACGAATGATAAAGACTTCTTGCGAATGATTAGGTCACTGTCGGCGCTGTACAGCAGCCCTTATCAATACGACATTCGCAATCTATTAGGGCTATTGCCCGCTAATAGAATAAACATATGGTTGGCGATGACAATCATACACATACTATATAAGATTCTAATGAACCTTTCTTACGTTTTTTCGATGAAGCCTTCTTTTCGTTCTTTACTGCGCTTTTCTTATTACTTTGCTATTAATTAAATACTTTGCACTTCTTTCAATTGTAGATTGGTCTGTTTCAAAAGTACTATACGTTCCTGCATCACTCTCCAATTCATGTAACATGCCTGGAATGAACCAGGACACTCACCTTCACCTTCGTCAAGAGCGTCGGTCTGCCAACTGTCTCATGATCTTTGTGGTTGTGATGAGATATCATTCCAGATCCAAAGCTCTCGGACATGCTATACACTAAAGACAGGAAGATACGGCTGTTAAAAATTATGACACTTTTTTGTGTGTGTGAACTCGGCCAAGCGATGCATATATAGCGTATCTATAAGCCAATATATCGCACCCGAACCTCCACATAAGCTGGTTATCCGTTACACGTTTTGTTGCTAAATTGCTGGCCATAAAAGCAATATTTTGTCAGAGGTAAATATCATCAGAATGCATGGCGGCCACTTTGTTATTGCAGTTATAGTTTATTCTAATTCTATACAAATTGCACTCATGCTTTGAAAAACGAAAGTGAGGATGGGCCTCAGCGTGAGGTCAGGGAGCTTAACCTAACAGCACTTTGATGCCAGTGTTGTGGTACTATGGTGAAGTTAGTTTTTAAATTAGTTTGAAAATTTATAAACCCTTCGTCTCTCAATTAAAATTTCTTCACGTACATCACGTCGTCGTCATAATAATCTCAGTTTCAGTCGCATCTTCGGCCACACACAATCATTCAATATTTCTGCTTTGCCACGAGCCATTGCACCTTGAAAGTCTTCCTGGTGAGAATATTTCGTTAAGAGACCCTTCAAAATTTCGGGAGCATTTGCAAGCTTACATGTCCTCTTCATTTCTGCATAAAGATGTATTTAGTTTTTCTTAATTTTCGTTTAGTATTTTACTGCATTGTATTAAAACATTTGTTCATTTTCCTTCCATTGTACAACTATCTTCGTTTTTTCCTTGATGCAGTTTTTATGCTTTACTTATGGTAAACTTTCTGTACTCCCCCCCCCTGCTCCATGCTTTTCGGGGCCTGTAGGGCACCATGAATATATAAGTAAATAAAAATTTGGCACGTAGATGTGTTTTCGCATATCTTGAGGTAATACATCGCTTGGGTTTCACGATCGCGTGAAAATAATAGCACTTCTTACAACGCGTAAAGGATCAGTTTTTCTTTAGTTTCAGCTTCCTTCCCCGTCGAGTATACTTGTTAGAAATAGTCTTCCAAAACAATGCTCCATCGTCTCGAGCGCCTCAATCATGCAGCGGACGGGGTTACCGTCCTCTTCCTGCTGCGTGCGCTGCCTGACTCACGTGTCGGATCCCTATTTGACACGTTCTACTCCATCGTCATGGACAGTGCACACAAGATTCTACCGTGGCCGCCACCTCACCAAAGTGTGCTGCCCCCCATTGGTTTCGAGAGCCCAGGAGTACGCTCGAAACGCTCCATCCCCGCTTGTGCCATCGTTCAGGAAGCCAACGCCAGAATGAACAGGATCTAGCTGGTAGGACACAGTTTCTTACTGACGCCTTCGTCCTACAGGACCACTTTGCGGCCGCCGCAGACACCACACCATACCTGGCATTGAAGCGCCAATGCCAGCTCGTCAACCGCGTCTCATCAACCACGGCTGAGCTGGTAGACACCCCCTTCGTTGCAGACCTCATCGGGGAATCTTCGCAAGTTTCACGCGCGGCTATGTTTACAGACTCACCATCTAACCTCCGCCAGCTCGCCAAGGAAGACCGCGCACCCCAACTCGCACAACGTATGGCGCGGTCACTCGCTACACAGCCTGCGCGATCATGGCCTCGACATGGCCCTTCAATGGATTCCGTCTAACCTTGCCACCGCAGGGAATGAGCCTGCCGATGACGGGGTAAACATAACACGCGACCCTGCGTTTCTACTGTCAACGTGTGCGGACTCCGTGAACTCAGCGCGCCAAAACCTTCGGTGCGAGCTCGTCCGAAGTCATCCCGATGAACGTACAGCTGGTGACTGTCCACCACGCCATTTACTGGAGGGTACGTTAACCAAAAAACAGTGCTCCCTCCTCTTCGTGCTCCGAACCAGATCTGTCTGGCCTGCCGAGTTTCGACATCGCCTGCAGGGTGCGTCCTCGCCCTTTTGCAGTAACTTTGGTGAAAAAGAAATCAGTGCATCTTCTCCTGCCCAGCATTCTGGCCACCACGAAGCGCTCACGCGCTCCGACAAGCAGCTGGGACTGTCCGCTGCTACGGCGTATGGCATTTTCCACCAGGTAGGATCGGACCATAATGTGCGCTCTGCCCTGGGCGCAGTCCTTAATTTCATCGAGGTTGCGCAACTGATCGACCGCCTCTAAGCCGCACATCTTCGGCCTAGATCTGAGGGTCGAGGAACTTCTGTTTTTTTGGGGGGGGAGGCGGGGCTTTCAGTTCTCTGCTAACCTCCCCCCCACGCTCACAACTCCTATGCCACTCCCTCCTATAGATGTGTTCTTCCCCTACCCTTTTCCCCTTCTACTCCAAGTGTTGCGGTTTTGGTGTCTTCGCCTGAGGGGCAGTTACTGCATCACTTAACCCCATTCCTCCCCCTCTTTCATTTCAAGAATCTCTTCCATGGAAGATAACTTCTTGGGAACAGAGTTTGTTTATCAGGGATTTTTTAAATACTATCGTAATCGTAGTATCAGAATCGAATTCATACTTCACCGTCAACGGCTTCCAACAAACAGTCCACATAGATAACTTATGGTAGGTTTTCAGGGATTCTTTACCAGTTTTGCATTTTAAAACCAAGCACAACCATTCAGGCACACCGCAAGTAACACGTGACGCATCACAAAGCTCGCGCTGTTGAGAAACATTTAGTATAGAAAGTAACTTTCATTTTTGCACTTGGTGTGTCCCCCTCAGCTTGAACAGAAGGGGGGTCAGGAACCTCCTTGCTTGATGATTTACGATACAATCAGGGTGCTCATATATTCACATCTTGTTTTGCACTAAATTGTGTCGAATGGTGTCATTCACTTAAAACACAAACCTCATTTTCCATAAAAATATTGCGAACTAGACAATTACTATACATTTCTGGTACAGTTACATGGCCATGAACCTTTTGAAGTTCATGACATTTAAGGACTGTTTTCACAGTTTCCTACTTTTACACGAGCTGCCACTTTTACAACATTGTATTACAAAATGATTGAGACATGCATCGTGAAATACCAATCGGCTACAATTGGCTTCTGTGCAGACCAGCCAATGTCTTCACTTAAAACACGTTGTCCGACTAAATTAGTGCTTTGAGCAACTCTTCTGTTATCTGCGCAATCTATATCAACCTCCTTTTGATGGCATGGGGCACTGCATACGACCACTCTTGCAGTGCTATATGACACTAAGCGCTAATGGCGTGTCTAGTTAAAGAAATAGAAGCATTTCATCTTTTCTTGAGACTGATACAAGTTGTTCATGCGAAGTCTTCTACAAAGTGCATTGATAGCAATTTCTTCACGTACTTGGGGCAATATAGCGGAATGCTTGCTTATATATATCACTACGTCACGAGTACATCCTTACTACACACACACACACACACACACACACACACACACACACACACGCGCGCGCGCGCGCGCGCACGCACGCACGTGCACGCGCACACGCACACACACCACACACACACGCACGCACACAAGTACACACACACACACACACACACACGCACACACACACGCACGCACACACGCACACGCACGCACGTGCACACACACGCACACGCATGCACGTGCACGCGCACACACGTGCACGTGCACACGCACACACGTACACACACACACCACACATACACACACACGCATGCACACACGCACACGCACGCACGTGCACACACACACACACACACACACACGCACGTGCACGCACACACACACACACATACACACACACGCACACGCCCGCACATGCACGCACACACACATACACACACACGCACGCACACACGCACGTGCACGCCCACACACACACACACACACACACACACACACACACACACACACACACACACACACACGCTGGCGTGTTTAACGCTAAATTGATGGCTCCTCAAAGAATTTTGTTAAGGAAGGCCGATAAGGTGAGTTGTTTTGTGCTTTTGTACAAAGCTGACGGAGTGCATCGACAGAGATAAATGACACCAGTCAACATCTACTCTATTAATTATCGTAAAGATATCTTTTCTGTTGTGCTGGTGAGCCCTTTTTTGTTCCTCCAAGATCTGGTAACGCCACCGGTCAGTGATCGGCTCCGCGACAGTAACAAGATTCAAGTGATGCAAGAGGCCCTCACTCTGCAGCCTCCAGAAAGTTGTTTTCGTAAAACAGAGGCTGCTTTACCCATTTTTTATACTACCCTCCCTCTTTCTACCACTGTGCCTTCGGCGTGATAAAATTGGCAATAAACGTGGTTTCACTCATTCATTCTTTCCTTGTGTTATGTACTCGTCGCAAGGTCATCCCTAACTTCCCTGTATCCGTACAGTATCTCGTAACAGGTGGTTGAGCACTTCCACCGAAACTCGTTAATATGCCAATGTCTCGACCACTAGCGAGTGTCCCTATTGACTTTTGGGGCTACCTTGTCACATTCTTTGGGACAGGCTTCTATATCATTATTCGAAAACTTGATCGGAGTGTCTTTATGCGCTGTGAATGACAAATCACGTACTATGAAGGTGATTCCTTTTTTTTGCTTGTGTGTTCAACAACAGCTAAGATAGCATTTAATAAATTGGTTCGCAAAAGCAAACAGCACTCTCAGAAGCCTAGGCTTTCCCTGCTTCGACCAAAAATTGTGAGGAGCGCACCTGATTCATCTACCTCCACATGACATCTGATAAGCCATGTCACATTCACGTCATGAGTCGCGTATCCTCTTAATAGGGGACCAGTAAAAGAGTGAGGGATTGTGAGATACACCGTCTGCTACCGGCTTCCGGTTTGAGAAGAGTAGATGACGGCTAACCAATTCGCTGCAAGCCTCAGATGATCCGGGATCCATGCGTTTGGTCACCCGTTTATCTTCGTCCTGATAAACCATGGTAGGTTGTTCAGCCGTTGGCTGCTCTAACTCGAGGTGCAAGGCAAACACAGCTATCGATTCTCATGCAATTAAGACCAAAACGAGGTGGGCCGCAACTGTGAAAAAAAGCCACCGTGACAGGTAGCCTTTGAGCACGAAACATTGAAGCCAGAGTGTGCGAAAACCATTTTATCACAGGTACGTGTGTATGCTACACTAAGAAAAGCTTACGCATGAATTTGCTGTGAATATTACATTGAGAAACAAATTGTCGTGCAGGCGCGCCTAGCAAAAATATTATGGGAACGAGTGGGCGAAATCTACCTGCCCTACGAGATTAGCGCCGGCCATTGCACCCATATACATGACAAGAAACGTGAAAGCTTCACTCAAGAGTAAGTTTACACTAAGCGCTGGACGAGTTCATTTGCGTTTATCTTGGTCAAATTGTGCGCCAGGACAGCACCCAAAGAAATAAGTGCGTTTAACAAGCGCAGGGTTTCGATTATTCGGTGCCGTCTACGTCTGACTGTATTTTTTCAGTGCAGCCGAGCCGTGCAGCTTGAATAAGATCAGCGTTCAAATAAGGATCTGGCTTCGCCTAAGAAATGAATGTTAAAATGCTCTGAAGGCTAGAAAAAAAATATCTCAATGCGCTCAATAAGTGTTGCGCTTCAAGCCAATGGATTGACAATGTCGGCCGAAGCAGCTATCGCGAAATGAACTCTTAGCACTCTGCTACAGTCATTTCCATCCCCTGAGGTCTTTAAAATGGTGACTTTTTATCTGCACTACCGTATCATACAGGGAAATTTCTTTTATATATCGCCTAATCTGCTAGCCAAACTGACAGCACCCCCGAGCAGCATAAAAGCATTGCAGATTATTTTAGTGCGACAAAAAAGTTTCCAGACCGTTCATGACTTTCGTAGCTTGTCATCGTCACAGTCACGGTTGGCAAAAACAACTTCTAAAGTACTGAGATTGCACGGCCAAGTGCTTTTTTCCAACGGAGGAGTACAGAAATGCGCGCGTGCCGCTGCTGACCCGCGTGGTGCGTCGAACCGGAAGCCGTCACATCCCACAGTTCCCTGCGATTTCCGATTTTACCGGTCACCTATTCTAGCTCTCTTCACATCTCTCGGCACATATGTGCTTGCGGTTTTTGTAGGCTGAGTGTTTACTTGCCAAGTTTTCGTGTTCACGTCACGGTGGGTACTTTCGGCAGAACACCATGTGAAGGTTGCCAGCATGACAGTAATATCGACGTGGGAGACATGGTATGAGATACCGTAGATTTATTTCTCGGTGAAAACTTCACCTGGTCCCGTTATGTGGGTGAGAATTCCTATTTTTTATTTCTTTATCTATTTTTGCTGCATTCGAAGTGCTCTTTCCACAAATGAAATCACTGTTATGTGGTGAAGGTGTCGGAACATTTTGCTTAGAATGTCTGAACCCCGTCAAGGGTCCTTGAAACAAAGTGCTTATGTATTGGCGTTCCGTACCCTGCGTATCTCTGGTAAATATGCTCATACCTCTCAAACAACAGTTACGGCATGGCCACTAATGAGGGCCAGGCCTTCAAAAGGGGCTGCCCCATTGCACTTTAGTGCCGTGCGACAAAGCCATCTCTCGCAAGAATAGGGACAACGTACGAAGCAAGGGCTTGTGAGGACGGAACATGATTGACATACGTGCTTGATCTAATAGATGACATTTCAGACAGTGCACTTGGTATACATGCCTCACATGAACGACGCCACACGTGATATAACATGAATGGTATTCGTTCACGGTATTACAAAAGAGACGTGGCATGCACGCATAAAAGTAGTTGAAACGCTGTTTGACATGCGGAACTTGCACGCATGACACGGCGTACAGTTTTAAACGGAGCTCTTACGTGTCTTACCTGACCTGCAACAAATACACTAGGAACATTTAGAGATTCATTATGGGAAATTGGAATTCTGTCTAACTTTGCCATACCTTGCCCAAAGTGATCAAGATTGAACCTGTGAAGGGTCTCTTCGACTATCACAGACGGCGTAGCACTTCCACCGACGTAGACTTTCTTGATGCTGCTCACATCGTATCGCTCGATCAAGGGACTTCTAACAATCTTCTGGAGAATGGTTGGAAACTGGAACATGACAGTACCCTGAAAAGTGGTGGCACAGAATTATGGCATTTATTGAAAAAATAACGCTGACTTTAGGGTGGCGACAATGATAAACACGGTTTGTACTTTAGATAAATAATAAATTGCTTTACTGCAGCGTACGCATAGCCTTCTAACTCTGTTCGTCAAGCTGCATTTATTATCTTGACCCATTGATGCGCAAAAAGCCAGTGTAAATCGATGACTGTACTTTCACGAATTGCACGCTTAATTAGGCTGAGCATACCCCTACAGAACGAACGCTACAAGTTTTCACACATCCCAATTTTTTTTTGCGAGCTCAGCGTGAAACCTGATTTTAATAAATTTGTCATGCAACAGTACCCTTAGCAAGTGCTTCATTATGAACCAACGATCAAACAAACCATCACGTGCAGGCGCGATCAGTGGAGTGTCTAAATTCTTCTAGGGCGTGCCCAGTGACTGATTACAGCCCTCAAAAAGACGCCCACACCAATGAGCAATAATAGTAAAGATTTCGAAAATATTGTGCCGATGGTACAGCCATATTATATATAGAACTATAGGCCCGTGTGCTATAATTTGGGTTCACGTTAAAGAACCCCAGGTGGTCAAAATTTCCGGAGCCCTCCACTACGGCGTCTCTCATAATCAAATGGTGGTTTTGGGACGTTAAACCCCACGAACCAACCAAACCAATATATAGAACTATGTTTGCTATGTTTGAAAAACGCATTTTAATTACCTTGTATTTTTCTATCGCTGGCAAAATATCGCATGGCTCGGAGCTTTTGACAAACACCAGGCAGGCCCCGCTTGCAAACACAGCATGATTGAAAAGCAGCCCCGACACGTGCGTAAACGGCGCTGCTCCGATCAGCACATCGTGGCTGACAATCACGTGTGAGTTGTCAATACTGCACCAGAAAGGCAAAGTGAAACTCATGCATTTGTAGTCTCCACCGTTGCAGCGTATACTTATGGATACCCTGGTAATGATCCTACGCTTGTATTAATTGATATTTGTTTTTCCAAATGAACCGTTTTTCAGACACATCTGCTGTACTGCCTTAGCGGCAATAGCATTTAGTTTATATAAGCACGAGGCTCTGGATTCTACTTCTGTAACGGCGGTCATACTTCAATGAAAGAAACGAGTAGAAATGCCGTTGTACTTATATTTAGGTTAATTGAAAAATCGCAAGTGGTAGAAATTAATTTGAAGTGAACCATATGCAATTCCTCGTATTCTTATAGCTTCTTTTCTTAGTGAAGTACTGGAATATAACCACGTAACCTGTTTTTCAGCACTTAAAAACAAATATAGTATATTGCCTATGCTTGGTATATTTTCAAAATGCTTCCACGTAAGTCCTCCAATCCCTTTTCAGTCGTGATAATACTCAGGTGCTACATATGAAACACCGTTACTGACCCCATTTTGCTCTGTCATGTATTTTGCGCTGCTCTTACGATACAATGTTGATAAACACCTGTCTACACAAAGCATCATCAGTTTTTCTTTGTCAGAACACATCCCTGCACTGTGACGCAGCCCGCACTCGCAGGTATTTAGCAAAACTATTTGGGACAGGAAGGGTGGATTCTATCCCTTCTGTGCAATTAAAAAACGTAAACAAGGTGCCTGTGTGATGTGGTATAGTGCAGCCACGAAAGGAGTAAGGCAAGAAAGAAAGGATAGCGTCTCTCATAATCATAGAGTGGTTTTGGGACGTTAAACTCCACATATGAAATCAAAAAAGAAAAGATAAAATAGTCCCAACCTGGAGCCGAATAATTGGGCGACAGCGTTTCTTTGGGACAGCATCGCGGCCTTCGGGAGCCCCGTGGTGCCGCTCGAGAAGACGACCGCCAGTAGGCTTTCCGGTTTCACACTGGGAAGGGAAGCCGCCGGCGCACTTTGCCGTAGCCTCGAGAAGGGAATCATGCCTTCGCGCTGGCCAAAAACCACGAGCATCTGCAAGGAAGCATCGTTAAACTTGATAAAAGAGCTTGGAACGCATCATCCATGGAAACATTTTGTGATTATAAACTCAGTAACACAGACATTTCTATATAGTATACTTTTTAATGGAAATAGCACATGTGCACGCAATTAAACAATTGTGTTTCAGGATACTTATCTACCTCGGTTCCAGCCAAAAACGTATTACGCCGCCGATGTCAGTGTTGCGGAATGGGCGCCTCCATTCCATTCCAGGGAATTAGAACTTGCTACATTTCCATTCCTTTCAATTCATCGGAACAGAAAGTAAGCTCATACTCACTACCAGAATGGCTGGGCGATTCAATTTCATTGCTCAATGAAGGAGAGACATTTTGATAGTTTTATTGAGATAGATATGAAGCTGATGTCATCAGAGGCATTAAGGGTGACAAAAGTACGCAAAACACGTTTTCAAAGTGGAGGGACAGTAGCTTGGTGACATATCTCATGCAGTTTCGGGCAAATGCACCCATGTGTGTCGAGACAGGGGGTATTGAAAAAGGGTGAGGGGGAAGTATTAGCTGAGATGGGGTGCAAGCTGGTATACGAAAGCATCATGCCGGTGTCAATAGGCCACACAACTCAGAGAAGCTCTTTTTCGAATACACGTCCGAGTCACCGACAGTAATAGAAGCGAAAATAAAGAGTATGGTTGGGAGACAGCAGGCAGCTGGAGCGCCGCCAAAGAAAAAAAAATCACAAACAAAAATCGCAAATAGTGGGAAGGGGAAGGGAGTGTATGCCGCCACCGTAGTTCTGCACGACGGATGCCAACCACATCAAACCATGGTTACGCGAAAAATAGAGATGAACTTTGAAGCAACACAGCCTATACATAAATGCACCACGCTTATAATCCACCAAGTCATTCAAAATATACTACTTTATTGTTAATTTCGAGCCTCACACTTGGTAATGTTTGCGGTTTAAAAAACAGCGGGTTGACAGACATGTGCTCTATTTTCTGAAAGAACACGTGTATACATGCTCATTTCATTACATGCTAAAGGCGCTTAATTCAATTTCCACTCCGTTCCTCCAATCGTTGTCGCCATTCCGTTTCAATTCTGTTTCGGGGTCGCGAAAATGTGGAATGATACGAAGGGAATCCAATTGCCACTCCGGAACACCAATATTGGAGGAAAAGTCACATTACAAATTAAGCGTCTTGTATGTCCGTGTAATGGTATAAAGTCTTCGTTGTCAAATTATATGTCGATACTATGAAATGCATTTACAAGGAAAAATATACTAAGCGCAGCGCGAAAATCTCGATGGTCAGCCAAGTGGTGGTTGAAACCTTGCGCTCTCTCCTTCATAGTGGTTTACCGTGTAGCATGAGAATGTTAGTTTTCATGCACCTGTAATATATGTTTCAGCTTTACCGTTTTTATGCACGCGTAGTTACTGATATTCATTCAATTGTATCAGTGCCATATCTAAGGATATTTGGGGGGGGGCAGGGAACATTTTTTTGAGGCCTTGGCAAATGCCTATATTTTATTAAATGCCTCAGTACAACACGAACCTCCATTCAAAATTTGGGGAGGGGAAGACGGGGCGATACCCACCCCTCCCCTTTCCAGGCTAGGGGCTTGGAATTCATCACAAGTTGCAGAACACTAAGAAAGAAATACTGCATAAGAACTCTAGCGCAAAAAATCAAGCTCACTTCCTAGTTGTGTTAGGACGTTATTCATTGGTCAAGTGTAATATTCTATAGACGCAGCAGCTCTTAGCTTACCTTAACACTGGGTATAGTCTTGCAGGCTTCCTCTGCCTTGTCTGCGTTCTGTTCATCGCAAAATACAATACAAGGCTTCGTTTCCTGGAAATCGTAGTTTACTTCACCTGTAGAATAAAGGTCAAGCCAACGTTATTATAAAGATAAGTAAATAAATAAATATTCATCGTTCAGGTCACCGGTCGCATACACCAACCTTGCAAAGTAAACCTTTATCAATATAATTAAGGCACCAGTTAGAACAGTGGACTGATGGTTATTCGCAAAAAAGTGATAAAAAATTTACTCATGACTTAGACAAGTAGTCGAAGACCAGAATGTTCAAGGCTTATTGTCCGTAAGTGATCTATATCACTGGCTGTATGCGTTTAGTCACATTCCCGGCATTTCATTCGCATGCCCTAAATAGATGGTAAGTGCTTTTACAAAAAGCACCAGTAGTGCATATGCTTTTGCTGTGAATCAGTCAGTTAGTCACTTTTTTCTTACTTAAGGGTTTTTGAACCCATAATTATTGAAGAGCTGAAAATATTAAGGGCCTGCACGGTCGTGTGTTGCCATCTCATGTCAGCGCTTGGCGTCACACAGCAAAAACCATATACAGCACAGCCATGTATGATAAAACAGCGCTAAAATGGTGGCGCGCCGAAATGGGGCCCTAGCAGAGAGTTCCGACATCGCTCTGCCGCTCGCGCAGACGACCAGCCACAGTGTCTACCGCTGCGAGTGCTCGCAGGTATGCCTTCCGGTGCTTGATTTTGGCATGAATGCTTCGAACAGCCCTTGTACCCGTAATACTGCAGTGCGGTTCACTTTATCACTTGATATCTCTTCATCTTGAGATATTTTCACAGGAAAGCGCTGGAAAACAGAGAGAAGCTCTGTAAAGTGGAGTGGTAGCGGCTGGGATATATGCGCTATTTAACCATCAGGGCGACCGCGACAACTCCCGCTTTAGTTCCCTATAATATGGCGTAGTAAATATGGTATTGTAAAGGAAACGGAAGTGAGTGTGAGGTGAAGGTAAACAAGGAAGGAGGGGGAGTAAAGATAGTATAGCCATGTATGGCATCTCACATGCATAACCATGTAGACCACCGCCACTTGTAGCATAGCTATGCATAAAACAATATAGCAAGGGGTGGGAAGAAAACAGAAAGAGAAGTGATGTGAGAGTGAGGAGGAGAGTAGAGCATAGCATAACCATGTATAGCAGTATAGCAACAACGTGAGAAGTGGGGGTGAGTGTAGGTGTCACGTGAGGAAGAGGAGGGAAATTAGGAGGGAGAGGTTAAATTACAACATAACCGTGTGCAATATAGCACGGGAATTAAAAGATAAGCAAGGGTAAGGAGGAAGGGTACGAGGGTAAAGCATAGCATAGCCATGTGTAGTGGGAATAAAAAGGTGAAGAGCGACACGAGAGTAATAACAAATGAAGGTTGCGATACTTCCATGTGATGTCACTGTATCACAAATGAAAGTTTTTGTCGCAGCGCAGACGTCGAGAGCAGGCTATACGCATCTGGAACGCAACGCTTGCCTGCCCCTGAACGCGAGCGTTGTTGAAAGGCACCGAAGCACGCGTTCCAGATTACTGACCATAAAAATCACCAATTTGCCTCCTAGTTCAGTCTATTTGTGGTCCTATAGACAAAAACGATTAATAAAGGTCAAAGTTATCTCAATCTCCTGACACCCGTACCACAACACATACGTCGTAGTTAATCTTGACGGTATATCTGTGAGCCTGTTTGTACAAAACATGCAAAATCTGTCAGGTTTTAAAATCTAAGCAAGGAATCATTATTTATTAGCCGGTTTCTCTAATTAGCTTTGATCAGTCATTCATATATTACATACATTATCATGAGGACCTCCTTCGAAGATCTTAAGATGACGCCGGTATACAGTACAAAACTCCCAGTATTATTTTCCTATTTTTTAAATATCAAGCTACCACCATCGCCAGAAAACCACGAAGCGCTCACAAACAATCCGTCTGCTTCCCTGTCCCCGCCCACATTGAACTCCTGAGTACGTAGAGACATTTACTGGCATCGAAGTGCGTTAAAGTGTTTCTTATCGTCTTAAACCACTCCAACGCAGCGCAAAATAGGCCTTTGTCATCGCATGCACATACGTAGTGGTTACAAAAGTGCTTGTGTTCCCATGGGGTTATGCTTTCTAATTTACACACACACAAACGCGCGCGCGCGCGCGCGCGTGTGTGTGTGTGTGTGTGTGTGTGTGTGCGTGTGCGTGTGCGCGTGTGCGTGTGCGCGTGTGTCTGTGCGTTTGCGTGTGTGTGTGTGATTCATGCGTTATGCACTAGGATGCGTTGGTGCGAGTTTCATGCCTAAGATTACGCGACATAACGACGGAAGCTAAGCAGCCGACCGCCGTCGGTGAGGAGAAAGCTGTGACATTAAGCACTTCTTTTGTTCTGAATCGGAGTGTTCTTCCAAGTGGCTGCTGTACATGTTTCGACGTGGTGAATTAAAAGGTATTCGTAAACTACGCCTTATTTATTTGTCCAAGAAAAACAGAAACGAAAAACACAACTGTTATAGGACTCGGTATAACACGAAAGCGAAACGTGCCTCCTGAAAGGTAGTTGAATGTTTATTGTGCATTGCCTCCAGAAGACGAATAAATAAATGCAATAGCTACAAAATATAATGTCATGCAAAAAATGGCAACCTGCTTGTAATTGCATCAAGTTCCTGAAGCAGAAAGGACGCACTAAAACAACAGACACAGGATAAGCGCGACCTAACAACTTTAACGTCTTGTCACTTGAAGCGCCCTGCTCAAACACAAAGAATGATTCACGGAACGAACAAACAAGTATACAGAGGATGAGCGCAAGCAACTTGCACAATTGTTTCTTGTGTGTGAGCCACGTGTTCATTGCTCAAGCGCGGCTGCTGCAGCGAGTAAAGTGGCCTTCTTGCTCTCTTTCACTGTACTGCACAATCAGTGAAAGCTCAAGATGTAACTAAGAACCACAGCGGTTACGAAATGAGTACGGACTTACGCCCGGTTGAGGTGCACGTGCGTCGCAAAGCGCGGGTCAACAACTTTTAAAGCGCATCCTGTGGACACGGTGAAGTCACTGATCTCCGAGTGTTGTTATCGCAAATGAATAGCTCGCCGTTGATAAGCTGAGCAACGTGCACTTTGTAGCCGAGCCGGTTCGCGCTGCGGAGAGAGATGTGATAGGTGACTCCCGCTGACGGAACTAATGATGATTTGATTGATATGTGGGGTTTAACGTCCCAAAACCACTATTTGATTATGAGAGACGCCGTAGTGGAGGGCTCCGGAAATTTAGACCACCTGGGGTTCTTTAACGTGCACCCAAATCTGAGCACACGGGCCTACAACATTTCCGCCTCCATCGGAAATGCAGCCGCCGCAGCCGGGATTCGAACCCGCGCCCTGCGGGTCAGCAGCCGAGTACCTTAGCCACTAGACCACCGCGGCGGGGCTGACGGAACTAAGACGATAGTCTTTCTTGGGGACCTTCGACGCAAAAACTTTGGTCTGTCTGTCTGTCTGTCTGTCTGTCTGTCTGTACGTTTGTCTCTTTGTCCACCGTTACCTCGAACCGGGTACTTGAAACAGCGCCAGTAGATACCCCGAACGGCTGACCCCATCCACAGCGCCCACCAATGTTGCTCAAGGTACATCGCTCATTCGTCATCATCATCATCATCATCATCATCATCAGCCTGACTACGTCCACTGCAGGACAAAGGCCTCTCCCATGTTCCGCCAGTTAACCCGGTCCTGTGCTTGCTGCTGCCAATTTATACCCGCAAATTTCTTAATCTCATCTGCCCACCTAACCTTCTGTCTCCCCCTAACCCGCTTCCCTTCTCTGGGAATCCAGTCAGTTACCCTTAATGACCAGCGGTTATCCTGTCTACGCGCTACATGCCCTGCCCATGTCCATTTCTTCTTCTTGATTTCAGCTATGATATCCTTAACCCCCGTTTGTTCCCTAATCCACTCTGCTCTCTTCTTGTCTCTTAAGGTTACACCTACCATTTTTCTTTCCATTGCTCGCTGCGTCGTCCTCAATTTAAGCTGAACCCTGCTTGTAAGTCTCCAGGTTTCTGCTCCGTAGCTAAGTACCGGCAAGATACAGCTGTTATATACCTTCCTCTTGAGGGATAGTGGCAATCTACCTGTCACAATTTGAGAGTGCTTGCCAAATGTGCTCCACCCCATTCTTATTCTTCTAGTTACTTCAATCTCGTGGTTCGGCTCTGCGGTTATTACCTGACCTAAGTAGACATAGTCTTTTACAACTTCAAGTGCACTATTACCTATCTCGAAGCGCTGCTCCTTGCCGAGGTTGTTGTACATTACTTTCGTTTTCTGCAGATTAATTTTAAGACCCACCTTCCTGCTCTCCTTGTCTAACTCCGTAATCATGAGTTGCAATTCGTCCCCCGAGTTACTCAGCAATGCAATGTCATCGGCGAAGCGCAGGTTACTAAGGTATTCTCCATTGACTCTTATCCCTAACTGTTCCCATTCTAGGCTTCTGAAAACCTCCTGTAAGCACGCGGTAAATAGCATTGGGGAAATTGTGTCCCCCTGCCTTACACCCTTCTTGATTGATATTCTGTTGCTTTCTTTATGAAGCACTATGGTAGCAGTTGATCCCCTGTAGATTTCTTCCAGAATGTTTATATATACTTCATCTACGCCCTGATTCCGCAGTGTTTGCATGACGGATGATATTTCTACTGAATCAAACGCCTTCTCGTAATCTATGAAGGCTATGTATAGTGGTTGGTTATACTCTGAGCATTTCTCTATTACCTGATTTATAGTATGAATGTGGTCAATTGTTGAGTAGCCTGTTCGAAATCCTGCTTGTTCCTTTGGTTGATTGAATTCTAATGTTTTCTTTACTCTGTTAGCAATTACCTTTGTAAATAGCTTGTATACTACAGAGAGCAAGCTGATCGGCCTGTAATTCTTCAAGTCCTTGTCATCTCCTTTCTTATGTATTAAGATGATGTTAGCGTTCTTCCAAGACTCTGGTACTCTTCCCGTCAGGAGACACCTCGTAAACAGGGTGGCTAGTTTTTCTAACACAATCTGTCCTCCATCTTTCAGCAGATCTGATGTTACCTGATCCTCACCAGCAGCTTTGCCCCTTTGCATGCTCTCCAAAGCTTTTCTGACTTCTTCTATCATTACTGGTGGGGTGTAATCTGGGTTACTGCTAGTTTTTATAGTATTAAGGTCGTGGTTGTCTCGGCTACTGTACAGATCTCTGTAAAACTCCTCCGCTATTTTAACTATCCTATCCATATTGGTAGTTATTTTGCCTTCTTTGTCCCTTAATGCATACATCCGACTTTTGCCTATCCCAAGTTTCCTCTTCAATGCTTTGACACTTCCTCCATTTTTCAGAGCGTGTTCAATTCTCTCCATGTTATACCTTCTTACATCGCATACCTTACGTCTATTAATCGACTTCGAAAGCTCTGCCAGTTCTATTTTGTCTGTTGTACTTGACACTTTCATAATTTGACGCTTCTTAATTAGGTTCTTCGTTTCCTGCGAAAGCTTGCCAGTGTCCAGTCTAACTACCCTGCCTCCAACTTCCACTGCACACTCCGTAATGATACTCGTCAGATTATCATTCATTGTATCTACGCTAAGGTTGGTTTCCTCACTAAGAGCCGAGTACCTGTTCTGCAGCGACACTCTGAATTCCTGTACTTTCCCTCTCAGTGCTAGCTGAGAGGGAATCGCTCATTCGTGTGCGATTGTAAATAAAAAGCCATTATTTGGCATATCTGAGGCACTATAAAAACACGTATATATTCTGCATGTTCGTATTTTACTAGAAAAGGCATACATAAGTAACTTTAAGGACCGTAGCGCTTATCACGCTGCGCTGACCATGCGACGCTTGCACGAAGAAGTGAGTGTTTCCAATGCTTTGCTAAGACGAGACGGTGGTGGCATCTACCCGTCGCCTTGCGTTCTACACCTTATCCCCTCTGAGACGGGCTCGCACACCCGTACCAGGGCCACGCGCTCTGTTTTCTGAAAAAAAAAACTGCCAGATGGGGCTCATGTCTCACGTGTGACGTGACTTGATGCGCTCGTTCGCCTCCGCTGCACGCTCGAGGCACTCTAACGCAGCACCTCCGGAATACTATTCACCGATTTTCTTGCGCAGAAGATCAAAAAAATGTTTCGTTCACTCTCTCCACACGCATCTTTCGACGACATTTGCAGATTACATGCAGATACGGGGCCAGTTTTTTATTCTAGTTGTTTTGTTTTCGACCTCTTAGTATATATTTTACAACGTCATATTCGTGATGGGAATGTGTCAATGGAGCTATGGTGGGTCCCAGCATGAAACACTTTCCAGTTGAAAGAAAAAAAAAACCAACAGAAGACAAATGAATAATGAAAGCAGAAAACTCACGTGCTGCGAGGCTCGCTTTGGCTAAAACCACAGAACCACCGGCGAACGCAGTGCCGTAGAAAGCAACCATGGCATCCAGGCTGGTCTCGCAGTGGATGCCAGCCATGTCCCCTGGCCTGAAGCCGAGGCTGGCCAGGCCAGCGGCGACACGGGTGCTGGCATCCTCAAGCTCCCCATACGTGAAGCTCTCTCCTGTGTCGCCATTTACCTGATGGGGAGAAGCAGGCTGTCAGGTCGTGGTACTGATCGGCAGTGAGAGTGCCACCCAAAAGTAACAAAGCACAAGCAACGAGAAAGCTGACGCATTATTCGCAAGACATTTCAGCGCGTGCTGTGTTAGTGTTCAGTAGTTGATATTAAACATCTCCGTACTTCGTTCATGACCAAGTCTTGCACGTGTACATTTATTCACTCACCGCGTTCTTTGAAACGATTTTACGCTATCTCCTAGCCATTAGAAAACAAAATTATAACTGGCAGTCTCACTTCAACATAATATAAACAGTTGATATTGGCACAACATGGATTATGCGCACACAGTTTGTTCATTTTTGCACAGATGTGAGCCGAATGTTTTTCGACAATAGTCTCAGCTTCTAGTGCGAGCATTTTATCAAGTATATTGGTTCGTCTGGGATCGCATGCACGGTTCCTTTTGTCGGGATGGACGGCAATGATTTTGTGGTAGCCAACGCTTTTAGCATGTGAGTGTATATTTGTTTTTCATTTATTTCACCATATAGCTGCTTTCTATAACGCGACAGTCTCTAGAGCTCAAAATTCGATGAGTTCCGAAGCTGCTGCACTACTGTAACAAATAACAGATGAAAGTGGTTGTTATTTGCTTTTTTTTTCTTCCCTTACCCTCATGAAATGTAGTTCAACCAGGCTACCTAATGTTCAAGGCATGAACAACCCGAGAACTGGACTCTGGATAAACTACGCCAGATAGTCATCAGAGGAAAATTGCACGATCTTACAAAGCATAACGTTTTTCAGCACTTTCATGACCACGAGAAATTTCGCCGTTCTTGGGTAGTCCAAAAAACATTTTTTATGACAGCCAAAGTTACTTATGTTATTGTTTATGATGTCGAATTGTACAGTTAAATGTTTTCTTTCATAAACGGCCACTTTGAAACCACAAATTTATTAACAATTGTACGAAAAAAATTATCAAATGAAAAAGATTGTAAACATGAACAAATGAATTTTATACAACCATCAACACTGCTCTGAATAGGCTAAGCATAAAAAGAAATCGAAATATAAATTTCAAGCGTATGCAAAGAGCACACACAATTATCCTTCAAATATAGGTGCTGTATATACAAAAGTTTTTGAGTACATAAAATAACATTACACGTAGTGTCTTTCATGCCACCGTGCGAAGCAGTTTCGAGATGCGGTATAACACAGGTTTGCTACGCATGTTTTACAGCAAACACTTGCTTTTTGTTTAACTTTTCTTTGTTCATAGCATAATTCACAGTTCCTGATATATATATTCTCTTGGCTGGTGCCGTTAGCCCAGCAGAGCGTTTCATGTAGGAGCATCAAGATGGACTGTGAGACCTCCAAGAACCGTCTTTCTTTCTGTACGTCGGCTTCTGAAACATCTGCGTCCAAGCATATCCATTCGTGCTTTTGCATAGCTCTCCAATAACTTGAACATTAAAGAACAAAAAAAATCGACAGCGCTCACGAAGCGCCGCGCGGCACTACGTAACGTGGTTCCATGGTTCACTCCCGGCTGCCTCCACGTACGAAACTGCACTCTCTGCACTGCCGCTGGCAAGCAGTCCCGCCCGAAGGAAGTGAACGCCCTGTCGACAAGAGCCCTAACCTTCAGAACGCATCGGATCAACTTACGCCGATCGGCAATAACGCGGCACGATGCACAAAGCTAAACTCACCGGTGGACGACCGCTGATGTTCTGGGGTGGTTTGACGAACTCTAGTCGTCCGCGCTAAAATCAATCGTCGTCTTCCGAGCCTGTGCTATTGTCATCATATGAATATTTCAGCCCAGATGCACGAGAATTCCCCGAAATTCGTCGTTTTCGTGAAGTGGTCACAGGCGACGTTGATGCCATGATTGAAACCATGCGCGCTCACTCACGCGCATGAAAAGGAGCTCTAAAATCACCACATGGTGAAAAAAAAACACAAAAGCAAAACTAATAAGGTACTTTTTGTTTTACACGTTACATAGCGCATGGGTCCAAAAGCGTTCGAAACAGGGCAAATGTTGAAATGGTAAACATTAAAAACAAATTATCGATGGTGATAGGCGCGGTCACGAAAGTAATAGCCTGAACTGGGACCCAAAAAATGTCTGGAGGCTTTCGGGATGTTTGCCTTGTAATGTTAAATTACTTTTCCACATGGATTCTTCGAAAATCAAGGCCAGCGATTTGTCAACATATGTTGGGTCCCAGCACTCTTTAGAACATTTGCTCGAACACTGACATCTTGTTACGTCTTTCTTTGCCGCGATTATTGAGCCAATTTATTGATATCGTAGTATCTGTGCACATATGCTTTCCGCAGCACTGTTCCTAAAAAAAGAAAAAAATGTTCATGGGAATCAAGAAATACGAAAAATTGACTCGGAAACTGTAGAAACATAATATACTCTTACACTAACTAATTGCGGTGCAATTGGAGAAAGGCATCAATTTTTCCCTGCTCCCTCATGCTGTTCAATTCCTCCCCAATGTTACTTCTCAGTGAAACATTGTTGAAAAATTTAAAAGTAAAACGCCCGAGGACACTACAGGAATACAGTCATTGAATATGCTCGTTTATTCGCATATCTGCTCATCATCCAAGCAAGCTATTGTATGGGATCTATTCTAAGCCCATTTGAAGCTTTCTCGGCTTTGTGTAAGAATCATCTGTTGCCGCCGCAGTTCATCGATTGACGCCGTAAATCACGAGAGAGAGTGCAAAAACTGTCGTTTTGATGCAGCCAATGAAGTATACTACTCTCGCGGTAAAAAGCGCGTGAGTCAGAGAGAACATTTTTCAATAGTAACCATACGCTACAGCAGAACGATCACGTGCCATGGAATAACAAAGAAAGTCACCTGATATTTCACCGTCATCGGGTTTGTATCTGCATAAAAAAATTTGGCACTTGTTTTCTAGTTCCGAGAAATCAGAATAAGGAGGTGGCATGCGAGGAAATAAACGTCTTCGAAGTGGGCGAGTGGTGCGTGTGTGCAACATCCGTTGCATCATCGTCCAAGCTTCCTCTTTTCTGTCTCTCTCCCTTTCTCTCTCTCAACGGAATTGTTTGAACTGGCCCTGTGTGTGTAGGCGTGCGTGTGCCATAGTTTTCCCGCCTTCTTCTCATAAATGCAAAACTATGTGCCGAAATCGCCTCTCTGACGACAACGGTTAGGTGATAAGCTACGGTTTACAATAGATAGTGCTAGACGCACGCATTCCCTTTGGTGCTTTCTACACGAAACAAAACCCGCGACTTCGAAGCTCTATACTTTGAATAAAAGGCATGACGCTGGCCCCCGACGTCCTTAATAGTATGCGTAGCTCACATGTTACTATAGTATCGATCGATTCAAGCGCGCTGTCGCGTTCGAAATGTTCTCGTGCTTAAGACATGAGACATGAATTCCATTGAGATAACTAAACTGAGCAGTTCCATGCACACTTGAATACTTTTTGTTTGCTTTCCATATCTGCTGGCTTCTTTGTGCAGCGGCTATCGTTATGAAGCACTGCGGCAGCCGTATATGACCACGACGGCAGTGATTATGCAACTGTGGCGGTATGAGGAACTCGAGGTATTCTCTCAGAGTGTAGTCAACTTGAACAGAGTGTAGTCAACTTGAAGTACGGCACTGCGCGTGACCCCACTTTGGGTCTCATAAAAGCTGTCGCTGTGAAAACTCTCGAGCCTTTCAACTCCTAATTATTTAAACCAACCACCGTCAAAATGCGTAGCTTCAAGCTTGGTTTAATCCACAAAGCTTTATATAGAACCGTGGAAGTGTTCCTTGGGAAAAAAAATAATGTACAGTGCCTTAAGAGACCGATGAAACTGATAGGTAATGTGTCTCTCTTAAGTGGAGAAGCTGGCGTCGGGCCCATGAAATCAAACAATTCTCTTGATTTAAAGCAACAGTTGGCTTGACATCGTTCCTCCCGCATAAACTGAATGAGAAAATTACCGCTGAAATCGCGACTCTAAACGGTGGTTGTATTTTACTTCGTATTGTACAGAAACAGCATTTTTTATTTGTTAGTGGTTCAAAATGTTGTCTGACACGTTTTCTATCACCACGACATACAACCGCGGCAGAAAAGTACATGAAACAGGAGGTCGTAATGAAAACATTTCATAAGACTAATTTCATTTTCTAATTTTTTCACGGCTACCCGAATGCGTAAAAAACGTATTCGATGGAATAACTGCGACGCACATGTTCCACCGCCAGTTCACCGACAGCAAGTGAGCGCATGAAGGTGTACGATGTCACCCAACAAAGAGGCGGCCGATGGAAGAGGGAAATCGGCCTCGGTGATGACACTACGGTGCCACACCCATGGCCTGAATGGTTCACTCTACTTACCCCGGGGAGTGGATGTGCTAACGCAACCTCTCCCGTAATGAGAAGAGAGTAGAGGGCATACAAGGTAATAAGAAGCATGACCCAAGGGGTGGCGAAGACGCTAAAAATACCCAAGGTGAAAATTGTCGAAGCGAGCACAAGTCGCAGCTTAGCTTGAGCCGATACCTTGGTTGCTGTGTCAGCGGCGCGATGTCGTTCATGGTTGCGGTGCCGATGCTGGTGTGTCCGTGCTGCCACTGGTTCTTCGTATGTTCGCAGCGACTCGCCAAGGGTCCACCACCTTCCGTCAAGCTTTTGGGCAGGCAGGCCGGCATCCTTGTAGGCTTCTCAGACGGTAAGAATAGCTGAAGCGATGCCACGCCACACAAAATGGATCCGTGAAGCATGCGGCCCTCTTCTTTCACTTCTTCTGCCTGGGAACACTAGTGCGGGAACATTAATTTAGAATTTTTAATACCACTCGATTCTTGTCCAATTTCCCATAGTGGGTATGCGCCACTATCAATAGGTGAACAACAACAACAACACTAGTGCGTCTGAAACATTTCTCATGGTCTTCTTTTTTTTCTGATACTATGTCTTCCTGAAACGCGTCCTTTGTAACATCACTAGCGCCGCTTACTTGATAGAACGTTTTCGACAAACAAATAGAGCAAGCGCATTCCATCTCATTACCATGATATTAAATAACGTCTTAGGAATAGTACCCAAGAAATTGTGCCGTGCATTGATAGGACAGTAAAAGTTTATAAAGAGCAAGCGCATTCTGCACCCTTGGTGGGTGGCCTCCCGTATTCCATGGTAGCTTCAATACATGGCTTTCTCTCAGGCCTGTTGTATCAGGCAGCGCCGATTCTTCAGGCTCGGTTTCGATAGCTTCGCATCTCATTGAGCTTCGAATATAGCTTGATTGCTTGTATATGGTTTTCATACGCATGCCCATGCCGGGTACATGCCGTGTACATCTCACTATGCAAATGTATGGGTGCTCAGCCGCTTAAATTCGGTGCATTGGGATGCTGTGGACGTAACTGCTGGTCTGCAATGTGTGTGAGGGGGCTGATAAGTTCTTCTTTCTACCCTTGTAGTGTTGCCAATTATCACCCAACTTACTCGAAGTGTGGTTCTTGCACCTTAGCACGTCCCGTACTGGTGAACATGAGCTCGGGTGGAGGTATCGGTTGCCTCGTTTGCTGACAAGGACAAATGCCCTGGAGTCAAAACAATTGTAGATATGTTGTCTTTGTCGTTTCAGACAAAATGTCTTGGGCTTTCTTTCTTGTTAATCTTCTCTTTCTGGCAATCTTCGAAAGACGCTTGAAAATCGGTGAGTGCTATTGCTTCTCCTCAGGTTGGATGGTCAGAGCCACTGCTGCTTGCGTTTCCTTATACACTTCTTCTGTTACGACTCAGGTTCTCCCTTTGTATTTGGTGTCGAGGACGCTGATGGCAATTCGGAGCTTTTATATTTCTTTGTATCGGTGCATCGCGCGTCAAGGTATCAGCTGCAGGTTTTATAGAATTTCGCTGTTTTAGGCATTGTTTTTTTAATTCTAAGTTTGTGTTCTATAAAAATCGCACTTCACACGACAGAGAACCTGCGATCTTTTTTTAAACATACATAGTCAAAAGACGCTTGTGAAGGCTGCTCTGAACATTCGAGCCAGATATTATTGCGCTCAACCCGAAGCGGAAAATTCGTAATTTCGTTTCACAACTAAAGTTTGGTATTGGGCTAGTTGGTAATCCATTATTAAACTTCTCAGCGCCAAGATTTCAGAAGACGAACACAAGAGACGAGAACGAGCGCCGACAGCTAGAAATCACTCCGTTTTTTTAGCAGCAATTTAGGTAGTCAAAGTGACTGACTGCATAAGCGAAGGGTAGGGCATGATTGTTGCCTAATCTCTTTATCGTAGAAAACATGCTTGTAATTTAATATTTATTTTGAGTTTACTATATAGATTATAAGAAACCCATTTATTTTATCTCCATAAACGCCGTACAAGTAACCGTCTTAGTAATTCATATCTCCGCCAACGTTTGTCTGCTTAATGTGTTAAACTTTTACATTTGTGTGAGGTGGTGTGCTACATACAGCACCCGTACTATTTCAAACGCCGTAAGCGCCGGAGTCGCTCACTCGCCTGATCTCAGCGCGCTACGACAGGGCCTACTCAAGGGTATCATTCTTTCTAAAAACATCTGTAGGCTTTGCATTGCACACTTTGTTCCTTCGAAGCAAGACGTATTGCCAGACACTGTTTGGTGTTGAGATTATCGAGTTCACTCGAAAATTAACTATCGCGATTTTGACTACTGTCTTGCGGTAAAGCTGACGAAGAATAACGCTGACGAGGGCCAGGTACAGAGCTCAGCCGGACTTTAACATAACTGCTCTTCTTGTGCAGAATATTGCGGTAGCTGCCCGCGCCGGAGGCGTGCTGTCTACGCAGTAGCACGCTGGTCATTATACATACACAATTGATGTGTGCGAACACATTCAAAGAAGAAGAGAAAGAAAATGCTCAAGGTGATTCTTCAGGAAGTCGAAAGATGGGACAATCTTTCGCAACCTTTGCGGTGCACGGCACAGCGCCGGAGGAAATGCCCAAGGTTATACCCAACACGTGCTGACGTTGATTCATACTCCATTGTACCTCCCCCTTCCCTCTTGAGTAACTTCAAGACTAATCAGTACGAAGAAAGACAACAAGCACATATGTAGGCCCACTGTGTTATATTTGCTATACTGATGGCGATGCCTCAAAAAGGATATTAAAGTGATTATGGATCTTTGAGAAGCCAGCTGTGGCTTATTGAATACACTATAATGAAAATCTAGGAATAGTTACCTGTTTCATCATTAGATCGTTATTCAGTTCATTCATACCTAAATCATTTCTATAACAATTGTGTTGCATATGAAATTTCTCATTTTTTTTCCTTCTAGTGTACTTTCTGACAACAACAACAACAAATGAACAGTCAAGATTTTGTTAAAATTTTCTTCACGCAGGACTGTTTGTAGGGGTCGAAAGAATAAAGCACACAGCTTCCTGGTGCAAGCACTTGCTATGAAGTTAGCTAGCTTCCTAGGCTCAAATTTATTCTGTCTTAGCAAGCTCTACAATTTTTGAGGCTGTCAAAATCTGCAGATGCAAACCACACTCGAACATATGCCGAAACACTTATCAGGTAGACAGTCAAAATGCACAGACATTTTAAAAGAACATTGTGGAAATCAGGTTTTTCTTATAGCCAACGAACTTAATAACATCGAAACATTCGAAGAGGAAGCTGAAGAGCTAATACAATTTATAGAACTCATAAAAAATAAATTCCTGATGAAAGTTAGGTGCTAGGATAGTGAAAAATAATGGAAAACGCCGCCCAAGGTAAATACAAAAAATTAAAACGATGTTTCAGCTCCCTACATAGGAGCCTTGTTCACAGTGACCGCAAATGAGGTAGTGCGCTCTTCTTATCATGCTACGAACATTACCCTGAATAATTTAATGAACACGGCAGAAAATTCTACAACCTCAGTCCAACACCCCGAACCCAGAAGTTAAGTGGTAGACATAAAACAAAGCTTATGTGCAGTCTATATAGATCTTCCCAAGGGCTGCCTTACATTTGGCCCCACAATTAACGCAATAAATAAATACAATATCAACAATATATATATATATATATATATATATATATATATATATATATTCAAGACGTTTGCGCATAAAGGAGATAGTTTTCGATAAGGCGGGTACAGAAGATGTTAGCCATGACGAGCACCTGGACACTAGTTTCGAGAGAAATCGTGAGTATATAAAGCCAAATAGAGTCGAAAGCTAAAGAACTTGACTTGCCCAGAACACGTCGTCTTGAAACAACTCTCAAACAGAAAGGACCTTTTCATAAAACCAGTGGACAAGGGGGTAGTATAGTGACGGGGCCTATCGCAAAATATAAAAGAAGAAGCTATCAGACAACTCAGACACAGCACCCACTATCGAAAATCAGCCTCGGGCCCAACTCGAGAATGTTGTTATAGCATATGACGCATCTTAACGTATTTTTTATCCAGGGAATTGATGACAACCTCCGAGAATTGGTTCCTCATACCCCCCCCCCCCCAATAAGCAAGCGTGTCGTTTTACATTTTTTCCAAATATTAAAAAGGTTTCCACAGAAAAACCACTTCCTGCCGAATTCCCAGGCAGACCTATAGTGTTCTATAAGAATACACCTACAGAGGCACTATCAAAATTTCTAAATGTATATTTATCTAGCATACCATCACCCTACTTTCTTTTCTTCAGGGTGTACACCTAATTTATTCTAAATAATAGGTAACGTTAATTAAACACAAGCCCTTTCGGATCAAGCACTTCTGGTAACAATAAATGTATGCTGTTTGGGTAAGAATATACCTATCCCTACAGGAATTAAAGCAGTGTAAAAGTCCCTCATAGAAAACAAGCAGATACATAATGCGAAAGTTTACTTCTCGTTGCTTGAATTGATCCCGACACTTCAATAATAAGAATTTGATTTGTCCTACTACCTACAAAGTTTTGGTGCTAGTATGGGAATCTCTTTTGCACCAACATACGCCAACATTTTTATGGGACACATAGAACCAGAACTGTTCAAATCATTGCCAGTAAAACATTTTACGTACCTCCGCTACATAGGTGACATATTTATTATATGGGAACATGGCAAAAGCGCACTAAACGCATTCATTCATAACAGGAACAAGTTTCACTCTACTTTAAAGTTACCATGCACCATTCCCTTAATTAAATTAACTTCCTAAACATGGCAGTATCTATTGAAGCACGAAAATAAAGGTGACGCTTCACAGAAAACTGACACACCAAACAATACCTAGTCCCCTCTCACAACACTGCAAACAAGAAATTTTCGTCGGAAAAGCAAGGCCAGTATAAGAAGGATCTGCAGTGCCGATACGTTCATCCTTGAAGTAACCTAAATAAATTAATAGTTGAAAGAAACTACCATGAAGACGCCCCAAACAAAGTTACAACGGAGCATGTAAGCTAGGCAGCAAAAAAATTGTGACAAAAACCCCGTAGCAACACCTAACCAGCTACCAAAATATATAACCAAATAGTAAAATGCGTTACCAAACATGAATAATATCCTTCGTAATTATATTCAATACTGAAAAGCAACGAGCTCCTTAGAAAAGCGTTTTCTGAAGTAGCAAAAGTCGTGTATTACCGCAATAAGAATTTTAAGGACATGTTTGTGCTTACAAAAGTAAACTATCATTTTACTGCCCAAGTAACAGCTTGCTCCTACCCAAGATGCAAGACCTCTAAACATTTTGAAGAAGACGTGACAACTAGAAGCACCGGGAATGATTATGTCCGTCATATAAATCTGGTATTACCTGCTTTAGACCAAACGTTATCTGCATGATCAAAAATTCATACTGTCATAAATAGTACATTGAAGAAACAGGACAGCTTGTTAATATTAGATTAAACTGTCATCGTGCGGACACGGCAAAGAAATTACTGAAATCAGTGACACAGCATTTTAATGTACACTGTAACGGGACACAACTTTGACGAGCTCAAACTCTACAATCTTCAGTCAAACGTCCGATACGCAAGAGACAGATAATATACAGAGTATTACCATATTCACAAACTCAATAAACTGTAGTCAGTAGGTGTAAACACTTCTAAAATGGTCCTTGAATGTATTTGGTATGGTACATGCACAAAGAAAACCAATGCGATTTAAATATTCAATCTGAAAATTTCAAACCCACCATTGTTAACTTCTGAAAACCGTGATTCAGCGACACGTGTATATTCTCTTATCTTCGCCGCTTTATTATTTCTTTTTTAATTATGAAATAGCTGTTCCTTCTCGCATACAATTCGCCACAGCACAGCCCATCCCACTTTCTCACATCCACGTATCCAATGTTGCCCCCCCCCTCCCTCTACTTTTGTTAGGATGGAGGAGAACGTATGCAGTGTAGGCACGCTAGCGCTAAAAAAATCAGCTCTGTTCTTGTCTTAAGGAAGACATGTCCGTTTGTTTGTCAAAACGTCGACTCGGCACAACCCCTGTTTACATATTTTTTTTTATCGCAAGCCCCCATCTTACCCCTTCTGCCGTTTTTCTTGACGTTAATGTAAGGTAATCTTTGAGAAAAAGAAGTGTCATTCTCAGGCACGTGGACACGCATGTGACATCGATGTATTTCACGCGAATAGAAATCACGATTCTTGCATCTCTGCTCCATCCATCATCCATGTAGATTGTGAAATAACCCTGCTTAAAGGTTTTTGCACCTAATAGTCACAACAGATCAGCCCACCTGAGGTTATTTTTGTGCATTTTTTCTTTTAGGCTTACAATAAACCTTACACCGTATTGCCACCTGCTTGAAGTAATGGGTCATATGCCAAGGTGAAGACTAAGATCACTAAAGGCACAAGTGCGTGCGTGAGCATAAAGAAAGAAATTTTTATGCTCGTCTCCTTGAGTTAGTAGAAGACAAAGAAATCCTGAGCCCCTTCCAAATTGGTTTTTGACCTGGATGCTCTATTTAGCATACCCATGTAGACTTGGAAAGCCGAATCAAATTAGCGCTCCGTCGCAGACTAACGGCAGCCATGGTAACATTGGATAACTCAAAAGCGTACGATAGAGTAAAACATAAATTATTATTGGATCAATGAAAATATTATCACATTCCTAACTTTACCGTGAAGTGGATGAATAAGTTTTTAATTGGAAGGGTGTTTCACAACTCCCTAAAAGTCATTCCTCAAATATACATTCACAGTCACGAGGAGTTCTTGAGGGGCCAGTTAGCTCGCGTCTTCTCTTTAATATAATACTAACCACAATTCCCAGCCGTGATAAAGTATACATATATGTATATGCAGACGACGTAGCCTTTTTCGCTTCAGATACTGATATACAGTCGTTATATACTCGCAAACAATGGTATATTTGTGCTATTGAAAATTAGTTAAAGGCACGACAATATGTTATGTCCTAATGTTAAAAAGCGCAATTAGAGTTTTCTCTTTGGATAACCCAGTTATTATCAGATAAACTTGCAAACTGCGGAATATACCACAAGAGGATTCGGTAAAATATCTGAGAGTTACTTATGATAACAACCTCTTTTGGCATACACACATTAAATACATAGCCAACAAAAAGCAACACGAGCGCTAGAATTCCTACAAAGGCTATGCGACAGTAGATCGTAGATGCGGAGAGACTCAATATTTCTGATATACAAAATGTGCTTACGCCGCGTTTTTGAATATGGATGTGTTTTATATTCGGGTGCACCGGCTTATAAATTGCGTCTTCTGGTACGCCTGGAAAGAGAGGCCCTGAGGTTATCACCAAAATTCGTCGACAATAATGTTGTGTACTTAGAAGCAAGTTTGCCCTCTCTTTTGTACAGATTTAGAATACTAACGATAGAAACATTTCCGAAGTTTTGTGCGTATGCCAAAAATAAATATTATTTTTATCCACCAGCCAGAGATATTTTTTTCTCATTGGCTTTGGTTGCAGACTTCACAGGTAGGATACGTACAACCACTCGTTGTTCCATTAGATGTTAAACTGTGTGAAATCCCTCCCATTAGCAATGCAAGGCAGAATATCAAAATTATTTTTGACGAAATTTATCCAAATCATGCAAAAAGTTTTTCTTCACAGTTATAAAATGGCTTTCATCAACAAAATTTAGAGGAGATAAATACAATAAATATCTTAGCTACAGATGCCTCACAATCTGAAAAGAAATATGGCATTAGCGTTTTCTCTGAGACCTTAAACTGGTCATTCTCAACTAGACTTCCCAATTTATTGTCAGTATTTTTGGCAGAATTTTCAGCAGTGATTCTGGCATTTAATAAAGCTTAGCCTGCCAGCCTCAAGTGTGGCCATAGTTACCAATTCGTTATCTCCAATCTCTAAGTTTGGCGCTTGCTTTCAATAGTGATCCGTATTTATTACGCACTTTTCATTTTCTGGTCCCAACACACAAGGGGTTAAAAATGAAAGAAATGGCGGACACTCTGGTGAAAGCCGCTCTCAGTAGCCCGATACTTTCAATTGTTCCCTCAACAGCACTCTTAACACGTGAAAGATTTCAAAGGCATGCCATATTTCAAGACTCTGGTAAAATATTGATTACTCAGCTAAGCAAATATCGACAGATATTTTTACCTTGACGTTGGAAGTTCTCGTGAACATGCACAAAATTTATATTTAGGAAAATACTCTGTTGAGTTCCCAAATTAAATTACTACATGCATGAAACTGGTCTAGCTCCTTCCCCTTTTTGCTCACTATGTAACGAGGATTAAACGAACGAGCATTACTTTTTATCGTGTTGCCATTTTAATCTACCGAGAAAAAACATTCATAAAGCGGCTTTTAATCGAAGTAGACTGGATTTTATTATTTGTAATATTCTCTCCTTGGGAGCTTTCTATTTAGGTCATTGTCACCGGGATATCTGTTCTGCTGTAGAAAGACTCCCAATTGAAACAAGGTGGTTTCGATTGCTAATCTCTCAATTAGTAAAATTTAATTACTTCTATTTTATAAGTGATATGTGATCCCCTCTCTCCAATTACTCGTTTCTTGTCACATCCCTCAGGGTGGGTGCCAGACATATATTTAGGCCATCATCATCATCATCATCATCATCCCCACCACCACCACCTCCATTCCACTCTGGC
Source organism: Rhipicephalus annulatus (assembly GCA_013436015.1). Taxonomy (NCBI): domain Eukaryota; kingdom Metazoa; phylum Arthropoda; class Arachnida; order Ixodida; family Ixodidae; genus Rhipicephalus; species Rhipicephalus annulatus. The sequence continues at coordinate 234,985 of WOVY01002299.1, read as the reverse complement.
GAGCAGCTACTCTGCCCATCCGATGCATTCGGTATGAGCCATCAGAAAAGCAACAACAACAAGAAGCCCAACCAACGAGCGTGGTGAGAGCTCTATTGCTCAGACTTCAATAAATCTTCTCTAGACCTCTGGAGCAACGTGACAATTGGTGGAGATGTGTGGTAGCCTCTCACGAATATTTCATACCCCTTCTGGAAGCCGCACCACAAGCCCGGTGCGAGGCAACATTCCCGTTCATCGGACCAGCTGCAGGATCAGAGAATTACCACCCGAAGGCGACGTTATGGTTCACACTGGTATGACGAGCACGTCCGTTCAAACCACCCCAACAAGTACTGAAATCCCAATGGCAATTCGGTACACCTTTGAGAGCCAGGTTCGTGCTCTGTTTCATGGCACCGAGCTCGAAGACGTCGAGGACTGGTTGTTCCACTTCGAGCATGTGTCTACCTTTAAAGAATAGAACGACGCGGCAAAACTATGACGTGTGTACTTCTACTTGGAGGACGGAGCACATACGTAGTACCTGAACCACCAGGAACAAATGACGTCGTGGGGTGAATTCTACCACCTGCTGCTGGATACTTGCACAAGTGCTGATCGCCACGAACGAGCGGAACGGGTAATCCAGGCCCACATCTGGATGCCCAACAAAACTGTGATGACCTATATCAAAGACATGACACGCCTCTCCCGAAGGGCGTATCCGAGAATGACCGAGGAGAAGAAGTTGCGTCATCTGTTGCGGGGAGTCAAGAAGCAGCTTTTTACTGGCTTTGTGCGGAGCCCTCCAAAGACGGTCACCGAGTTCTTGTCCGAGGCCATCACGATATAAAAGATATACGTCAGCATTGATTCACCCTGTTTGAGTGGCAAGTTGACAGTACGTCGGCTGCTCAAGTTCTCGCGGCTATTGGGAGCAACACCGAATGCCAGCGCGACCTTATCTGCTTATAGCACGCGAGGAGCTGCAAAAAGACGCTGCACCACCACTCCCTACGTTGAGTTCGATTGCAAGCATCATAAAAGACGAGTTGCACCAAGCCCTTCGGGACCCTGTGAGGCTCGATAATACCACACCCGCCACCCGGCTAACTACCATGAGGCAACCTATGCGGAAGCCATATGCACCCTGCTTCCTCTTCCCCTCTGTTCGTTCAGGCACCTCCTACGGTTTCGCTTCACTCGACGCAGCCGCTCCGATACGATGAGAATACACACACGCCACCATCTTTTGTTTACACCGGTCCTGCACATCTTGCCGAACAACCAGTACAGTACCTCGACGACAGACGCGCGTCGCCTGGAAAATCTGATGTTTGGCGCACGCCCAATCACCAACCTCTGTGCTTCCATTGTGGGGAAGCAGACCATGTGTACCACCGTTGCTCATACCGGCGCCTCGAGCTATGGGCTTTTCAGCATATTCAGCACTGCCATGGTTAGGCCAACAACCCCGGGACACTGAGGACTGCCTGGCTCAGCAGCGCATGCCACCCCGTTCTGGGCGGCAGTCGCGCTCACCGTCACCGAGTTGCTTTTCATTTCCGCCCAGCGACTTGCTGGTGCTTGGTGCTGCCTCACACGCTATCTGACATGCTATTTGACAGGCTATGCTGAGACAGATGCGATAACACGAACCACGGCCTCTAAGGTAGCGCAGTTCTTCTTGTGTGACATTGTTCTGCGTCACGGTGCTCCAGACAGAGATAGCATTCACTGCGCAGACTATGGACGAAGTTTTTCGACAGAGTAACGCTACTCGTTGAATGACAACTACTTACCACTCGCAGAGCAACGGACTCGCCGAGCGACTAAATAAGACAGTCACGAACATGATCTCCATGTAGATCGACGTCCAACACAAAACATGGGATCGTATTTTACCTTATGCGACGTTCGCTTATAACACCACCGTTCAAGAAAAACGCGATTTATATCGTTTCACCTTCTCTACAACTGCGAAGTTAAGACGGTGCTAGATGCTATGCTTCCTTGCCTTTTGAAGACGCCAATCAATTAAAAACTGGCACCGAATAATTCGCGATGGGTGCCAAGGAAACTCACCAGCTTGCCCTGCTAGACATTGGTCTGCTGCAGCAGGTCAATGCACGACGTTACAACATGCGTCACAGAGACGTATCTCACAGTCCGGGAGACCAAATTTGGGTTTGGGCGCTTGTTCGTCGCCGTGGCCTCTCCGAAAAGTTGCTAAGCAGATAATTCTGTCCGAATAAATTATTGCTCTGAGTGAGTGACGTAAACTATGAAGTGGTTCCGGACACTGCATCGTCAACACAGATACAACGAAGACAACCGAGCTCTGACATAGTTCATGTGGTGCGCATAAAGCCTTTTTTGGTGCGTTCCTAATTCCTCGTATTGTTTATTTTTTTTCTCGTCTCCTTTTATTTGTGCTACTGCCATTTTCTCATCATTAGTGAACATTTCGCGTATAACATTTCACTATTCGCGTGCTTTTCTATTGGCTAAGCTGCTTTGTTTTTTTTCTTGCAATAACGTTGCAGCATCGGGACGATGCTCTATTTTTTTTCGTGGAAGAGAAATATTTCCACCTGCTTATAAACGTGGGCCGTGGGCCAAAGCGAAGGCGAACGCGAAGGCCACTAAAGAAAGAAGTGCGCGCGTGACCCCGCTTTTGATCTTTCGATCAGCGACTGACGTTTGCGTGCTCTGAGGGTTTGGCCAAGAATTTAGTAGGTATGATTGTTTTGTTTATTATTTTTATGAGTGTTTCTATAGTGTCCTAATTGATTAGCGAGGGTATTTTCAGATAGTAAGAACACACAGATGCCGTTTTCCTCACCTGGACCAGGGGCTTGCCTGGTCTGCTTCTCTTCCTTCGCAGGAATTTCCAGTCGACTTGTTTTTACGCAATGACATCTCATCCGTTCCTGTGGCATTGGCCCCAAGCAACGATGGTATCATACGGATGAAGAATCCAAAAATGATTCAGACGGAGTTGAGAGCCGCTACAACTCACTACCAAAGCATCACAGAGATCAGGCAGTTCGGCAAAGGTGGCATTTTTTGCTTCTTGTCTGATCAGCTCTGTGTTCGAGACCTACTAAAATTCTCGGTATTCGCTATCAACCCGGTGAGCGCATTCATTCCACCTCACCTAGCTTGTGTCAAAGGCCTCGTTCGTTGTGTCGATGTCAACTTGACTCCAACTGAGATATTAGATATGTTTTCAGAACTAGGTGCGAAAGCGATCTATAGAAGTAGTCGAGTTGTGAACAAGAACAAGGTCCCAGCGGAGTCCATGATTGCTACATTTGCCGGGTCGAATCGCTCAACCGAAATCAAAGCGTGGACTTTATTATACAGAGTGGAGCCACTATCACTTCGTCCCCCACAGTGTAATAAGTGTTGGCGTTATGGGCACACAGTGAAAGGATGCAAGTCAGTACCTAGATGCAGAATTTGTGGTGAGACGCACAATTCAAATGACTGTAAAATTAATGAAGAAAAGTGATGTCTTTCCATGAAGCACACTGTGCTGATAACCCAAATTTCTCAGTCAAAACACGTGAAATCCAAATTTTTGAAATTATAGACAAAAGTCGATGCTCCCGAAAGGATGCCATTGCTGAAATTTAGGCCAGAACTTAAGGGTACGCAGGAGCAGCTGCCCGCTATAACATAGCAATAGAAGCATCATTTTCCTTATTAATTGCGGACATGATCGAGGAGGCTGTGGATAAAGCTACGCAACGCCTTGCTACCACCCTGTGTGAGCCGCTGCCACATATTATAAATAACCAAATCGCACAAGTCTATGGAGGACAGAAAGATATAAGTACGGCTGTAGAAAATGCTGAGTCTGCACACTTGACAAGTGAGGCAGAATCTTAGATAACTCCATCGGATGCATAGTCTGCAGAACCCTCTGGAGAAGGCGTTCAGAGGCAAAGCGAGGGTGCACAAGAAGCTTCTCAGGACACACAAGATATGGACATGGATCTCAAATGCCTAAAGCGTTATAGATCACCTGTATCGAAAAAACCTGGCTCGCCAAACCATGTAAAAAGCAAAATATACCAGAAAGACAACCTTTCAAAAACTGATTTTCTAAAAGAAAGTATTTTAGATAAGATAGTTGCCGAAACCATTCTAATGTAATCATAGGGTCTTTTAAAATTTATACATTAGAATTGCTGATCTCTTCACTCAGCCATAACAGATCTGTTATACCTGTCTTCCAAATGCGATCCGGATATTATTGCATTACAAGAAACTTAGCTTTCCACACATCACTTATTTCACCTACCCAACTTCCAAACCTTTCGTCTAGACCGTCCATCCAAAAGCGGAGGTTTAGCATTCTTTATAAACAATAAAACTAGTTTAAAAGTCAAAAACTCATACAAATGTATGTCTTAGGAATGCGGAATTTTCGCGTTAGATATTACCTTGCCAGGATACTTGCCTTTTTCGCTAATATACGTCTACTTTCCTGTAGGCGTTGAAGACACGAGATTGCTAGATATGGCTGCTAATTCAAGCTGTAAAGAAGAAATTATAGTTGGCGGCTTCAATTCTCACCATGCATGCTGGGGTTTTAGAACAGATCAGTGTGGACAATGGTTGTAGGACTGGTCGGTAGACAACAACTTATTGTACCTTAACGCCAGAACTCCCACATTTATTTGAAGTCATTCACGCTCCGCTTTAGATTTAAGCTTTGTAAGCTCAGCCATTGCTAGAACATCGTGGACAGCCCTTGATTGCGCCTCCAACAGTGACCACTTTCCAATAATGTTCGAGATCGCTTGCCCCGTAAAACCGTCATGCTTCCATGCCCGGACCTATATAAATTATCCGAAATTTCAACACGACCTAAATACTGTTTTAGACTCTCCCTCTCAGGATGTAGATGACGCTAAAGCTATGAAATTAAGCGGATTATTTAAAAGTGTATACAAAAACGCTGAATTTGCTGTTAAATCTCGGCAGAGAGAGTACCCTATAGCCCCTGGTAGAATTCTAACTGTTCACGAAATCACAGACGACGACAGGCAGCTTGGAATAAGCTAATACATAATCAGTCCCCTAGGAACTGGTCAGATTATAAATTTCTTGCCACTGTATTTAAACGCTTGGTGGCCCAAGCTAAACAAGAATATGATAAAAGACATTTCGATTTTCTCTCGAAACCTAAAAATAAGAAAGCTTTATTTCAATATATGCGATCTCGCAAAATGCTGCCGTCTACAGTAAGTACTGATTACGAAAAGCTATCATAGGAAGAAACGAAGAACTCTTTAGAGTCAATAGGCAGAGGTTAGAAATTAGATTTTATTCGACTATGGTTTTCAACTGGCGAAAGTCTAGCATAAGCACTGACTTCGAAAACGTAGCGCTGTCTGAAGCATCAAAAGTAATTCGAAATTTACCCTCGTGAGCTTCTGGTCCAGATGAAATCACAGTTCCTATAATTAAAATTTTATTCAAGCTATCCCCCGGCGACGTCCTCAATCTTATAAACTACTCTTTAAAGAATGCCTAGATACCGTATGACTGGAAAATAGCCAATGTAATCCCATTAATAAAAAAGCAAAGATTAGGTTTTACCATAGAAAATATCAGATCCATCTCGCTAATTTCTAACATAGTGAAACTCAAAGAGAGGGTATTAAATGGCCGAATAAACTCCTGGATGACTAATAAATTCATATTAAAGCCAAACCGAATCGGTTTTTACAGTGAATGCTCGCTTTGGTGCGCAAAGGTGGATTTAGAGAGTCGAATACAGCTTGCTCGTAAAAGGAAACAGTACGCCGCATAAGTAACTCTCGACATAGCTCAATCGTATGACAGTATCGAGCACTCTCTTCTACTGAACACCTTGCAGAGCCTAAAGTTTCCTCATTATATTACTGAGTGGATAGCAGAATTCTTAAAATCAAGGGAATTGTACTGCGTCAGGGATGGCTGTTGTTCGCATAAATTCAAACAGAAACGTGGTGTTCCCCAAGGGTCCGTCCTATCTCCAGCATTATTCAATATACTGATGAGCTCTATTCCAATTGTTCAAGATGTCAGTGTCTACATTTAAGCAGATCATATCGCGTTCTTCATTGCAGAGAGCGACATTTACTCACTACATCAAAAATTGCAAAGATATATTAATACTTTAGAAATTTGGTTGCAATCCATTTCATTGTCATTGAACATCAGTAAAAGTGCGCTCTTGGTGTTTCCTATAACAGATACAGTTTCAATTTCTGTATTATATAATCGGGAACCTATTCCACAAGTAGATTCAGTGAAGTACTTAAGAATGATTAATAATGAAAAGCTAAGTTGGAGCCCACACATAGAATATATAACAGCAAAGGCACAACGGGCGTTAGGTTTATTACGCAGGTTAAGCAACAGAAAATACGGGCTGCGCCGAGACACGATGTGAATGTTATATAAATTTATGTGCGACAAATATTGGAATTTGAGTGTGTATTATTCTCAGGGACTGCTGGTTATAAAATTAAACCACTAGTAATGTTGGACCGAGAAGCCCTGCGAATATGCTTGGGACTTCCCAGGTTCGTGGCGAATTATGTGTAGTACCAAGAAGCGCAATTGCCAACACTCCTCTGTCGATTCCGCATTCTAACGGTTCAAACCTTCTTAAAGTTCTACAGTTTACCAGCGCGAAGATAAGAGTACGCATTTATCAGTGACCCTGACTCTTTCTTTCTTGCACATTGGCCTCGGTTACATACCGCTGAAATATTTTTGTTAAAAAGAAACTGGATTGCATAAGTGGAGACATTAGCATGGTAATTGAAACTAATTCCTCAACCCTCAACGTTAGAATAGAGTACGATGAAATATTCCCCCTACAAGCCAAGTTGCAATCTCTTAGATTTTTTATTACTACATTAAAAGATTACTTGGTACATGCAGAAACAAAAAAATGTAATAGCTACAGATGCTTCTGTCAACAATGAAAAGGCAGGCGTAGGAATTGCGTCTGATTTCCTCGGCTGGTCTTTTTAAGTGAGGCTTCTATATTTCACTCCTATATTTGAAGCCTTGCAAGTAGCTATTATTTTAGCTCTTCGAAAAATTCCTACGACCGAGACCAGTGCAATCATCCTAACAGACTCACTTTCGGTGTGTGCAGCTCTGACAACATCAGAAAAACCTCATGCCCAAGCAGCGTTCCACACATTAGCACCACCGCATTTAAAACTGCTGAAGTTAGTGTTGGTCCCAGGTCACTGTGAATTACAAATAAATGAATTGACAGATGCTTTTGCACGAGCATCACTTGATGGACCAGTAATTTCAGTACTTCCCGAGTTATAATACTTATCAGGAGTTAGATATAGGAAAGTCGCTATTTTTACAGATAGTTTAGAAAATATCACACAATGGGCAGATTATCAGGACCTCAAATTTCCATGGAAATCCAAGTGAAGTGCATAAAAAAACTAGAAATTATCATCTTCAGATTCCGGTGCCGTGTCCCCCCATTAAATTTTATTTACACAGAGCTGATCTGACACTTTCCCCCCTTTGTCCGTTTTGCGAAGAATCAGAAATTATTGAACATTATTTTTGCTCATGTCAGTACTATGCAGTAATTAGGAAAAGACTTCTAGATATTGCATTTGCGAAGCTAGGTTTAAATTTATCCACAGAAAGTGTTTTTAAATTTTGGTGCCTCTATCTGTTTTGGGAAGTTGCCACAGAGATGCATTCAATGCGGTGTGTAATCTTATTCAAGACTACAAACGTTTTTCAACATAAAGCCCACGTTAACAGATACTACAAAAAGCGAGTCAAGAAGTAATTTTCAAATCTGGATGAATCCGTGACATACCAAATTAATCGGGTTTGGCAAAACCAGCTCTTTGCTTGGCTCCCAAAGTCAAGGTATAGCTATTACTGTCTACTTTCTTGTTCATTTTTTTTCTCACTATCTGAATCTTTCATTTCTTTCTTTTTTTAATATACTGTCTTCATTCTACAACACCCCCCCCCCTTTTTTTTGTTGTAAGCAATAGTGCAGTTATCGTCCAGATGAGACAATATGTTCTCTTAGCCAAACCCCCAGAGTGGGTATGAGCCATGGATTCTAGGCTACAAACAAACAAACCCCACTCTGGTGAGCAAGTTCTTGGCCCATTCCCTTTTGTGGGGGAGTGTCATCTATCTGAGGTCATCATCATTATCATCAAGCCCAATAGACGGGATTGGTAAAGGTCCTATAGCACACACTCAACTAATTTGTTGAGAGTTAGCGCTTGTCTGTTTCTTGCTTGTTAGTCGAGATTTAGCACTCGTCTGTCTCTTCTTTATTCTGTGTTTTGTGCGTGCTGAAGAAAGTTATAATATGGATAAATACGAACTCCCCCAGCTATCAGTTTTACTGCACAGTTTTGCGGCAAAACCCTACACAAGTCAGTTCCGCTCCTGTTACTGCTGTCTTCTTTGTCTTATGACTCTTTTGTTTGTTTATATTTGGCAGAACATAGGAAGGTAGGCTACGGCAGAGCCAGCTATTCCAACATCATGACAATAATGGACAGGATAAACACACAAACTAGAAAGTGATAGAAATTGTACAAGAAGAGATCAAGAAACACTAAAGAAAAATGAAGAGTATATTAGGGAAAAAATAATCAGAAGCACTATGTAAATACTATATACATTATAGGACTTATAATGCATGAGTGAGCTCAGTTTGTGTGGTCATAGTCCAGTTCATAGTTCGGAATCACATTGCAGATAGAGTCTGTGCAAATAACGGCAAGGTATAATATGAACTAAAGACAGTTCATTACATTTGTGTCCATTAAAAAATCACGGAAGGCGCCTTCTTTCTTGTTCATTGGCCACGGTTTCACACACCTCAGATAATGTTTCTACAAAAGAATCTACAAACTTAAATGTGAACATTAGAAATGTAATTGAGAATAATGACTCGAATTGTCATGTTATAATTGAGTATGATTATATATTCCCCCGAAACGCCAAGTTACGATCTCTCAAATTTTTAAATAACATATTATTAGATTACTTGGAGCATGCAGAAACTAAAAATATAATAGCCACAGATGCTTTAGTAAATAATCAAAAGGCAGGTGTAGGCATTGCCTCTGATTCGCTTGACTGGTCCTTTTCAGTGAGACTGCCTGATTTTACTCCAGTTTTTGAAGCGCAGCTCGTGGCAATTATTTTAGCTCTTCGAAAACTTCCGTCAAATTAAAACAACGCAGTCTTAATGACGGATTCTCTTTCAGTTTGTGCAGCTCTGACAGCTTCAGAGAACTCTTGAATTCTAAAGACATTCAAAACATTAGTACCCCCGCAGTTGAGACTCCTGAGGTTACTATGGGTTCCGGGACACTGTGGATTAAGATTAAATGAATTAGCCGATTCGTTAGCACGAGCCGCATTTGATGGCCTAGTTTTATCCATACTGCCAGATGTTTTATATATTACAGCAATAAGATATCGAAAATCAGCAATCTCCACTGATACGATAGAAAAAGTAACTACATGGACAGAATGTAACCACCTCAAGTTTCCATGGCGACCCACTGGAGCCATTCTAGAAAGCTCGGAAGTTTTAATTACTAAATTCCTATGTCATGTTCCCCTCCCCTAAACCTGTATCTAGACAGAGCTGGTCAGACATTATCACCCCTCTGCGCATTCTGCGGAGAAATGGCATCAGTAGAACATTATTTTTTGTATTGTCACCGATACGCTATACTTCGAAAAAGGTTTCTAGTTATTCAATTTCTGCAAATAGGCGTTAGAATGACGGCAGAAACTGCACTAAGCTTTGGTGCCTCAGTTCTGGGACATTGCCACAGAGATGCCTCCAATACCGTTTGCGATTATATTCAGGCATCCAAACGTATACCTTTGTGATCTTCAATCAAACAATTATTATTTATTACTCCCCCCAAAAAATTCTAAATGGCAAAGTGAAGTAAACGCAGCTGAGTGGTAATCACAACACCTAAAATCTCAAAATTTCGCAACTTGACTTTTCTATTTTTTTTTCTCGTTTGCTCTCTTTTTATGTGGTTTTATTTACATTAGTCATATTATAATACAAATTCATTACACATAGTTGAAATGATCACAGAAAAACTGCATTGCGCTTTTTTGGCCAATCCTCCTGAGTGGGTTTGAGCCATCAGTCCAGTGAAATGGACAAACAAACAAACAAACATCAGTTTGCCAGTGTTCTGGTACAATAAAAGTAAGGGGCAACTGCTGCTGTTTCTGCATTGTGACACTGGTTGAGGTTTTTAGTTACATTTTTGGGACACCTGACAACAGCCCCGCATCTAGCCTAGAAAGACTAGCGCGCATCGACACCTTTGTTTACCGCTGCAGCTGTCGCCTGTTAGGCCTCAGCCCGGAGTTCAGTCCATTGCCAGAAAGCGTGACCGGGCCAGCAAGCATGACGGTGCCTGGAAGCACTGGCCCCAACATGTCCAGCCCAAGCACGACACAGGTGACTGTTTCGAACCCTTGACTTCCGGTTGACTTCCACGGAAACACGTATGAGGACGCACACGACTGGCTCGAGGAATTCGAGCACACAGCGAACGTTAACGGGTGGAACATCACACAGAAATTGGGCTACGTGTGTTTTCCGCTTCAAGACGGAGCCCGAACATGGTTTACGAATCGCGTGTGGTCGTCTTGGGACGAGTTCCGACAGAAGTTCCTCGACACGTTCGCGAGCACCGAAAGACGAGAAATCGCACAGCTTCTCCTCGAGTCACGGATTCAGAAACCAAATGAATCCGTTACGATGTTTGTTGAGGACATGGCGCGGCTGTTTCGTTGAGCAGATCCCAATATGCCCGAAGCCAAAATTTTAGCCACCTCATGCGGGGCGCTAAGGAGCAGCTGTTCACTGGTCTCGTGCGAAACCCGCCTGCGAGTGTTGATGAATTCTTCAAGGAGGTGACAACAATCGAACACGCACTGCGTCTACACTACCGGCAGTATGACCGCCCAACCCACAGCGCACCAATAAGCGCGACAGCCACGACCACAGCAACGACACCCGACGAAGGTTCTTTGCGCCAAGTGATAGAAATTGTACAAGAAGAGATCAAGAAACTCGTCGCGAAACCGAATGAATGCGCAATCGCCTCAGTGACAGAAGTTGTGTGCCAGGAAATCAGGCAAGCGCTCTCGCTTCCTGAGCCGAACACAAGCACCCCTAGGGCAAGCTATGCAGACATAGTCCGCCGACAGCCAGCGAACGTACAGACACCGCATCAGTACCACCAGCAACATCCTCCGACAGCGCCTTGGTACTACAAAAAAACTTCGACGCCGAGGCGGCCACCACTTCGGAAAACTGACATCTGGCGTACCCCTGACCATAAGCCCCTATGCTTTCATTGTGGGGAAGCAGGCCACATCGTTCGGTATTGCCCGTATCGCGTCGCAGGGTACCAAGGATTTCCTTCCACTATTCCTCGGCGCTATTTCAATGAAACCCCTGACGTCGACACGAGTCTCATTACCCCGTGGGATGTTCCTCCTGGGTTTCGGTCACGCTCACCCTCTCTTGGGCGTTATTCTCCATCCTCTAGACGGAGCACCACTGACTTGCCAAGAGGGAGATCCTCCAGTCCACGCCGGGGAAACTAAAAGCAGGGACCTCAGGGGGGAAGGTTGTGAATCGTCGAAGTGCTGAAAATCCCACAATACTGCCGAGCGAAGAGACACAAATTTTCAATGATTTGACTAAAGATGGGGTTGTTGCTGCCGAAGTTGCAATTACGATTGACAGACATGACGTCATGGCATTGGTCGACACTGGCGCGGACTTCGCAATAATGAGTGAGAGTCTGGCAGACAAGCTCAAGAAGGTTAGAATGGAATGTACAGGACCGCAGATTAGAGAAGCTGGAGTGTAGCTACTCACACCTACCGGAAAGTGCACTGCAAGAATGAAGATAGGGGATGCATCCTTCGTAGCAACTTTCGTTATTCTTTCCGAGTGTTGCAAAGAGGCAATCTTAGGTGTGTATTTCTTGCGTGAATATGGTGCCATCATCAAGATACCGGAAGGTGTACTGACCTTTTCAGCAAATCAAAACGCAGCGCTACACCAAAAATTCCGCTGCGTAATTGACGACGTGACCATACCTCCGTTATCGTGCCGCCTTATTTCGGTCACGTGCAGCACACAGCATACTGGAGAAAGAATCGCTGAACAAGTACTGACGCTTCTAGTATCTCGAGGTGTTGCAATTGCCAGAAGTATCGTCAATGTTGTGTGCGATGAAGCGGAGGTTCTGTTGACAAATTTTACCAACGAGCGACGACACATTACAAAAGGCACTACAGTTGCCTACTTCGATGAGATCACAGAAATCCGTGAGTGCTGTGTAGTACAACAGGATGAGCCGCAAGCCATGTCAGCACCACCATCTATTCTAACAACTGCTTGTGCTTTTATTATTTGTAATCATCACCGAGGGTCTCGTTGCAGTCGTCTACTTTGGGACCCTCGTCTGTATATTTTACTCCCTGTAACATCCTTTAATGACATGATAATAAACTGATTGATTGATTGATTGAATGATTGATTGATATTGACGTAAGTACGGATTTATCACCAACGCAGAGACAGCGTCTAGTAGATCTTCTTCACCAGTTCAAAGACTGTTTTTCATCGGCCTCGAGGGCCAGTCAAACGCCGCCGACGAAGCACCGGTTAATAACAGAGGAGACGGCAAGGCCAATACGACAGAACGCGTACCGCGTAGCACCGAAAGAGCGCGAAGCAATCCAGGAACAAGTGAAGAAAATGTTCGATGATGACGTCATCCATCTGTCAAGAAGCCCTTGGGCATCGCCGGTAGCACTGGTTAAAAAGAAAGAAGGAAGCTTGCGATTTTGTGTCGACTACCGAAAGCTGAATCATGTGACAAGGAAAGACTTATACCCATTACCGCGCATCGATGATTCACTCGACAGGTTGAGGTATACACGCTACTTCTCGTCAATGGACCTCAAGAGTGGGTAATAGCAAATTGAGGTCCACGAGCGAAATAGAAAAAAAATGGCTTTTGTAACACCTGACGGGCTTTATGAGTTTAATGCTTTGCCCTTCGGGTTGGGCTCAGCCCCCGCAGCATTTCAGAGACTATTGGATACCGTTCTGTCAGGCCTTAGGTGGCAGACATGTCTGGTCTATCTGGACGACGTTGTTTTTTCAAAAACATTTGAGGAACACCTGAGGAGGCTGCTATCGGTATTCAGGGCAAAAAGGTCTGCCGGCCTGACAATGAAACCCGCGAAGTGTCATTTTGGTTTCTTGGAGCTCCAATTTTTAGGGCATTGTTGTAAGCCATGAAGGTGTATGACCTTATCCCGATAACATTGCAGCCGTTTGAATATTTCTGGTGCCAACAGATAAGAAAGGAGTCAGTGTTTCCTTGGCCTATGCGCATATACTATATCGAAGGTTTATTGCTAATTTCTCACTCATAGCCTCACCGTTAACACGACTCACAAAAGAAGATGTTTCGTTAGTATGGGGCGACAATCAACAAGCGGCATTTGACGATCTTCGACAACGTCTGCAGACGCCACTTGTGCTTGCTCACTTTGATGAGGATGCTCCTACCATGGTCCACACAGATGCCAGCAGCGTGGATTTAGGCACTGTACTCGTCCAGTGGCAAGACTCAGTCGAGCGGGTGATTCCATATGCTAGTACGCTTTCCCGCGCCGAGTCCAACTACTCCGACAACGGAAAAAGAGTGTCTTGCTTTCGTATGGGCAGTAATGAAGTTTCGTCCGTACCTCTACGGTCGTTCCTTCCACGTAGTCAGTGACCAGCATTCCCTCTGCTGGCTTTCCAACTTGAAAGACCATTGCAATGTGACAATATGCTCCTATGGCGCGTGCACATGGTCGCAGTGGTCGCAGTGCGGGGACGTTCAACTTTTTCTGTGGCATGATTTTGTCTTTTGTGCCGCTGAAAGGTTTTGCACGGCAAGCGAGCACTTATGTAGAATGTTTTTTCAGACGATACATAATTTTTACTAATATGCATTAACATGTCAGGTCCCTGTCTATGTTATACATTCGCATAGGTTCTTTCCGCTTATTAGGAGTTCAAGAAAGAAACGTATAAGCAATACGCACCAAAAGGAAGTGACACGAGTAAGCAGTTATTTGTGTATTTGAGACAATGTGCCACTTTCATGATCACGTTGTGCTGTGACTGGATTGTTTTGAATGTATGTCATGCCAAGTTCCTGTCGGACGTAATTCAGCGGCGGTATTTTCTGCGTGCCGGGAGCGCTCAGTTTCTACGGGGCCTAAATTGGGGCCGTGAATTTGCGTGATTACTAACTCTAATTACGTGTTTCGTAAGATTGCTATAAAACAGCATGCGATAAATTGTCACGTCCTAAAGCTTTTTCGCGTAAACGGTAGCCCTCAAGGTTTTAAGAAAAAAGTCGATGAGTAAGTTTTTATTAATTATTTCACTACAACTTAAGGTGGCTACAAGTATATTAACGCCTCGACGTAGAGTTGGAGTGAGGAGACAACACCTGCATGACTGTCATAGACTTTCTTATACAAAAATCTCCATCATTTCAAGAAGAGAGGAAGAGAGAGAGAGAGAAATTAACTCCCTCTATAGACGGTTTTCTTGTTTGTAAACAAAACAGCGTGCTTCTGAACGGAGCACCCCAGGAAACTTCCCGCGCATATATGGACCTCCGGTATTGTTTACTCAATGGACCGACTGGTGTCGGCGGGCGGCCTCTGTTTCTGCTGTATCTCTGGCGCTCTCTTCGATGCACATTTAAAGATATGTTTGGCAACTATTTCAAATGGCACAACGATACACAGAATGACGAGTTGCATGAAGTGAACGTATATTCTTAAAACGTGTGCCTAAAACGGGCTCTTAACCGTGTTCATTTGAACTGTTGCAGCATGCCTATTGTAATGAAGTATTTATTATTGTGTCAGTGTCGCATAGTATTACGGTCGAGTACAAGCATCACTGACCACATTTTAAAATGGGGGTCTGAAAAGCAACTCAGCTAGCGGGCCGCAGCCAAGAATTTTTAATCCGCCAAGGGCCATGATAGCAAAGAAGGCCGGAGTTGGAGGTGAAGGGGGATCGGAGTGTTAAAAAATTCAAACATTATATCGACACTCACTTGTAGAATGACACAAATCTAGATTCCGTATATGTAACAAGGAGTTTATTATTATTATTATTATTATAATTACTATTACTATTATTATTATTATTATTGAAAAAATTTCGAGTCAGTCTCATCTGCGCATCATACTCGAACAAAGCGTTATCAATCGCATAGGCGAGAAGATATGCGAGTGCAATTTATCGAAGTCCCCAAAATTAGGTCACAAATGCATGAAAAAAATTGGATGAAAGCATTCAAGCGTGAGCGCGAGCCGCTACCATAAGGGCTGCGTGCCGCTTGTTTGTGACTCCTGTTCTACCGTATGAACGTGTAAAGCGTGCCTGGTATAACGCATGTATACTCATCACGTTAAGCTGCCAGGCCGGCTGGGTCACTCTGGTTATTTCATGAGCACATGAGAGATGCATCTGTCATGAGCTCATGAAATAACGGATGGCAACGGAGGTCAAATGCATCTAATACATCTGACCTTCATTGTAATCCGTTTACTTCTACCGCACATTAAGTGGCCACTCAGCAGGTTTGACAATTTTGAGCTGACAAGCACAATGCGTAGATGAGGTGTTCACGATCGCATCTGCCAAAATTTGCAACGCTACGAGCCGCAGAAATGGGCTAAATTTCAAGACGTTGGTCCTCTACGTAGACGACTGTGCTCTGACGTTGCCAACGGGGCCACGTGACATGATAAAAATAGTTTACCACTACATGCGTAGTTCATATATTTGTGGCTTGAAGAGATTAATAAATCTCTAGACAAATAATTAGATGCAATAAGGGAATGTGACTGGTTTTTTTTCTTCATTTTTCTCCGTGAATTGCAACGAGATTCGAGGCTAATGTGCCGGCGTTTCGCATGCGCTCGTGTCCCCGTGGTCAGCGCATCAAGCAGACGACAGCCGTAGAATGCTCCTACCAGTTCGCGCACTCAATGTGCTGAAGTATTCTACCGCGTCTAAGCCAGCGTTTCCAAACCATCCCGTGAAAACAGGCAGTAGACCACAAAAGAACGCTGGTCAAAAAAAGAAAGAAACCGCCGCTCGCGTGCACGGGGGTTGGGCTTGTTCGGGCACGTCATGCGCACGTGAACTCTTGGTCGGATGCCATAAAGCGCAGGGAAGAAATTTGGCTTGCGAAGGCTACGGGGAGGAACCGCAAGAGTTTCGAGCTCACCTAGTCTCATCTTCGTTTCGCGCCGCTTCACACACACACACACACACACAGACACACACACACACACACACACACACACACACACACACACACACACACACACACACACACACACACGCACACACACACACACACACACACGCACGCACGCACGCACGCACGCACACACTTTTCTTAGCTCGTAATGAACCAATTCGAAAACTTTTCATAGCAAAATGTTCCTCATCGAACACGCAACTTCCACAGTCTAACTAAAATTTGGTATGAAGCCTAGTGAGGGGCCCCTAAAAAACATTCATAGACCTTGCTGCAACGATGACTGCTGACAGAAAAGCTATAGTGCACCCTCGCGATATTTAAATGTGTCACGCATGAAGTTATTCACAGCTACGCGAATGCACTTGTCAACATTTCTCTCATCAAATGGGCGTCATTAAGCGACAGAAGACCGTCATAACCACATGAAATAAGTTGCCAACGAATAATTAGCGCAAAGTCACTTTCCATCATTTGAGAAAGCTCTGTGCTCTGGCATGGCCTAAAGTGACTTTATCGTGGCTAGATGACCGTGGTTTTCGTGAAACACAGGCACGAAAATTTGTTGTTTGTAACTGTGCGCGTGGAAATCCACGTGAAAATTCGCCTTAGTGGCGCTATATATAGAGTATGCATTAAGCTTGCTTGCTTTGAATAAGTGGTACAGAACATATATGCGAGTTTATTGGAGAAGTCGACTTGCCTCACCTGATAGGTGGCATTACAGGTGCTCTTTCGGGAAAATGCATAATTTCACTTGGGGAAGCGTCGATCGCCAAAGCATCCCTGCCTTAGTACACAGCAACGCTCGAATATCGAACGCTTCTTTGAAATTATTCTAATCGCGAAAAGCATCGCAAGACTAGCGGTGGCCCGTCATAATGCGTGGTGATGGAGCAATGTTGGCAGAGTAGGCAAGCATTGACGAAACCTTCGATACCACTCACTTCGTGCTATACCTTCCTTCCAAGGGCAGCTTGCCACCTACTTGCATATACTAAAATGACCAAACGTAACTTGACGAGTATTCAATGGCAGGACATCGCAGACAAAAGTCCTTCAACTTAATTATTGGCATATTCCACTGCAGTATCTCAGCGCTTTTTGTTAAATCAAAAACCTTATCTGATACTGGAATTTCACGTTGTGCGGTCAACGTATCCAACAGTGCCAATCACAGAGAAGACAGACAAATAGGCTTGCATCAGACTGTGTATAGCGCCTTTCCCATATTGTCGTTGGCGGGGTTGGAAACATTGACACGCGAACATTTGTTCTCGTCGAGTCACTTACCAGCGCCGTGTGATGTTTGAATTGGCCCCAGACAGACCTCAGGTAAGTCGCGTAGTCGGCTTCCGGCAGAGGCTGGTCCGGTACCGAGGACCTCACTACACGGTCTTCGATAATCGCTGCGTTGCTTACGCCGCCGTCCATGCCTTCGTGTGGCCTGCGAAAAGACTCCTCTAGCTAGCCGGCTCGCATTGACGAAAGTGGCCGCATGCGCCCACTTACAGAGAGAAGTAGTTCTTGAAGGTGGCGCAATTATCTGCAATCCGTCGCGGGAGTGTGGCTCAGCTCGAGGCGAAGCGTGTTATTTTCCGCGCCAAGATGGACAAGAGGGTCGGTCCAATTTTCCACAAAAAGACAGTCTTCAGTCGCTGAAAGCGTCCTTCATCGCAGAGGCTAGTCCATTCTTCACGTCAAGGTCGAGGGCGGCACCACAAAGCCTATTGTTACTACCAGTAGCCCCGAATATGCATAAATTTTACTTCGTCACTCGCTCCTCTTCGCTACGCTCCGACGAGTGTCTGCAAGGCGAGCGTGATTATCAAGGCAGAGGCAAAAAAAACAAAACAAAACAATAGGTGTCTGCGATAGCAGACGAGCTTTTGTAAACACAGTAAAGCTGAGATTATCGTACCCGCAGCTTAACACGTGGGTACACTCAAAAAATAGATAACCCTATCGGTAGTAGACTTGGCAGTCAATACACACTTGCCTTCAAGAGCCCAGTCTCTAGGCTAAGCAATCGGGCACATTGATAACAAGTAAGATATCTGGAATTGAAGCGTTACCTGTTAAAAGCCGCGATGATCGCTGATACAACAAATTTTATAAACTTGGAAGATCATGGCAAAAGTTAAATATGAGCGCAGGTTATGTGATTGATTTTTCGACAATAAACAAAAGGATGAATGCTATCATTTTATCTTTATGGCTAGAATTGATCTTAGATTTGCTAAGGCAGGGCACCGTCTAATATTTCGTTAAATTGCCTCTATTTTGAAAGGACAAAAAAAAAACTTGAGGAGCCATTCCACACTGTGAACCAATGAAACAAATGGTCAATTTAAAAGCACAAGCGACATTAACTGTTCTTTCTTACGGAAGTGTATTGTAACGGCTTCAATTGTAATGACTTAAAGTGGACGGACAAGTACCCTGTCCATCGGTGGAATCTGAACCCACAACCTTTGACTGACGCGTCCTATGCTTTACCAATCAGCTAAGACGAATGATCCCTTTTATTGGGTATTTACATGCATTTAATTCCTCGGAAGGTTTGTTTGTCTGGTGCCACTCGTAGCCAGGGCGGTGAGTGTAGAACACTCTTTTTTCTAGAGAGCTTCACGGGAAACGTGATATCCGCATGAAGTTCCACTTGACTGATAAAACCTCCTATGCTACCTAAGGCATGAAATTTGTCGGGATGACTCGTAACTCAAAAGCTTTGGGTTCGCACACCACCGACGGGTAGGCTGGGGGCTTGTTCTTTTTTTTTCATTTAAGTCATAATTACAGTGCACGTTAAACAACACCAGGTGGTCAAAATTTCTGGAGACCTTCACTACGGCGTCTGTAATGCTGATATTGTGGTTTTCGGACGTTAACCTTTAGATATTATCATTATTAGATCATAGTTAGGGAGCGGTGTTCATGGCTAAATGCGAGACAATGCAATAAACACTCACCGGCACAATTTCTGTCAATTTGGTTTTATCCGATAAACTCTGATTTTAACGGCGCATATGACCCTGCCCCATTCGTCATTGAAACGGCGTGTTCTAAGCAGTCACTAATACACCGACCGGTTTGGCAGATACAAACTTTACCTCACGTCAGCAGTATCTGGAAAACCGCAGCCATCGCACATTTAACAAAGGGCTTATCAAGCATGGAGTGGGAGACGAAGAATCCCCGGGAGCGCGAGGCGACATCTTGATGCAGTGGAATCTCATAACAACAATATCTGCTGTTCAACGTCCTAAACCCATAAGATATGATTATAAGAGACCCCTTAGTGGAAGGCAGAGGTCGGTGAACCCACTGATGAGTGAACTCACTTGGATTCACTCAGAATCTTATTAAGCCTGAGTATTAGTGAGTAATATTGTGGTGAGTTTGAGTCTGAGTGAGTCCAGCTCAGGAAAACTTTGGTGAGTTTGAGTGCAAGTGAGCCCTAAATGCAAAACATACTTCATGGGTGAGTGGGTGTGAGCTCCACAATTTTCGCTGACCTGTAGTGGAGGACTAAGAAAATTCCTACCATCTGGTGTTCTTTAACGTGCACTGACATCGCACAATACACGGGCCTCTGTATACCATTTCACCTTCATCAAAACGCGATCGCTGAGGCCGAGACCTTCGGGTCAGCAGCAAACCACCGGGGTGGACTAAGTGGAATCTCGTTGATAAAGTTCAGCATAATACTTTTTTATTCAGCCTAATCCGTTTTTCAATTGCAACCTATACGTGCCTTATAAATAGTGCAGTTTTATGCAGTTAATAGGGTCACATTTTCCCCCAAAACTAGATAAGGCGACCGCAAAAAAGGATCCTGAATGAGATATCTAGAAATCCTACGTTTAGTCTTTGAAACAGGTACTAGCTTTCTTTCTTTATTTCCAGAGGAACTCACTCCTAGACGATGTAAAAGTATGCAGCGCACCCAAACTGACAACTTAATTCAGTATTGCTCGAAGAAAGTGAGTTGCTCACGGAGTACGCATAGTGTCCTCCCGTTTATAGCGTATACATATTTGGTTTATATACAATTCTATAATACATTTTTCTTCGTTCCTGTAAGAAAACGTATCAATTATATTTTACTGTTTGCGGTCTTCTGGTGGTACTGGAGCGTGGCAGACGACATGAATATGGGCACCTCGTAAATTATTTTGCGTCTATTACCACAGTTCTTTAATGTTCTGATAAGCACGTAGGTGCTTTGTATACAAGTATTTGTGTTTTTTGTACATATCGTTGCGTGTTAAAAGCTTAAACACAACTAAAATATTCTTCGTGTGTTCTAATTTTCTCGTGTACAGATGTCATTTTATTTAAGATATTGGAGTATTGAGAACAATGCAGAATTGAAATCCAAATTTCGCAGAATTGGGCCATTACCAAAAGCAAGCTCCTATAACCACGTAATTTGTTTTCAAAAAAATCATAAGCTCCGGTAGAAGCCCCGCCACAATATTTTGAGAAAGACAATCTATTAAAACACAGTGTCCAGTTTATCGCAGAGTTTCTTAGAATTACCTAGAACATGGCTTCACGAATAGGGTTTTGCGGTACCCAAGGTTCTTCGACGGACATGTTAGAGTTCTGCTAGCGGTCGTTCCGAATGCAAGCCGCTTCCGTTTTACCAACGCTGGCAGGTATTGCTTTCGTCCGCCTGTATCTTCTTTCCGCCCTGCGGCGAAGCGCGCACAGTTTTTCCAGTTCAACGTCGAAATCTGAACGCTTGCCGGTGAACGGGAGGAGACAGGAAGCTTCCCTCATTGCCTCTTTGATGACATCCTCCAAGTTCTGGTCAGGGTCTTGACGGCATGTATTTTCCATGAATCGCTGAAAATTGGACCAATCAATTCTTCGTATTGTGGTCTTAGGAGAGGAGTTAGTAAGACCCCTTATTCGCATATAGGTTAGAATGTGGTCACTCCCATGCGTTTCAATGTCTGAAAACCAGTGCACTTGCGACCGGAAGTTTCTGGATACCAGAGTCAAATCGAGGCAACTGCTGTACGTAATGCCCCGCAGGTATGTAGGACTGCCATCTTTTAAGAAACATAGGTCATGCTTGGAAGCGAATGACACGATGTTTCTTCCTTTAGCGTTGATCGTCGAACTACCCCAGTTTAAGTGATGTGCGTTGAAGTCTCCAGTTATAACCCACGGGCCCGTAGTTGTTGTCAGTATGTCTCGTAGTCGGTCTTGTTCAAATCGTCCGGATGGTGATATGTAGACACCAATTATTGTGAATGACTCTTTTTCCTTTTTAACACGTAAGCAGACGTAACAACATTTTCCGTTTAACACGTAAGCAATATGCGACTTGAGGCTGGCACGACGCATACAGAAAAAAGTCCAACGACGCTTAGACAAACTTGAACAGGAACGCTGGAAATCATTCTGGGAATCATTGAATCCCCGAAAGCCGTTGTCACGCTTCTGGAGCACTATTCGTGGCCTGTGCTCGACTCCCCAACAAAGACATCGTTTCGTGGTTTTAGCCCTACATTCAGGCCACACCCAACTTGAAGTGGCAAATGAGTTTTGTACGCGAATCGCTTGTGTGTCCGCCTTGTCCGCTGGCACCATTAGGACTGTTATCCCTGAACCCCGCATCTACGAAATGGACAATCTTTTCACTATAGAAGAACTTGACGTATCTTTGGCGGCTTCCCGACGATCATCTTCACCAGGACCCGATGGCATCACCTACGCCGCTCTAGCCAACCTTCAACAGGAGGCAAGGGGACAGTTGTTAAGCTATTACAACCACTCATGGCTGGAGGGCAATGTTCCCCAGGATTAGAAGATAAGTCGACTTGTGCCACTACTCAAAGCAGGAAAGTCACCATTTGATTTGACATCATTTCGCCCTGTTGCCCTCGCAAGTTGCGTAGGAAAAGTCATGGAAAGGATGATACTTACACGCCTAGAATGGTACCTCGAGTGCTACAACGTATACCCAAACTGCATGATGGGTTTTCAGCGAGGTAGGTCATCTCTTGACAACGTGATTGATCTCACAACATTTATCCAGCAACAGAAGAGCCTCAAGCGCATACCACTGGCACTCTTCCTCGATGTCGAAGGGGCTTATGATAACGTAACACATAAAGCCATCCTAGACTCGTTGGAAGCTGTTGGAATCGGTGGTCGGATGTTCCAATGGATCAAGGATTATTTGACGAGAAGGTCCTTTTTTGTACAAAGCTCAGAAGGACCTACCACCAATTACTATACCTCCCGTGGCGTCCCTCAGGGCGCCGTATTAAGTCCCACTTTATTTAACCTCGTGATGGTAGGACTTCGTGAAATTTTGCCAAATACCCACCTCATATCCATATATGCTGACGATATTTGTCTATGGGCTTCGGCTGTTACTCGTCTACAAGTACGTGCAAGAGTCCAGCAGGCTGCCACCCTGACATGATCATATCTCCGCAAGCAAGGTCTTTCCGTCTCAACGGAGAAATGTGCATTGGTTGCGTTTACTCGCACAGCCATGACACAATACCCCGTTACCATCAATGGACAAAATATTCCATACCAGAAGAACCATCGCTTCCTGGGTGTGATTATTGACAGGGACCTTTCGTGGAGTGCCTACTGCAATTACCTTAAGAGAAGGCTAACTTCCATCGTCCATATAATGCGGTTCCTCTGTGGAAAATCTTGAGGCGCATTGATAAGATCAATGATGCAGCTATACAGGGCACTGTTTTTGGGATTTTTGCGCTACAGCTTGCCGTTACTGGCAAGTACGTGCAAGACGAACATCCACACTCTCGAAAGTCTGCAAGGACAAGCACTACACGTGTGCTTAGGATTGCCGTGATGCACCTCAACCTACGGGGCAATTATGATCGCAAGAGAGCATCCGATTCGAACATACATCACCACTGACAATTTGAGAGCCCACATAAGACACCTCTGCTGAGTTCCTGGTCAACATGTTGCAGTGTTGCCACTTCAAAGACCACACGCGATGTTTTCAAAGATTATTTCTGCCCATAGAGAATGCCTTCCTTTTGGCAACAAGACCAGCGCCACCCCCATGGTGCCTACAACAACCACAGGTGGGCCTCACTATTCCGGGAATAACGAACAAGAGCCATCATTCAACAGTGGTCCTACCACAGGTGACATTGTCGCTACTCGACGAAAAATACGGCCAGAGTACCCACATTTACACCGATGGATCGGTCTCGGCTGACAGCTCCACAGGTGCTGTTGTCATCCCGGCGTACCAGGTCACTATAGAGCTCAAACTGTCGCATAGGACAACATCCACAGCAGCGGAGCTTGCCACCTTACGTGCTGCTATACTTTATATTGCGGAATCTCGACCTCAAAAATGGGCTGTGTTCTGCAACTCCAAGGCATCCCTTCAGAGCTTGCAATCAGCTTTACGACAGAGGGAGCATCAACAACTAGTGAATGAAATAAGAGAAGTGATTCACGAAGTTTTATCGAAAGGACATGACTTGGTGTTCCAGTGGTTACCGGGACATTGTGGTATTGTCGGTAATGACCTTGCTGATAATGCTGCCCGATCCGCCCACGCGGACGCCCAGACAACCCCAATCCCATTGTCGAGAACCGATGCTGCAAGGGCCTTCACTCATTCGCTAACACCATGTCGGAAACTTGGCTGAGTGACCCCAGTGTCAGGAACCGCCGCCTACACAAATTGGACCCATTGAGAAAGCTTCAAGTTCTATCGGACCTCTCCCGCCAGGATGCAACTTTACTGCGCCGCCTGTGGTTAGGAGTAGCTTTTACAAAGGCGTACTCCTTTCGCATAGGAATGGCGGATAGCTCCCGATGTGAATCGTGCGACACTGACGAGACAATAGAACATCTACTGTGTTCATGTGAATGTTTTGCGAGCGAACGCAACTTGCTACGCGAAACGTTAGAGACACTAGACAGTAGACCTTTTTCCGAAGAGAAGATACTTGGCTCATGGCTCTACGCGTCGCTGGCCAGCAAAGCGACGCGGGCATTGCTAAGTTTTCTAAAGACGACCGCACTACGCGACCGCTTATAAGTGTGCAATGGACAAGGTCACATCTACACACACGTTGCCCTTCACTTCTCTCTCTTCTCCTTTAATCCCCTCACCCCTTCCCCCAGTGCCGGGTAGCAAACCGGACGTGCGTCTAGTTGACCTCCCTATCTTTCATTTCTTCCCTTCCTCCTCCCTCCTCCTCCTCCTGGCAGGTAATCTAATTGCTATGCAATCTTGTTTCCACTGCATTTCACACTTAACGATGCCACCGCACGCCTCATCTGCATACCAGGTGTCTGCGTTTGCGTGAACACATTGCTTACACTTCGCAGTGCCTGAAACACGCAGTGGTAGGTCGGCGGCCGCTTTTACGCGACTCGCGGAGTGGCGTGTGGGGTAATAGAAAGTTTCGGACACACGTTTGTGTGTCATCATAAGTTCTACATCAACGTTGATGGTCTTCGATATCAGACATAAAAGTCCAACGCGGGCAATAATAATACTGTGGTTGCGCGCGTGGAAAGATGTCACAATCAACACCTTTCTTTCCTCCCGCTTTCGATTATATTCATGATAAAAAAAGTAGGAGTTCCGTGGCATTCTGGAAACGAAGACCACAGTGAGAACCCCCGATCTAGGGGGAAAAGTGGCAGTGAAATCCTGTTGTGCGCATAGGAATGCTGGGATGTGTCGGACTCGAATAGGTATCCTTCACGAAGAGCCCGGACATCTCGGAGAGGGGTCTCGCTACAACGCGTTCATCGCATCAAAATGATTGAATTCACGCTAGTTCAGTACGTATTAAGCCATTTCTTTTTGTAGCACCACTTTTATAGCTTTTTGCAGCCCTCTACAGAAAATTCAAGGGATTTTCTCTCCGACCGCAAACCCTAATGCACAGAAGCAACGCACAGCACTTCGCGGGTCTCGCACGGCGGGCCGCGAACGCGAACGGCGGCTCACGTTACGACGGAAGCGCAGTGGCAGCGACCGCACCGCAAGGGCTCGCGGTGCGCTATTCTATACTTCCCTCACAGTATAGCCACATGGTGACATAAGCATTACTTTTGCGTGCATGTGAGCATAGTCTGTGCGATAAAGCTGGTAGATAAACCACTCTCTGGTGTTGCGGCGTGAGCACTGCTCCTGGGGAAGAGCGAAAGTGGTGGGCGGACTCGATATTCACCACGGGCGTCTGTTAATCAAACTGGTGGACGCGTGAACTCGAATACAGATTCGTTCATTCTAAGGAGGCCCGAGTTCAACTCGTGATTATGATGGTGCCAGTGTGAGAGCCACCACGCGAATGATGGGTAGTACACACCTTTGCCTAGTCGTCTTACTTGCGGGTGGCGAATCGTACTTGCGGCTTCGTTTTTTGCTGGTTACGGTTTTGTTTGGAATAAAAGAACGAACCCTTTTGAACTTTGTGATCCGATTAAAAAATTAGCCTAAAATAATTAGGTTGTGCAGCGTAAACGCTGAACTTTTGCTTTTTTTGTGAAAAAACAGCTCCAAGCCACACGAACACACACGATGCCAGAAGCAGACCAGAAGTACGAAGGTAAGACAAATGTGTGTACTACCCACCATTCCCATGCTCGCTGAAGTGCCGTGCGTTGCAGCTTTCATAGACACTAGCGCCAGAGTTCCCTCTAGTGTATATTAAGAAACTCTATAATTTCTGGAACTCGGGCGAAACTCAGCGCATCCTGCATGGCGCCCCTGGTGAGACGAAAGCTTCTGCAGGAGGGTCTCAACTATTGCTTGCAGGTGCATATTGAATATACTCCAGCAGAAGCTTAGATAGCGCCCGAGAATGCGGTGACTAAAGGAGCAAAGTGTCTTGTAAAAAAGAAAGGATGAAAAAAGCATGAGCACTTACACGCGCAAGCGTTTATGCATATTACGAAGAAGGTTGCAAGTCGCCCATGCGTTTCGGCACCAAAAACATAGTATTTTCGGCACTAGAAAGCTTGCGTTGTTGTGTTCGCGAGTTTTGGGTCATAAGAGCACTCACTATCACATATGTATAGATACACAGTGCGCATATGTATGTGTAAGACGTATGCATAGGTATACGTAGTGCGCTACGTTGTGGTAGTGGTGCGTGAGATTCTGTTAACGTGTTGAAGATTCTACTTGCGGCAGACGGGACACTGTACAAACGACCACGCACGAGAAGCTGGCTATAAAAATTAATGAAACAGCCTATCTGCTTACACACTGTGTGGTGTGCAAGTGTGAGGCACAAGTTCATCTCACGATGATATCGAGAAGATGAAACAATGCATGTGCAGGGGAGATTTTGGTAGCATAATTCACCAAAAGAAGAGGTATAGCACCTTTGTGACGCATCCATATCACTTTACAGTGCTAAAATGTCTTTTTCGTCCGATGAGAAGCACTTGATTCGCTCTTTCGTTTGGATTGATGGCGACTGAACCTTTGTGTTTTCTGGTGCCATATGTTGGAATGCCCTACGTTGAAATAATCAGTTTTTTGAACGTGCTCACTCTGTTGTGTGTGTCTTGTTTAGTGATGCCCTGTTTCCTAATTTCGAGCAGTTGACAATCGTACTTCTTCACTCTCGTTAATATATCAACTATCTTCAATCCACTTTCATGTTATTTATCACCTACCGGCTAGAGCTAAATTGACATACTATATGCGTTGCCGCTCCCACTGTTGCAAGTGGCCCCAACAAAGGCAATCATATTTCACAGGTACGTCGCTATATTTGTATAATTTATGAGTTCCACGTGCCTGCTGTGGCCAAAGAAGTTCGCTTAGATTAAAAAGATGTTATCAGAAAGTGTGGTACTTTCTTACGGACAGTGCTACACAGATAGCGCCGCTCCATACAAGTGTATTGGTAAACTACGCAATCAAATGAGGCCGGCTACAAGGGAGGATTCAGCCTGATAACGCTTGTAGTGTGAGCAGTGGACGTGCCAAGTGCTCAGGCTGTACAATACTTGATGTGCACTGACTCGCTCTACTATGGAGACGGTGTTGGTGCGGTCAGCTCAAACACTTGTTTTAGGCCGCTGTTATTCTTTATCTTACTATAAGATGTGCTCACATAGAGATAATCATTATTTTATTTCTTCTCACGGCCCTTTCTGCTTTGTAACTAAAGCGATGAGACAGCGTCCCAGTACCCAGCCTCTGTCTTAATGTTTATATACTTATGCCCCCGTCAAGATTGAATAAGAAATCACGAGTGCAAGAAATGTTGTGAAACAATGTTTAGTACACTCAATACTCTTTGTTAATCTCTTGAGTATGATCCCCAAAACCAAATTGCAAGCGCTGGTGGTGATTATGTACATACGAGTAAATGAAGCACGTAAATTATGCTCACACTAACTTTCCTTACGTGTACGAGTGACCAGCCCAGCCTCGATTTAGGCGGGATAGGTACGCCGAACGAATGGCTTGAGACGCACAACGTTAACCGTCTTCACAAAACACGTATAACGAAAATCCGAAGAATACCCGTGGGGGCTTCAGTGGGGATATTTGTTCATGAAGAACGTAGAGCGCAAGGTATTGTAATTGAAACTTCTCACACAATTCGGAACTACGACTACGTGCCCTAAGTAGTTAGAAGCATAGAGTTTCCGAAAGTTAACTAGAGGGCACTGTGGAGCTGCGATCGTTCAGCGACCATAGGAATGATGGGTAGTATACACATCTGCCTAGTCTTCGTACTTGCGGGTGGCGAATCGTGCTTGCGGCTTTGTTTATTGATGGTTACGGTTTTGCTTTAAAGGAAAGAACTAACCCTTTTGAACTTGGTAACTCGATTCAAAATGATAAGCCTGAAAGAATAAGGTTGTGAAGCGCAAACGCTGAAAATTTGCTAATTCATTTTTTGTGAAAAAACAGCTCAAAGCCGCACGAACAAACACGGAGTCAGAAGCAGGCCAGAAGTACAAAAATTAGACAAATGTGTGTACTACCCATCAGTCCCATGCTCGCTGAAGCGTCGTGCGTTGCAGCTCCCATAGACACTAGCGCCAGAGTTCCCTCTAGTGTATAGTAAGAAACTCTATGGTTAGAAAGACTGACAACTGGGCAAAGGGTCCAAAACAATCGGCTGGGAGTCCTCCAGGCAGAGTAAGCTTCGCAATCGGGCACCGCGTCACCGCTCTGAAGCCCGTCTGCACCCATTGAAAACCAGTGGGCGGCCGGCCGGCACTGGGGATCGAACCCGGTACCTCCCGTAGCTGAAGCTGATGCGTAAGTGCAATGCAAAGCCATGGTGGTCTTGTGGCTAAGGTACTTGGTTGCTCACCCGTAGGTTACGGAATTAAATCCCGGTTGCGGCGGCCGCATTTTCGATGGAGGTGAAAATGCTGTAGGACCGTGTGCTCAGATTTGGGTGCACGTTGAAGAATTACACGCGGTGGAAATTTCCGGAGCCTTCTACTACAGCGTCTCTCATGATCATATAGTGATTTTGGTATACGTTAAATCTCACGTATAGCCCCACCGTGGTGGTCTAGTGGCTAAGGTACTGTGCTGCTGACACGCAGGTCGCGGGATCGAATCCCGGCTGTGGCGGCTGAATTTATGATGTCGGCAGGAATGTTGTAGGCCCGTGTGCTCAGATTTGGGTGCACGTTAGAGAACCCCACGTGCCCCGCCGCGGTGGTCTAGTGGCTAAGGTACTCGGCTGCTGACCCGCGGGTCGCGGGTTCGATTCCCGGCTGCGGCGGCTGCATTTCCGATGGAGGCGGAAATGTTGTAGGCCCGTGTACTCAGATTTGGATGCACGTTAAAGAACCCCAGGTGGTCGAAATTTCCGGAGCCCTCCACTACGGCGTCTCTCATAATCAAAGGTGGTTTTGGGACGGTAAACCCCACAAATCAATCAAATCAGAGAACCCCACGTGGTCGAAATTTCCGGAGCCCTCCACTACGGCGTCTCTCGTAATCATATGGCGGTTTTGGGACGTTAAACCCCACGAATCAATCAATAAATCAAATAAATCTCATGTATAGATCAATAAATCAGCTGCGGAAGTTGCCGAAATAGTATTAGGAAGTTAGGTGACGTCGCGATGATCGCTATTATAACGCTTCTTGCGTTCTTGTGGGGTAGCCTCTGTAATGAGACGTGCGCGTTGTCGACCGTCATCAAGTCTAGAGACGTAATGTTCTGGTGTATTTGCAGAGGTTTTCATTCGTACATAAAAGAAAGAAGTCTTGATGGTTAATTTTGCTGCACGAGTGTAGCCGAGACAAAAAAAAACTTAATATCCGGTAGTTCGTAGGACAGAGGTGTCTTGCGCAAACGTCAGGAACGGTAACGTCATGTCCTAGTTATCGATTATTTGTCGGATCTACAGATGGGTCCACTGTTAAAGGGAACGCTTTCGTGCACGGTATGCTTGGATTTCACTCTCTTGCAAAAATATAGAGGCTTAGATTTGCGTAATACTATACTTATTGGCAGCTTTTAGCTTTCTTTGACAGACTAGTGCCGTGAATGAAGATCGCTTAGTTAGTCCATTGCTGTTTTAAAGTCGGTAATATGAACGGGGCTAATTGGAGGCTTCTAATTAACAGTAAACCGTAGTGTACATTGATATATCGTGAGGTTTCACGTCGCAAAACTACGATATAATTATGAGATACGCAGTAGTTAAATGCTTCGGAAAGTTTGACCATCTCATTATCTTTAACGTACACCGATACCACACAGTACACGGGCCATGCTTCTACCATTTCGGCTCCATAAAAATGCGAACACCATGGCTGCGATCGAACCCGCTACTTTTAGGTCAGCAGCCAAGCATCATATATAGCCAGTGTGCCATTGAGGCGGACATCGGTTAGTGTTTGATGGAACTACTGTGTTAAGGAATTTGTTTGATTTTGGGACGTTAAACCCCACATATCAATCAATCAGGAATTTGTTTGAGGGTGTTATACGCTGATGCCACCATATGAACTGTGCCCCTACGGAGATGTTCTACGAGGCGTCAACGTAGGGGCGTCCACACCAAACAGTGCTGTAGCTGCCAAACACCAGCTGACTTAGTGCAAGTTCTAATATATCATTGTATTTACTATACATTCGTTTGTGGAGACACATTTCAGTTTCATCCTATACTAGCAAGGTGTCCTGTCACGAAGGGATCAACCATTTTTCTGAAACAATGCTTGCCTGTTACCTTGTAAACTGCCCAAGACGACTGGAGATGACTTCAGGGAAGATGGAAAGGAAAAATATAAGCGAGGTAGGGAGGTTAACTAGACTACGTCCAGTTTGCTAGCCTACACCCAGAGAAAGGGTATTAAGGGAGTAAAAGAAAGAGAGGGAAAGAGAGGAAAAAAATATGTGCATTGCACAGCACGAGCACAGTCTAGGGCTTCAAAGGCGGTTCCTCAGTGATGTTGCCTTCAAGAATTGTAGACGGGCTGTTGTGGCTTTCTGGCGTCATGTACTTCATCCAGCCTCCTCAAGGCACAATGGAGAGTCTAGCGCTTTTGATCAAAGTCAGAACGGTGGCACACATGATCAAGAGTTTCTACAGCGTTTCACGTCAAGGTACTCCGTAATCTAGTCATTACACGGAAACTTAGTGAGATATGGTCAAATGGTTGCAGGGATCTCTTGCATGTTTATGAGCCCCCCAGCAAAGGCGTACTAGAGAGAGAGGCCGAGCACCCTCCTTCGCTTTCATTATATGTCGGACATGTGGCTGGCTACATAACCGGCTTTAAGTGTCTGATGTTGAAGCGGTGGGGCGGATTCTCTGTGGTACGCGCCACTCAGTGAGGGTGTCATACCACATTTGCGTAGCAGGTGGGGGTCACTTATTACGAAATGTTCAATTTTGCCCTTGTATATTGTGAAAATCAAGCGTCCGCTCCCCCCCCCCTCCCTCCTGCTTTGGCACCTCATTCCCCAGTTTACGCGAGGGCTGGCCACGTGCGGCTTGAGCTTCGGGAATAAGAAACTAGATTTCGTGGCCACGCCTTTTTTGTCTGGTGCGAGCCGTACGTCACTCTTACCTGCACAGAGACGTGTGTCAGAACTTGCCCAAGGGCTCCTCCTCACCGAGTCACGCTAGCACACGTCACAGTGCTTTGGTGATCCTCATTTGCCGCCCGTGACAGCCACCTCTCTCGGTAGCTTGCGTTCACCTGGCACTCGCCCGCCGCCGGGCAGATTCACACACGCCTGCACGAGAGAGAGAGACGCGCAGCTCTACTGGCGGCCTCTCGTATGCGCGCTCAGCTGCTGCCCTTTGTGTGATAGCCCTAGCGCCTGCCGGCAGGTGTACACTCGGTCGGTCTTGCGGAGTTTCCTGCCAGCCCGCACGCTCGTGACTGTGGCACTGTGCAGCATCTGTAGATAATAAACGCGTGTTTATTGCCGACCCGCCTAGAAAGCCAACTCTGCGGCATGTCGGAGATTCGATGAACCCGGCCGTAGCGTCTTCGTGCGCGACGGCAGTTGAGAGCGTCGCGCCCTTTTCGGGTAGCTTCGTAGGGTAAGCCTTTAGCAAACTATCTCCACAATATTACACGCACATACGAACGCACGCACGAACATGCATAGAGGTTTGCAGATTTTCTCCTCTCCCATTCCTCCAAGAAACAAATTTCTGGCAAACTGAAGTCTGTCAGCATGCTTTAGGAGGCAAAACTCTGGCAAAATTTAGCAA
Organism: Rhipicephalus annulatus; assembly: GCA_013436015.1. NCBI lineage: Eukaryota > Metazoa > Arthropoda > Arachnida > Ixodida > Ixodidae > Rhipicephalus > Rhipicephalus annulatus. Next base: position 202,838 of record WOVY01002299.1, on the reverse strand, counting down.
AGTCTGATGATGACACGTGCTCCCTTGTCATGCTCTGGTGACCGCAAGCAAATTGTATCTCAAAACACTATTAAAGAGGGAGAAGACGCCTATGCTGAACAATCAAGCTCTTTCTTAGATAAGAGAACCGAATGAATTCTGACACACCCGCGCCACGCCCTAGCTATCTCCGTAACCTGTACAATTTATCTTGATGTCTTACCACAACGGCTACACAAAACTACCCTCTGATAAAGAAGAGGAAGGCGTGGCCCGCTGTCATATATCTTGCAATGGGTGGCACGTTGTCCATCTAAGGCAGTATTCGTGATTTTATTGTTGTGCTCGAGCAAAGACATGTTGAGGCGTCTACTCTTCTGGCCGACGCATTTGCCTTTCACATAATAGATATTTTTTAATAAAAACACGTGTCTAGTGCTGCGAAGTGAGCATTTTTTTATTTGAACACAACCTTGACACCAGCTGTCTGCTCAACGCTTTTTACTGATTGATTGATTGATTGATTGATATGTGGGGTTTAACATCCCAAAACCACCATATGATGATGAGGGACGCCATAGTGGAGGAATCCGGAAAGGTCGACCACCTGGGGTTCTTTAACGTACACCCAAATCTGAGGACACGGTGCTACAGCACTTTCGCCTGCATCAAAAATGCAGCCGCCGCAGACAGGATTCAATCTGGTGACCTGTGGGTCAGTAGCCGAATACTGTAGCCACTAGAACACCGTGGCGGGGCTTCCCAGCTCTCCTAAATTGTGGGAAAATTCGGAAGGGTTGGGGATTACAGCCACTTTTTCTTTGGCTCTTTTTCTTTTGCGGGTCTCACAACTTCTGTTCTCTCTTCTTCACTCAAATGTGAAGCAGCCCTTCTTTTCGAATGCAGGCATACAGCAACTGAGACAATGACATGCGATTGGATAGCTTGCTGCCCCCATTCGTGTCACTTGCTTTTGAAGGTCATCATTCACTAAGTGAAGGCATGACTCGCTGAGAGCGTTAGACAAGAAATCCAAACACAGCGCTTCTTTTTATAAGCTTTGAGTAAGAAGAACTGTCTGTTAGAGGTGATTTGTTCCCTCTGGGATCAAAGACCCAACAAACGTTCTCATCTTTAAAATTCAACCTCACATTAAAAAAAACTAATCTTGTGCTGTAAGGGAAATTCATTGGTAAGTTTAACGGCTGAAAACACTGACTTTAGGGAGCAAGAATGCACGCGACGACAAGTTTGGTACCGTTTGAATATACAGCTCGAGAGCCGACCACAGGTCCAAAAACTGAGTTATCTGAAAAAATATTAAAAAGTCTTGTATACCTAGAAATCTTTAAAATCAGCAAACCTCCCAGTCACCTAGAAAAAAACCTGATCACATCAAGAAAAAATAAATCACTCAAAATAGGTGCAATTCAAGAGCCGATGAAGACACCTTGTTTTCATTAGTAAATGTTATTGTAAAAAGCAACAAAGATGACTTCAAATAAATAGATAAAAGTTCTGATAATCCCACCATGCCGACACTACAGCAGTTTGAAAATCGTACTAAATGGTCCTCGTGTATTGTCACCTGGATGGATGGATGGATATGGCTGTACCCTTTAGATCGGGCGGTGGCTAGCGCCACCAAGCCGTAATACCTAATGAACCAAAAACTATATTTATTTTTTTTCCTTAAAAAGTGAGTTTGAGGATTCGTACTTTGCAGTGAAGAGTTAATTTTCACTCGTGCCTTGACTTTAGCCACCAATCAGATAACCTCCTTCTAGTTAAGTCTACCCGCTTAAAGTTTATTTTGCCCTCCCGGTCCCTAAACCCCAGTGCTCTGAAAAACTCTGCGCCATCATCCTGAACTACAGGGTGAAGCCCTTTTCAGAACATTATCAAGTGTTCGGCAGTTTCTTCTTCCTCTCCACACGCACTGCATACTGTGTCTACCCCTTCGTATTTGGCCCGATATGTCTTGGTTCGCAGTACTCCCGTCCTGGCCTCAAACAGTAGAGAACTATCGCGGGTATTATCATAGATCCTTTCCTTGGCAATTTCCTGCTTAAAAGTTCGATAGATCTCTAGTGCGGACTTCTTAATTATGCCCATTCTCCACATGTCAGTCTCTGTTTCCTTCACTTTCTTCTAAACCGATAGTTCTTTTTGGTTTGGCCACCTGCTGTTTTCTAAGTATTTACCAGTCAACTTCCTGGTTCGCTTCCTCCATTTTGTATCGACATTCTTCATGTACAAGTAGCTGAAAACCTTCCTAGCCCAACGCTCTTCCCCCATTTCTCTCAATCGCTTCTCAAATTTTATCTTGGTGCTAGCTTCCCAGCCCTCAAATGATGTCCATCCCATATCACCTTGTACTCCCTGATTTGGTGTATTCCCGTGAGCTCCTAAAGCAAGCCTACCTATTCCACGTTGCTTAATTTCTAATCTTGCTTGAACTTCTGATATCATGCACAAGACCTCGACACAGGACATTAGGCCCTCGTGTGGCAGAGAATGAATGGATTAATGCGGAACAATATTGTAAGTCCTGAGGTACATGACTGGAAGTGCAGCGGGCCACTCCCACATTAGGACGGTCAGGCCAAGCCCGGCTACCACTATGTGAGCCCTCTGGACAGCACAGTTTTTCGCCGACTACGGGATGCTTGACAGCGGATAGCCATTCGTTCTCATTGGATTTGACCCGTGTCCTCTAAGGAGAGGCAACGCCAGAGCATGTGGTCTACAGCATAGCGAATTTATAGCAGTGCCGGCAGAAAATATTTGGATTAAGTGTAAGGATAAACTTTACATGATATAGCCGGGCTGGGATACGAACCCGTCTGAAGTAATCTGAGTGTCCATGCCTGCACTTTTCATTTCCTTACTACTTGTTAGGAATGTGAAAGTCTCTCCTGTAGAGATAGAAGTGATGTGTGATTTCGTTTTTAGTGGTCAGTTGATCACTGTTCTCGACAACTTCGGGCTGGCGGGAGAGTTCTCCACAGTCGCGGAAAGCGAGACCTCACGCCTTGAAGTGGGTCAGCTCGTTCATGTTTGTGGGGCCTCTCCTGATGGATCCCATGTGAGCGGGAAAGCACGTTAGAGTGTGTGTAGTGATGCTTTTACACTGCAGTTTGCGATAGGCTTCTTTACATTGCGCCGATGCTGAAGGCATGGAAAGCTGCCCTATAATCGCTGATTATATCTTCATGTCTGTCATCCAGAAGAGCCAAGGCGATGGCAACTTGCTCGGCTGCACACGAGGACGAGCATGATACCGAAACGGCGCTAATGATCGACCCCCTGTGGGTGATCAACACTGCCGGAAAGCTATTGCTGTTGCCATTTTGGGCCGCGTTGATGAAGCAGCTTCCGCAAGGAAGTCCCGTAGCCCTAGAGTCGAGAGAAAGAGCATAAAATGAGGAAAAGGCAGGGAGGTTAACCAGAAATTGGAGCATCTAGTTTGCTACCCTCCACTAAGGGAAGGCGGAATGTGGAAGAAAGATGAGAAAGCAAGTGAAGAGCAAAATAGACGCGCAAAAAGAAAAAAAAGAGTGGGGGTGCTATTGTCAATTCAATAGACCACTACCACGCAGAAAGTTCAATAAGGCCTTCACTAATTTTCTGTGGCAATAAAATATCATGTCGGCTTTCCAGCACTGACTGTTCTGACAAGGGTCTCTCGTCAAGGCGGGCTAACGCTGCAGCTAGTGGCTGTCTTTGCACGCTGCAGCGAGGGTAGTGACAGAGAACTTGCTCTATCGCATATCCTAGCATATACAGTCTTCATGTTACCCGATGTAGGAGCGCCACCGCAGTGGCCTTTCTTCTTTCCAAATTGCGTCTGGGATGCATATTGCGCGGGATTGGTGATATGAGAATTTTCCATTTTATTGCCATAGCAGTTATATAGTCACTTCGGCTGGACTTTGCCACAATCGTCAGCATCGCTGTAACTCACCGTATATGTATACGAGAAATATATGAAAATACAAAAATGCAAGAAAGAAAAAACTGAAAAAACTCCGGCGCGCGTAATCGAACGTGGGTCCTCTGAAAAGTGAGTGCGAGGCGTTAACCACTGTGCGACTAAAGAGCACGCCTTGAACCATTCAAACGGCAAACTATCAATATCTACCACTTACCACTGCTGACGGGCATCTCGGGAGAGGGTTGACCCTCGTGTTTTCAGCATTACCAGCGAAATGGCGCAATGAACGCGTGTAGCGACATCGTCACGACGCGGCTGCCATGCTCTCAACTCACGCACGCACTTTGCCCCTCAAAGAGCAGGGGGTCGACGCGCCTCACGCGCCGTTATCTCGTGGTAGGAAGGCTCGTATGTGTTGGCTTGCATTCTGCTTTTACCGGAACGACTCTGTTTTAGTTACCGGGCGCACAAAGGTTACTGCAATTATTGCACAGTCTACGTTTGCGAAAAAAGCGCGCTTTTCAGGCACAGCGAAGTAACTGAGACGCTTCTTCATGATTATCTGTACCTGAGAGCACGTTTAGAGCTTCATTTGTGCGTAAGAAACGCAGGGCAGGTTTGGATCTGTTGGTCATTATGCGCGTGACTTTCCAATTAGTTGTTGTCTTGTTCACTGCTTCGATTTTGCGGCAAAGCTATGTTTTTTTGGCATTTCGTAAGGCCCTATAATAGAGGTCTTCAATTTTGCGGGTGGGACGCCCATCTCTATAAGGAGTCATCCGCCTGCCCTGGTGCCCGATATTATGACAATATGTGCCCTTTTTTGCGCTTCTGCGATCTCTTCCGGGTATCCTGAGTACCCAACTGCAGGAGTCAGTCAGTTCGTGTGTAATTTGGTAGTCCAATCGCAAACTTGCTTCCCCTCCTTATCATGACACTTAGCTTGTCTCGCTGGACCTTCTTCCAGGCATGCGTGCGTACGTGACAAGGCAAAACAATGAAGTGCCTGCGAGCCTCATCACGTTCTCTTCGCTCAGGTCTCGCCTTCTGTTAGCTACCCGTTTGATTAGACTAATGAAGCTATTCGTCTTCTTTGATAGTTTGTGAATGGGTAATAAATTCGCGGTCGCCGCTTCGAGTATCATTTTCAAGATCTCGATGAGGGAGACATTGTGAATCGGATCTCCACACTTGATAAAGATATCAATGCGGAAAAATAAAACAAAAATTTTATGTAGACAAAGAAGGTGGGCAACATCTTATTACCAGCTGTTTTTATTAAATAACTAACAGCAGCTGAGTCTTTGGTAATAAATAAATAAACCACCTCAAGAAATCTAAGCTTTTTTAAAGCTCCGTGACACACTCTTACCACGTATGAGATTCGGACACAATAATTCAGAGAGTGCTTTCTTTTTGGTGAACCTTAGTCAAAAAAAATCAAGAAAGTTACTTTCAGTACCTTTAATTTCTTTGACAATGTTCAACAAAGTGATATCATTTCCCAACTGTTTTCATCACGACCTCACGTTCTTCAAAGACACTCACCTTGGGACGTTAAACCCCACATATCAATTAATCAATCAATGACACTCACCTATATGGACGAACGACCGCATAAATTGCAGCAGTGGCTTTATCCAGAAACACTTCTTGCTTGAGCACCAAGGTTAATCTTAATAGGTCGCGTAAGTCGGAACAAAAATTGATATGAAACCTGTTACGACAGACATCTATAACCACGAGAAGATTAAACAGCGACTAGGTGAGGGCGAACAGCGAAAACAAAAATTTATTAAAAGTTTATTTTGAATTGGTTGAAATTATTTTGTTGCAAAATATTTGTACATTATTTTATTAGGCTTTGGTCTTTTGTATGTGGTTGAATGCCCATTTCTTTTCGTTTGGTTTCAGAAACAGTGGGCACATGCATGCAGTCTGGTAACACAAGCCAACGTATTTTGGGGCTATCAGAGCTTGCGTTTAGTTCAGCGTGGTTTTTCGTTCGGCGCATTACCAGGCCAACGAGGCATCGCACACTTTTACTTGTGGTTTCGTGCATACCTCCAGAGGTTTTTTGTACAATTCACAGCTCAACTAGCTAACAAAATGTGTAGATAGCCGCTCTTGTGAATGCCGACTGCTTTCGCTGGAGCACGGCCGGCATGCCCTTACTTTTGGTGACTGTGAACGCGACAGGCTAAACAACAAGACGCTGTACTCAACGGCTGCGAAACCTATATTTTCATAACTGCTGTTTCACTGCAGTGGTTTTCAACCATGAGGCAACGTGAGTTTTCGATATATTATGCTATTGTGCTCGTGAATAGTTCTCACAATGGCATCTGCGAAGTTTCTTGGACATTTTGAACGTACGTCATTAGGTTAATAAAACAACTTTGCTTCCTCAATCTTTGTTATCTTTGTTTCTGTTCTCTCTCGAATGCAATTAGCGAGACGCCATTAAGCTGCTATAAAGTCGCGTAATAATATTGAGCATGACGTCGCTACCTTTTCCGGTTTTGACGTCACAGTTTTTTGCAGTTAGTTTTTCCCTCCTCACGTAGATGGCGACGGTGGCAACAAACCGCCGACTACTGGATTCATTGGCTTCTATGGAAAATACGCTACCAGTTTACATATACCTTGTGAGCACAGTGAAATCTACGCCCCTGTGCAGTATACCGATCTACGCCCCTGTGCAGTAGACCTATGCAGTATACCGAAGGTACCGCACGGCGCATGGAGGTGGTGTATTCCTAATGATCCATCACAGTACCAGTAGCGTTTGTATTCATGGTGTTAGTGACTTGTGTGAATCTGTGTGGTGTAAGGTTATGCTAAGTGGTTGCTCAACTGTGGCTGTTGGTTCCTTTTACAGGCTCCCTAGTTATACAGCACCGGAGCCTTTATTTATTTTTGCAATATTTTGTCAACCCTAAATACAACATACATAATTGTTGCCGGTGTGAAGAAGAAGATGTGCCTGCAGCAAGCAGCATCACCAACGCCCGGCTCTCTCAGCTCGTGCTTCGGTTCATTGCTGTGCCGATCGCTGGACGGTTCTTCACGCTGTCTCGTCGCTGTCTTTAACGGCTAATAAACCTCATCACACCGGTGATTTTAACCTACCCGATGTTGCATGGTCCTCATTCAAACCGATACTTCACTGTGAGTCACTGCTACATAGAGCTATTCAAGAAATCGTGAATGCCCGTCAGTTATATCAGCTTGTGACAGCCCCCACGAGGGTGTGCAGTACTAGTGCAAACGTATTAGACCTGTTTTTTTTTTTGCAATGATCAAATGCTTGCTTCCTCTGTTGTTACAGTACCGAGTGTTAGGAATCACGAAGTTCTTCTTGTTAAAATGTGCTTAGCTGTAGCTCAACAACGAGCTTCGGGGCCCAGAAAGGTGTTTTTATATGAAAAAGGAGGCTACGCTTCTATTTCAACAAAACTAGACGCTTATTTACCTCAGTTTCAAGAACTATGCTCGTGTTCTGACGTGAATGGCTTGTGGAAAGAGCTAAAAACAAAACTGTTATCTCTAACTCAAACTTTTGTACCATCGCGAGTCATATCAGCCAAACAACGAAATGATAAACCATGGCTAAATAAGAAACTCCGAGTGCTCATAATCAGAAGAGATCGTTTCTATCTCAAATATTATAACACGCCAGACCTTGAAACATACAAACAGATGAAACTACTTGGTAAGAAGATAACCAAAGATCTGAAGAAAGCAGAGAGAGCATACTTCAGTGATCTGGGTATTAAGGTGAAAACTAACCCGAAACTGGTCTAGAAATACGTTAAAAGAAAGACAAAGGGTCCTGGTGGTATTACTAATATAAAAGATGGTACTAAATACTTGTGGGACAGTACAAGTAAAGCTGAATACATTAACCGGTACTTTCAGTCTGTGTTTTCCGTTTCGCCAGTGGTTCAAACTGCAATATGCAACACAGTAACGTTATCGGTAATGGTGGAGTTTGAAATTTCAGAACAAGTTGTTGCATCTCTTTTAAAAAACCTTAGTGCAAACTCGGAATCAGGGCCAGCCCCTCCACGGTGGTCTAGTGGCTAAGGTACTCGGCTGATGACCCGCACGTCGCGGGATCAAATCCCGGCTGTGGCGGCTGCATTTTCGATGGAGGCGGAAATGTTGTAGGCCCGTGTACTCAGATTTGGGTGCACGTTCAAGAACCCCAGGTGGTCGAAATTTTCGGAGCCCTTCACTACGGCGTCTCTCATAACCGAATGGTGGTTTTGGGACGTTAAACCCAACAAATCAATCAATCAATTGGGGCCGGATAAAATCTCAAACTTCATTTTAAATAACTGTGCCCTTTCGATTTGCTCATTTCTTACAGCTGTATTCAGAAATTCTTTATTGCAGGGTGCATTACCTGATGACTGGAAACGAGAAAATGTAGTTCCTATTTTCAAGAGTGCTGACAAGTCAAGTACTTGCAACTATCGGCCCATTTCGTTAACGTGTGTGTCCTGTAAGACACTTGAGCATAATATATACTCGAACTTGGCAAATCATCTTCAGACTAACAATTTTTTTTGTCCAACACAGCACGGTTTCGGGAAAGGGTTTTCCTGCGATACGCAACTCGTAGAATTTGCACATGACATCGCCGCAACGTTAAATTCCGGTGGCCAAATTGATTGCATATTTTTAGACATTAGCAAGGCTTTTGACACTGTTACACACTCGCTGCTTTTACTGAAATTATCGTGTCTCAATATATCTGCTAACACACTGGCATGCCTACAAGTTTATCTCTCATGCTGGAAACAATGTACCAACATCGATAGCGCGTCGTCGTCACATGTAGACGTCATTTCAGGAGTGCCACAAGGCTCCGTCCTGGGGCCGCTTCTTTTTTTTATTTATGTCAATGATCTCGCTGAATGCGTAGACAGTCAAATGAGGTTGTACGCAGATGACTGCTGCATATTTCGTGAAATTAAGTGCACTCAAGAGTCCGGACAACTGCAGAAAGACCTTGACTCAGTAATAGCATGGTGCAGTACGTGGAAAATGGAGCTTAACGTGTCAAAGTGCTGTGTCGTTAGGTTTACCAAAAAAAAAGCAGCCTTTTATCACAAATTACTTCATGGAAAGAATACCATTACTTATGATAAATGAATACAAGTATCTTGGCGTTGTCATCAACAGCACACTATCGGGGAATGATCATGTTCGCATGGTATCAGTTAAAGCCAGTCGCGTGCTGAACTTTCTACGCCACAATTTCAGAACCGCCCCCTCTGTTCTTAAACAAATTCTTTACGTGTCAAATGTACGCCCAATTTTAGAATATGCTTGCACTTCCTGGAATCCGGCCACAAAGTTAAGTATCGATGCATTGGAGCATATTCAGAAACGTGCCGCCCGGTTTGTGACGGGTGATCACGACTTCACCAGGTCTAGCGAAATTGTTAGTTCACTTGGTTGGCCGTTACTCTCTTCAAGGCGTAAATATATCAGGCTATGTCTTTTTACAACCTAATAAACGACAAAACTGGAATCGATAAAACAAATACATCAAACCACAACATACATCTCATCACGACAGGACCATCCTTTGAAAGTGTGTGAATATATGTGCCGAACATCAACGTATGCAAATACTTTTTTTCCTAAAACTATTCACGATTGGAACAGTCTTCCAAAAAACATTGTGACTGCCCCTTCCGCAGCGTTTTCTTCTCTTTTAAAGGAGTATGTGGTCACACATCGATATTGTATGCTGTGATTTAGGTATTTTTGATTTGTTTTTATTTTTTGAGTGCCGTTCAATTCAACTTGTCCCCACTGATTTAAATGTACTTTGAATTTGTAAACCCCTTTACACACTGCCCCCAGAGGGCGCTGTAGGTATAAGTATAAATAAGTATAAATAAATAAATTCGATAGCGAAATAAATTGTAGCGGCATTGAAAAAAAATAGGGCGGAAAATTAATGTGTCAGCATGCCTTAGGTTCTGGTGTCTAACAAACAGCTTGATTGTTCGCCTTAGACGACGCATGTTTCTGTTTGCAGCTTGAGATAAGTGTGTATACGGGGAGGTTCAAAAAATGTGTCCTCTATTATTGAGAAATTACAAAATTAAGGCATCTATGTACTACCTATGGCGTATCTTTTACTGTGACAGAGGGCATCTTTAGATGCGTTCAAGTACTCCTTGCTACACTAAATATAGAAATTTAGACAATTTACCTATTACCGTTTCAAATAAGTGGTTGAATCAAATGGGCGAATCCAAGTACTTCTTGCGAATAGTTCATAGCGACATTGATATTTCAGACAGGCGACCACTTGTAATCACCACGGTGCGATGAAATATGGCTAATTTACCAGGCGAAACGAAAATCAACGCACCAAAAAGCGCATCTAACATCAATTTCGAAAACGTCTTCAATGACGACGCTTTTTTTCTCGCCGTTATCAACCGACAATCTAGATACTTCGTTTCATGTCAATGTTTTTCTGCCAAATGGTTGCTTATCAACACTCGCTTATCATCTTGCCCCGATGCGATAAAAAGAGTTTCGTCATTGAGGGCTCTTTCGAAGTGAATTTCAGATGCACTGTTTGATGCGTCGGTTTTGGTTTCGCCTGCTAAACTACCCACAATTTATCGCCCCGCATTGATTTCCAGTGGCCGCTTTTGGGAAATTTCAATGTGGCTATGGGATGTCCGTAAGGATGACTTGAATTTTCTCATTTGACTCGACTGCTTATTTCTACTGGTTGAAAAATTAATTGTTTTAATTTCTATATTTACTATTGTAATAAATGATTGTACGCATCTTCTTCTAAACTAAAGGAAATGCCGCAAATAGCACGCGAATACCTTCTTTATGTAATTTTAAAAAATAGTGGACACATTTTTTGGAACACCTTGTATATACTCAGTAAATGCAATAAAACCTCTGTTGAAAGTGAGCGCATGTCTTGTCTGCTTCTTGTACCAGGTCCATTTGTTGCTCGCGCTTTCGTTTCTTAAGTAATATGAACCACCAACGTGCCCAAACGTCATCTCTTTTGAAGCAGCCATCTTGACTGATACCAGGTCTTTTCTTGGCATAGACAGAGTAGAGTCGAAACACAGCTTGTCACAGGTCATGCACTGCCAATCATTTCGCAACTTTAAGGTCGTATTTCTGATAAACCAACAATCGTTCACCCGTTTTTCTGCCAAGATTATCCGAAAGAGTCTGATTTCACGTAAACTTACCCTTTGTACACCTATTTCTATTTCTCACCTATTTCCGCATAGAAGCATCTCAAACCTCGGTCCTGACAGAACTTTCACTAATCCGAACATCCCAGTCTAGCATTGAGGCGTTCGTGACCACCCTCTCGACTCGTGTTGACACCCTAGAAAAAATTGTGCAGTCGACTCAGTCTAACGAAACAGATCTAAAGGCAGACGTGAAGGACAGTTTTGCCAAACTTTCTGCGGAAATCAGGGTTCTTACAGATAAGTGTGATGATGCTGAAAATCGCCTACGTCGTTCAAACCTGCTTTTTTGTGGTATCCCAGACACAAAAGGCGAGTCTTGGATTCAGTCCCAGGCAAAAGTGATAAAATTTTGCTCTGAAAATCTCGGTATCTCCATACCAGAAGACGACTTGGAGCGTGCACATCGGCTTGGTCGATACCAGCAAAACAAAAGTAGACCTATCATAGTAAAATATGCAAGATTTAAAGATAAATCAAAAATTCTTGCAGTTGCGTCCAAGCTCAAGGGCACGACTTTTTCAATTCGCGAAGACTACTCAGCTAGAGTTCGACAGGCACGAAGGAAACTATATGACCATGGCATGCTGAGCGGCAAACCCTTCAAGCTACGCTTTGACAAGTTACTACTTGAAAACAAGCAATTTTCGTACCATGCAGAATCTGATAGCGTTGTTGAATTGCAGTCGTAGCAGTCATTTCTATATCTCAGGCATGCGCGTCGCCCACTTCCCCCCCCAACCTTGCCTCGCCCCTATGAATGATCCCGTTTGTCAATGTATGGCAGTCTTAATCGCTAATGTGCGTAGTTACCTGCCTAAGAAAGACGCTGTTGAATCCCTTCTGAATGACAACAACACTGACGTTGCAATATTTACGGAATCTTGGCTTCAGCCGCACATTGCTGACCACGAGCTATTACAAGACGGCCAAGCGTACGCTGTTCACCGGCTTGACATGGTGGGGCGGAGGGGGGGGGGGCGGAATATTGATTTTTGTTAAAGAAAGTGTTCCTTCTTATGTCATCAAAATGAACTGTCAACACGAAATTTTCTGTGTGAACATTTCACTTGCTTCGAAAATGACTGTGATTATTGCTTGTTACCGCGCTCCTAATTGTGATGCCTCCTTCATTTATGAACTAAATACAGTTCTAGTACAACTTTACTCTCGTTTTCCTTTTGCTTATTTCATGCTCTGTGGTGATTTTAATTTTCCAGATATTAACTGGACAAATTTTGAGTCAGATAACCGCCAGTCCAAAGATTTTCTTGAAATGACCCTGACGTTTAACCTTACTCAGATGGTTAATACACCAACCCGTGGGGCAACTATCTTAGACCTCGTACTTGTTTCCAACCCTGATACAGCTAAATCGGTATCATCCGTTGAAAGTCTAAGTGACCACAATTTAGTGCTATTTAACCTTAGCATCCCACGTCCTGTACGACAGCGCTCAATAAAACACATCAGGGATTACAACAAAGCCAATTTCACAAAAATAAACTCAGAATTAGGTGAGTTCCTTGATTTCTTCCGTCGGTCCGCTTCACTTTGTTCAGTAGACGATAATTGGCTGTTATTTAAGAATAAGTTAACATCGCTTGTAGAGTTACATGTACCCCTTGTACGCATTCGCGGTGACCTGGGAAAACCCTGGTTTTCGAACACACTAAAGAGGTTGTTAGAGAAAAAAAGCGTCTTTTCCGCGATGCGAAGCAATCGGTAACTTCCTCAAAGTGGGAAAAGTATTTTACGAGTCTGCGTCAATATACTTCTGCTTTGAGGCAATCCAAAAAGAAGTTCTTCCACCACGACTTGCAGACCATTATGCGTGTCAACCCTAAAAAATCCTGGAAAATCCTCACACCTAGTAAAAGCTCCAATAACATTTCTTTGAGTTACCCTGATGGTTCCAATGTGCCAATTGTTGAGCGATCAGATGTAATCAACTCGTACTTTTCATCTGTTTTCACTAATGAACCCACGCTAAACGACTTTGATACGCCCAACCTTTCTCTTTCCGATATGCCTCCTATAATCATTACTTCTCCAGGAATCTTGAAGCTCATTGAAAAAATGAAGATTTCTAGTGCCCCAGGACATGATGGTATTACAGCCAAAATACTAAAAGGCACGAAAGTGTTCTCTAGTTCTATATTAGAAATAATTTTCACGCAGTCAATCACTGACAGTTCACTTCCGACGGACTGGAAAATTAATAAAGTAGTACCTGTATACAAGTCTGGCAGCCGCTCGGATCCCTCCAACTATCGTCCCATTTCGCTTACAAGCATTGCCTGCAAACTCCTAGAACACATAATATACTCACAAATAGCATGTCATCTAGGTAATCATTCCTTCTTTTTCCCCAATCAACATGGTTTTCGGCCTAACCTATCATGTGATACTCAGCTCTTTGAATTTGTTACTGAGCTTCACTTAAACTTAGACTCATCCTTTCAAACTGACATCATTTATCTTGATTTTGCGAAAGCTTTTGACTGTGTCCCCCACCAGCGACTTCTGGCCAAGCTCTCATGCCTACAGCTGGACCCCCTAGCGTTGTCATGGATCCGATGTTTCCTGACCAATCGTCTCCAATACACGGTTGTCGGTAATCACTGTTCAGCCACTACTAACGTGATTTCTGGAGTACCACAGGGATCCGTTCTTGGTCCTCTGCTGTTTCTCATCTTCATAAACGACCTTCCTAATGAGATTTCATCTTCTATTCGACTTTTTGCAGATGACTGCGTTCTTTATCGTCGCATCGCACACCGAACTGACCATGAAATCATTCAAAGCGACTTACATCAAATCGAATCCTGGTGTTTCAATTCATTAATGAAACTCAATATTTCGAAATGTAAAGTTATGCAGATATCCCGTAAGCGCTCCAATAGTAATTACACGTATTTCTTAAATTCGATAGCTTTGTCCCTCGTTGAATCTTATCGTTATCTTGGTGTCACAATAAACAAAAAATTGACATGGTCCGATCATATCACCAAATTAGCAGCCGACACTACTAAATCACTTGGTTACATCAGACGTTCCCTTTCCTTGTGTCCCTCATCCACGCGAAAACTGGCTTACGAAACATTTATACGAAGTAAGCTTGAATATGCCTCAGCTATTTGGAGCTCTCATCAAGCATACCTCATTAACACTTTAGAATCTATACAGCACCGTGCGGCCAGATTCATCTCTTCTAGGTACGGCCGTGATAAAAGCATCAGTGCCATAAAGTCATCATTGGGACTCGAGTCATTGTCGTTCCGTCGGAAGATTCCAAGGCTGTGCTTGTTCCATAGGCTTTACTATAACTTCCCACATCCTCACGGTAAACTCTTTATCCCGGCAAGCCGTACATCTCGTCGCCTTTTTAACTCGTGCAGCGTCCAGCGTTTGCACAGTTCTACGTCTTCTTTTAATCAATCTTTTTTGCCAACAGCCATTGCAGAATGGAACACTTTGCCAGACTGTGTTGTCGTTGAGCGAAACCCTATTGCGTTTAAGCAGTTGCTCACCGATCATCTTACGCTGTAAATTCTTTTGCACTGTTCTTTCTTTTCGCCTTTATATGCCTGATTCAAATTGTAACATGTTTCAGTATTGTGATCCGATATGTTTTGTAACTCTTTATGTAACCTCCCCCCCCCCTTATGTAATACCCCGAGAGGGGCCTTTAAGGGCAAATAAATGATGATGATGATGATTTTCAGTGTGCTAGAGGCACATATTCACAAATTACACCCAAGGGTGTTGAGCGATGTTGCGGCATCGTTTTTATTTCAGGTTTCATTCACCGATACATACCGCGCATAATATACAAGATTTCACATCCGATCTCCCATTTTCATTATTCACAACGTTCCTCCCCTGTTCAGCGCTCAATTGATAGGTTAATTTTGTGTGAATCTTCACCCGCTCAGACACGCATTATGACGCCTTTGTCAGAAACGTGTCAAATTCACGAGGCGTAAT
This sequence comes from Rhipicephalus annulatus, assembly GCA_013436015.1. Taxonomy (NCBI): domain Eukaryota; kingdom Metazoa; phylum Arthropoda; class Arachnida; order Ixodida; family Ixodidae; genus Rhipicephalus; species Rhipicephalus annulatus. The sequence goes on along the minus strand of WOVY01002299.1, from coordinate 187,667 downwards.
TCCTAGGCACCCAGTATTGTAGCCAAAAAAAAGAAAATGAATGAAGTTGTTTCGTGTGTTTCACTAATTAAAGTTAATGAGTGTGTAACGAACTATATAAGTAATCGGCTACCAGCCAGCTTCAATATTAAAAAAAAAAGAATCGACTGTTTAGCCCCAATGCATGCACAGTTTATTTTCTGGTTGTATTTGTTTCGAACAGGTAAAAAGCACTTTTCATGGTGGTCCTAGACAGTGCCACATCAAACGATAATCGAACATGTTAGTGTCAAGAGCAAACTGACCTTTTGGCGCAATACAGTGCACAATAAAATTGAATGACCACTAGTTATTCTATCAGGAAGCTTGCAGGAATGTGCACACTGAGTTTCAAGTTGTTTGAAGAAACAGGCCGCTTGTGACGTGTCATTGAACTTCCCGTTCAGAATTGTTGGCACCGTGAACTAAAGGGTTAACAAAAAAATATTTTGCTGCCGCTCGTGTTAATTCATCACTAATTCTGACTGAAACAACGGTAAAAACGATTATATTGCACCTAAACATAAGAATAAATGATTACACGCTGTTTTCGACGCGCCATCATGCGCGCTTTCTCAATTGATATCACACTAAGCTTTTCTTACCAGAGCACCTGTTTTATTTACCATGGGATGCACATATTTTTTCGAACTTAAGTATTTCGAATAAATCCACGAATCGCTGATTTTATCAGTGAGTTATAATTATACCTATGATCACGGATCAGCTCATATTGAGAATATGCAGCGTACGTATTGCCATGCAACTAACCATGTTTACATTCAGCTGGCTGAGCTCACTCTGCTGCAGCGGCTCTACACGCATGCCACACCGCAGAACAATTCAGGCGCACATACGCCAAGCACATGTGAACTCGTCGAATGGAACGTATCACTCTGCGAGCACTTATTGCTCTTCTTTTAATGCGAAGAATTTCTAAACTGCGGCGACTTTGAGCGTATCTATCTATCTATCTATCTATCTATCTATCTATCTATCTATCTATCTATCTATCTATCTATCTATCTATCTATCTATCTATCTATCTATCTATCTATCTATCTATCTATCTATCTATCTATCTATCTATCTATCTATCTATCTATCTATCTATCTATCTATGGTGCTCTTGTTGTCACCCCTTAACTTAGCGCGAACCAAAACTAGCATGGAAGGGTAATATACACTTCTCGCCAGATAGTGGCACGTATACCCATGGGCGGTCATCTGCCGCTGGTATGCAGGTATACATATATGTGCCACAGGTGACTGACACTTGGTATCTACCCAGGAACGACGAGAACACACATGGGCAATTTTGACACGTGAGCGTAAAGCAATACCCAACATCGGTAGCGTCGGCCCAAATAAGACATAGAATAAGTGCCAGGGTTTCAGCTGGAGTTGAACCGAAGAATTGTGCGTAGTAATGAGGCATCCTTCCACAGAGCTATGCCAAGTCTCCGAACTACTTTTCAAATAGACGCTAACCTTCGTGAAACATCAATAGTGGTTGCAGTGCTGCCTACCTAATCTTATAAACATTACATATGTACTCGTTTGATACAGCCATAACGTCGAGTTAACGTGAATTAGGTGCCACTCACTAAAGTTGATTTATGTAGCAATGTCTAGGACCGGCATCTCCGCGAGAATCAGTGCTTCATATCGGTTTCTAGTGTTGGTAAAACGCATGTTCCTGTTGGCATCGTTCCGCAGGTGCGCACAGCTGCCTATAGTATATATCAACATTTGCAACGTTTCAACTTGTGTCGGCACGTGGAACATTTGTACTTATATTTAGCGTCATTTCAACATATGTTCCTTAATAAAAAAATTACAACACGGTCACGGTCCCTCCGCATGCTTTGCATAACGTCAATTACCAGGTATGTGGAATCTGCCCAATTTTTTTATTGATAGGAACGCTTGCGGGTCGTACAATCTATGTGTGATGGATAGAAGCCAACACTATAGTGCACTATACCCGTGCCACAAGAAGGAAGAGTAGTTAACTTATTGCTACATTGTATGGATAGCTCTTACTTTCGCGTTACAATGCACTGATATATCGCGCATTCGTATGTTCGTACAAAATTTAGCAGATGAGAAAAAAGCAAGCTTCATTGTTACTTTCCCGGTAAAAAAAGCATGTTCCTCGGTTTATTACTAGCGATGGCTGAATCGCAGAATGGTATTTGAAAGAAGCTGATAGCACAGAAAAGGTGTTACTAGGAGTTATCCAGGGAGGGGGAATTGAAAGAGGAAAGAAGGGGTTCGACCCATATATATGTACATTTTTGCCTGTCGTTGCATACGTGCGGACCCCAACGAGGAGCTTTTATTTTTGAAATGAGCCGAATTTTGACGCAAAAGTAGCTCAAATAAGGCTCTATTCGCTCATACATACTCTCAACTTTCCTCTAAAACAGTGTTAATAGAACATGGTTTATACTAGTAATTATTATAACTGATCTAGAAAGAGCTCATAGTATGTATGTGCCAATGCAGCCCTATTTGAGCTTGTTTGGGTACTAGATCTGGCCCATTTTGAATCGAAAAAACTTCTCAAGGAAACATAAAAAGGGGCGGGAATGTGTCGAATACTGTACATCCCTCTCCGCGCTTCCCTAACTTCCTAAGTATATCTGTGATGCACACGTAACAAATTTTAACTCCAAGTTGCCAAAACAATGCCGCATTGACTCTTCACTCGGGAAAAGAAAAATGTGCATTTCGAAGGCCACGCATTTGCTACCTGCCCACGTCAGCGATAGAAAAACGGGGCTTTAAAGCTCGGCTAACAAATATGTATTTTGTGAAGCATAAAATATTACACAATGTTTTGGTTGGTTCATATACCTTAGAAATCATGTGATGAAACGGTGTTGCGATAAATTTTGGTTTCGGTTTCCGGGCAACTGGGCATCGCCATCGTCACCAGGCAGCCTTTGAATCGGGTAGTGACATGTCGTGTGTGTGTTAGTTGCGGGCTGACCATGGGCTGACGGTGGCGGATCGTTTTACGATTCAATTGCTTTGTCCTGGATGTTTAATCCCGATATAGTTGCACATCATTCATCTTCGGGGGTTGATAGTGCATCTTCCGAAAGCTATCTCCGTGCCGCCCGCGAGCTCTATAAAAGCGCGTTGCGACTTTCGTTTCTTGTAATCATTTAACCACAACAGTGGTATATCTACTGTGATCTCGAGGGGCACGTACCCTGCGGCGCACTTTGCCAACTTCGAGGTAATCTCGCACGACGACCGTGGCGACGCCGTTGTTACACTGCACCAAAGTATACCACCGAAGCATCCAAAACAAACCTTCGATAACAAGATTACTGTCTTGCTGTTCACACGATGAAAATTTTATATTTTCAGGAGGCGACCGTTGGTTGGCGAGGACAGTTTCATGACTTCGCACACTGTGTGCTTATCAGCTGCAATATCTCTGCTGCATTCGGACTGTTTGTGAACCCCACTGCGGCACATATATAATAAAAAAGACGGGGGATGTGCGGCGCGCAGATAGAAAGAACATTAAATCTGGCCTAGGAAACTCAGCACCAGTTTCGCGTTCAAAGGACATGCATGCTCGTAGCAGTTGCCGAGCATCTTAAGATCCGGTTGAACGGAGTAAGGTTGATGTGAATGTTCATATTTACTGACTTTCACAAGTTTTTACAAATAAAAAATCAAAACTCCTGTAAAAGAAACTTCTCTTTTTAATATGTATTATTCCTTATTTAGCGAATATTAAATCAAGCGAAGCGCGGGAACTGATTAACTTGTGTTCGTAGTGCCGGCGTCCGCTCCTTCTCGCCCCTCGCTCAGTGATATTAGAAGTTGGATCGCGCTCGTTGTTTCGCTCGGTTGGCGTGTCAACTACGTGAAAGACAACAGAGAACGGAAGCCGCAATGAGCTACGCCGGACAATTGAACCATGCATTCGTCGATGATGGCTTAATCGGAAAACACACGTTCTGCGTGGCTCTGCGGTGTGCTAACGTAGGGATAACTAGTTCCGCGAAAACTTTTCAGTGTTTCCTAAAGGCAACTGGTGAGCACAAAAATTTGGACCCATTATTTGAGCAGGTACTGATTTTGCATGAGTACATTTGATAAAACCCAGTTCTCTGCAGGCCTGACTGGACTGACAGAAGTGCTGTGTCGATTGATTAATTGATGAATACGGCAGCGAAGCTCCTGTAGAAAAAATGTGTTTATTAAAGATTTGAAATCGAGTTTTCTTAGCTACATAGATTTAATTTTTTTACTTACGGCATGTAGCTCATATGATATCAAGTAATTATAGGCTCGTTTCAGCTCATGAAATTTTTGTTGCCGCGGTTTGAAAATTATTGAGTCTTTACTTCTAATAGTATCCTTCAAGGAGACGGGATAGACTGAATGCATCGAAAAAATTCTTACAGAGAATGTCAATGGAGCCAACGTTTTGACAAGTGAATTTTTCTCCATCAAGGCAATGCTGTTGCCCTAAGACAAGTCATCTTGCCGAAACTGTGTTCCCAGCGATGTTCTTTCTGAAAAAAACTTCTGATTGCTTCAAACCTCTGCATGCCTCTGAACTTCAGTCTCGCTGGGTAAACTTAACTTAGGTAAGAAAACTATGCGAGTCGTCATGACAAACGCGATTGAGTCGAACACAGCGTTTCCTACTTCCGATTGTTATTTTCACATTGGTTCGAATATTTTTAGTATAACGTTTGCTCAATATGTCCGTATGTCAGTTATAAGTTAATGCTGCTTTTATAGATTGATACTTTCACGTACGTCTATGTGTATTTTTAATCAAAAAGAGAAATAAAAAAGTTCATTTTATTTGTGCCGACCAAGTTTCATTTTACTGGGAAATCAGTCAGCTTTACTCTCGCTTCTTCAAAAAACATGAAGAAAATTAAAATAAAAACAATGAAAATAGCAGATCCCACGTAAAGCGGGATTCGTGATATGCGAAGCACGATCGAAGAAGGTTGATATGCCACTTTAAAATCACCACAATATTACGAGGCACATAAATGTATAGTACATTGTGAACACCATTAGAAATGTAATGCGCACTATGCAAGTATGTTAAGAAGTACAGCAGCTTGGCACGGCGTTTTCCCTACACAACAGTGTCGTGCCTCGTTAGGAGGTGGAGAGTTCCGCCTTATTGGAAGAGCTAGAGCAGCCAGAGTATCGACGAGGGGAGATGAAAGAGCGAATAGAAAAGGGGTCATGGCTTCTCCTTACACGAAAGTGTCACACCTCGTTAGGGGGCAGGGAACGTCGGGATCGGCGTTGAGGTACAGTGGCCTGTGTCACAGTTGAAGTTGAAGTTTATTTTAGGCAAAAGAAAAAGCGGTACAATAAAGAAGGATATGTACAAACTAGCTTTTTGCCTAGGGGACCGGCGAAAGGCGCAAAAGCCTGACAAGGCGCCTGCCCCTGTAAACCCAAAACTCGCCAAAATAACACAACGCTCAGTGTAAAATTAAACATAAATGTGTTGCTACAAGCCAATCACATCTGTGCGAGGATAAACAAAATATATCAGAGAAATTTGCTCAGGTAATGACATCCACAAAGTATCTACGGGAACAACTGATGAAAAACAGTTTATAGATTTTATTCAAACGCGAGTGTGATTTATATTAAGATACATAAAACACAGAATATAAAATTTTAATACAAAAGAACAAAAAGAATACGAAACAAAAATAATGATGATGGTGATTAAGTTTGTGTAGACAGCAAGTGAGCCTGTATCTTCCTTTTGAAATTGCCGTATGAGCCAGTATCGTCAATAAGAGTAGCTGGAGTCAGCTGTTCGTTCGAAAAAATCGGAAATTTGGTACAATAGTTTTTATGTGCCGTAATTCGTACGTGGTTTTTCATATCAATATGCCCTATGCCGTAAACTGTGGCTATGATGTCTCGTAAAGTTGTATCTAACAGGAGGTGCACGGATCATCGGTTGATTAGAACGCGCGATCGACGATGAAGTTCCCTTTCTCTCACCGACGAGTACAGCAGAGGCTAAGCAGAAGATATTCATCATCATCAGCCTGACTACGTCCACTGCAGGACAAAGGCCTCTCCCATGTTCCGCCAGTTAACCCGGTCCTGTGCTTGCTGCTGCCAATTTATACCCGCAAACTTCTTAATCTCATCTGCCCACCTAACCTTCTGTCTCCCCCTAACTCGCTTTCCTTCTCTGAGAATCCAGTTACTTACCCTTAATGACCAGCGGTTATCCTCTCTACGCACTACATGCCCGGCCCATGTCCATTTCCTCTTCTTTATTTCAACTATGATATCCTTAACCCCCGTTTGTCCCCTAATCCACTCTGCTCTCTTCTTGTCTCTTAAGGTTACACCTACCATTTTTGTTTCCATTGCTCGCTGCGTCGTCCTCAATTTAAGCTGGACCCTCTTTGTAAGTCTCCAGGTTTCTGCTCCGTAGCCAAGTACCGGCAAGATACAGCTGTTACATACCTTCCTCTTGAGGGATAGTGGCAATCTACCTGTCATTATCTGAGAGCGCTTGCCAAATGTGCTCCACTCCATTCTTATTCTTCGAGTTACTTCAATCTCGTGGTTCGGCTTTGTGGTTATTACCTGCCCTAAGTGACATAGTCTTTTACAACTTGAAGTGCACTATTACCTATCTCAAAGCGCTGCTCTTTTCCGAGGTTGTTGTACATTACTTTCGTTTGCTGCAGATTTATTGTAAGAGCCACCTTTCTGCTCTCCTTGTCTAACTCCAAAATCATGAGTCGCAATTCGTCCCCTGAGTTACTCAGCAATGCAATGTCATCGGCGAAGCGCAGGTTACTAAGGTATTCTCCATTAACTCTTATCTCTAACTGTTCCCATTCTAGGCTTCTGAAAACCTCTTGTAAGCACGCAGTAAATAGCATTGGGGAGATTGTGTCCCCCGGCCTTACACCGTTCTTGGTTGGTATTCTGTTGCTTTCTTTATGAAGGACTATGGTAGCAGTTGATCCCCTGTAGATTTCTTTCAGAATGTTTATATATACTTCATCTACGCCCTGATTCCGCAGTGTCTGCATGACGGCTGATATTTCTACTGAATCAAACGCCTTCTCGTAATCTATGTAGGCTATGTATAGTGGTTGGTTATACTCTGAGCATTTATCTGTTACCTGATTGATAGTATGAATGGGGTCAATTGTTGAGTAGTCTGTTCGAAATCCTGCTTGTTCCTTTGGTTGATTGAATTCTAATGTTTTCTTTACTCTGTTAGCAATTATCTTTGTAAATAGCTTGTATACTACAAAGAGCAAGCTGATCGGCCTGTAATTCTTCAAGTCCTTGTCATCTCCTTTCTTATGTATTAAGATGATGTTAGCGTTCTTCCAAGACTCTGGTACTCTTCCCGTCAAGAGACACCTCGTAAACAGGGTGGCAAGTTTTTCTAACACAATCTGTCCTCCATCTTTCAGCAGATCTGATGTTACCTGATCCTCACCAGCAGCTTTGCCTCTTTGCATGCTCTCCAAAGCTTTTCTGACTTCTTCTATCATTACTGGTGGGGTGTGATCTTGGTTACTGCTAGTTTTTATAGTAATGAGGTCGTGGTTGTCTCGGCTACTGTACAGATCTCTGTAATACTCCTCCGCTATTTTAACTATCCTATCCATGTTGCCTTCTTTGTCCCTTAGTGCGTACATCCGACTTTTTCCTATCCCAAGTTTACTCTTCACTGCTTTCACGCTTCCTCCGTTTGTCAGACCATGTTCGATTTTCCCCATGTTATAACTTCTTACATCGCATACCTTACGTCTATTAATCAACTTCGAAAGCTCTGCCAGTTCTATTTTGTGTGTTGTACTTGACACTTTCATGATTTGACGCTTTTTAATTAGGTTCTTCATTTCCTGGGAAGCTTGCTAGTGTCCTGTCTAACTACCCTGCCTCCAACTTTCACTGCACACTCCGTAATGATACTCGTCAGGTTATCATTCATTGTTTCTACGTTAAGGTTGGTTTCCTCACTAAGAGCCGAGTACCTGTTCTGTAGTGACACTCTGAATTCCTGTACTTTCCCTCTCAGTGCTAGCTCATTGATTGGCTTCTTGCGTATCAGTTCCTTCTTCAAGTGTAGGCGAATTCGAGACCGTAGCATTCTATGGTCACTGCATCGTACCTTGCCATCACTGCAGAAGATACGCAAGTGTAATCCAGTGTAGTTGCCCGTATGATCCATGTCCTTCCGCCATTTTACTTTCCGTTTACTTTGAGATATTCGAAAAGAGTGTAATTTTTTTGCATGTGTAGTGAGAAATTGTATTGAAATGTGCATATCCTAAGTTCGATTGTGCTGAAGGTGGACACTGCAGGCGAAGTGTGTGATGCGCCCGCAAGGCGGTGAACCTTACGCACATCTGACAACGTTGCGTCCGTCACTGTCCGACAGATGAGCAACTGTGACCAGTCTGCAGTTTATCTACGCGTCATTCACGAGTTTCTTCGGCGGCACGCAGCGTTTCAAGTCTGTTGTGTGCGGTTGATATACAGCGGAATCAAAAGGTGGGTGACGGAAGGGCAACCACAGATTGGTTCTTTTTGGCGACGCGCTGCAGCCGGTACTGAATCTCAAGTGTACTGTGTTCGCATGCCTCATTCGTATGACTGCCTCAGTGTCTCGATTTCGCAGCGTCACCCGAAAGCGCCACGCGCCCGCAGTTTTCGGGTTTGAATTTCCCCGCTGGGAACTAATTCTTTTCTAAGAACTAAGATGAAGGGATTGTGACGTCCCCGCAAACGTGGACAGAGCCCCGGGCCTTTCATAAATGTTATAGCGTCTTTCTTCAACCTACACATAAAAAAAGAAAAACTACCGCAGTAACAATTGCGCATTTCGGAGTGGAGATCCTGGAAGGATTCTGTCGACGGTTCTCGCGGGCCAACCACGCAAACACCAGGACCGGGTGGCGGCTTGTTGTCCATGGACACTATGGAGCCACTGCACCGTGCGCGCCATTCAGATTTATTGAAATTTGGGGGGGGGGGCAGCAGAGCGCCTATTGTTGGCTCTGTATATGTTGACCCTGTTGTAGCACCTGTGCCGGGCAGGCCCGACATTCCGTCAGCCTCCGCGGCTCCCGGGCCCATTACTGCTCTCTCCCCAGATGACCACCTGCGGCGTTGGTGGATGAAGTGGCGGCGACTGCGGAGAATTGTGCGGGAGGCACCGTGTTGCATGGAGGCGTCGAAAGCCGATCTGGACATCGGATCATCGGGCACCGGAAACTGGGGCGATTGGGGTGGCTGAAAACAATTCGGCGCAGCACTCCAAACTCCGGGGATCGGCTATTGGAGACGATGCGCTTTGTCTGAGCGTTGGGACTTCCGGTCACCGATAATTCACGTGTCGTCCGACAGCATATCTGTTCCTATATATATAAATTTGGAGCCTATACATTGTTACCTGCTCTACTTTGCTTGGGAGAGGGCTTTCTACTGGTGTGGGCTGCGGGGGCCGTCGTCGAAGCTGACACTCTGGGACTGACAGAGAAATATGTCGCATCTACAGTAGCAATTGCTTAGGTGCCGCAGAGATGCCAAGGAGGGGCGGAGTCGGGTCCTCCTAAAGGAAACGTGGAACCGCGATCGGAAGACGGTGCGATGAGATCTAGATGGCAGAGAGACGGAATTGAAAAGGAAGATAACGGTACAAAAAACAGCAATGAGAGTCGATGAGATTTTGACTGAAGCAGGGACAGTACGACGAGGAAGGAAAGTTGGTGAACGGAGGCGAGGGGGTGACTAATTGAGACGTTAAGAAAGAGGACTAAGATAGAAATCACTGAGAAGGATGACGAAGGTGACGATGACGAAGACGATGAAGACTTCAACGAGCTAGACAGTGACTCAAGGAGGAATCCCTAAGACCCGACTCGAACAGCAGTTCCGAGGCCCCGACAACATGGACCATTCGTGAGACGAACTTTAGGTACCTTTTTTAGACGAGCTTTGCAGAAAGGGATGCAGCGCGTTGAGACAAAGCGTGGGTTATTAGCCGATAACTGCATCGTGTGTGTGTCATTGTGCGTTTCCTTTGTATTGTCGCACCATTGTATTGTCATAGTTATTTGCCTTATGTACCCTGTATCATACGTTGCGTGTGTCTTATCATGTGTTGTAATTTTGTGTAGTATTTGTTATACGCGGGCAACATCTGTGTATGCCATTTACAATTAGTAATAAATAAAATGCGTCCGTAATTCGGACGCATTTCATTCGGAGCATCTTTTACTTCCCGGCTCCAGCACTAATCCTTGTGTGTAGAAAGTGGTTGAGACACATAGCCAAGAGGCAACCGAGAAATCGGGTTAAGCGGCCTTCCCTCTTTTTGGCGGTCGGCAGCAGGGACGCCTAACAAATCTGTGTTGGTTGTAGTCACGTAACAACGCTACCACTAACGTTTACAATCCAGCCCCAGCAGTGGTAGGCATGTAAATTATGCCGTATAAGTCTTCGATGTCGTGATTATTATGTTTGCACCTGGCATTTGTGATCGTCACTCATTCATGTGACGCACTACCATATTTGGTATCTCGAGCTTGCGAGACGACCGCGAGCGCGCTATGATCGTAGCATGTGGTCATGTTTTATATGACACGCATTTCGTTATTATCACGTTTGGATATGTCACCTACCTTTATCGTCCATTCATGTCTCGTATTAGCAAATTTGGTATATGTGAAACTAGCGGAAAGGCCACGAGCGCGTCATTAGTGAAGTATGCAGTCATGTTCTTAAATGACACGAATGTCACGATTACCATGTTTGCGTAAGTGATATACCTTTGTCATCCATTCACGTCATGTAGGACAAAATTTGATATCTATGAAGCTAAGTTCAAGCACTTCATGAGCGTGGCATATGTAGTCATGTTCTTGTTCATGGCATGAGGAACTTGTTCCTCATGCCATGAACAAGAACATGACTACGTTGATACAGAAATTCTTTCAGATGCCAGCAATCTCGGCTATGCGCGGTCCTGGTGCAATGGCAAAATATAGAAGAGAAAGTGATAGCGTATGCTAGCCATGCCCTCTTAAAAGCTCAAAGTAACTGTTTTACGACCAAAAAAGAGTGCTTGGCATTCGTATGTGCATTCATCAAGTTCAGAAGACACCTCTACGGCAGGCCATTCCGTGCCGTCAGCGACCGCCACTCACTTTCTTGGCTGGCGAGCTTAAAGACCCATCAGAACGGCTTGCGAGATGGAGTCTGAGGCCCTAAGAATACGACATTACGGTCGTATATAGATCTGGCAGAAAACTTGACGATGCTGAGTGCTTATCACGTTCACCAGTCGACTCGACCCTTTCAGAAGAGAAGGACTTCCCACTTCTTTGTGTGATAGAAACCTTGTAAATCTCCGAGCATCAGCAGGCTGACTTGGAATTGCTCTCATTAATAAAGTATCTCGAAGGGCATGAGGAACAAGTTACTCATGCCTTTTGTGCAGACAATGTATTGAAGGTCAGCACACAGTGCCAAATAAGTTGCGCAACTTTAATTGTTCGTGCTTTATTATGTTCATTTATTGTTCGAGCCGTTGACTCGCATCGTAGTACGCGGGACATTCTAGTAGTATGCGCTGAACTGACTCTATGCTGCCACAGTTATTACAATATGGAGTTGTGGTACGCCCTATGCGGCACATGTAACTGTTCGTGAATGCAACGTTCTGTCTAAAGCACTAGCGCTAGCTCTGTCCGGCTTGGGCACTATGAATGATTACACGGCGATCGCGTTGGTTAAGGTGCATTCACACGCGAAGGAAAAAGGACCGCACGGTCTGGTTATCAGCACAGAACACCTATATAGTGTTATCAGTTCCATCCAACAAAACTACGGAACCGCGGAGGCATTGCATGCACACAGTCGAAGCATTGCTCACAGAATTCACGTGCATACTCTCGACTCTCGCGCTTACGCAATGCTTGTTCTGCTAGAGCACTGGGTAAAAGAGGGAATTCCAAAGTGTAACGCTGTTCGACACGACGTTTGTGCGAAAGGCATTAAGATCCGTGGAGCGAGCAAAGGAGACCAGACGACGCAACGGTGGGGAGTTCTCGTGAGTCGACGTGTGTGTCATGTGATGCGCCGTTCCTCCTCCATCCACTTCTGTGAATCCAGCTTTATGTGAGACACGGCTCATTCCACCATCGGTGCCAACTCAACGCTCTCTGAATGGAGCAGATGTGTTTCTTGTGCGTGCTTACATTGCTGGCTCACTCCCTCTTGACGCCTAAAGAGACACTAAAGGCAATAATTAAGTCAACATTGATTGTTGAAATAGCGGTCCAGAAACCTCGCAGTGTTGCCTTTGTGCCAAGGAAGGGCCTGTTTTGAAATAAAATCAGGTTTTAGTGGTCTGCATCCAGTTAGCGCACTTCAAATTACCCGCATCAAGAAGCGGGCCGACCAGACCGACACACGTCACTGTTGCCATGCACAACGTTGTCCCACTTTGCTAGTAGCAGCAGACCGAAAGCAGTGGGAGCCACAGCAGCTACAACGGCCGTTAATCAATTTCCCACCCTTGGCTTTGATATCGCAGACGCTTTTTTAATATAACCGCGGCCTGCTAGATGACATCACCTGTCCAGGGTAACTATACGAAAATTGAATTTTTTAGTCACTCGCGCCATTCCCCATAGTGACGTCCGGCAGTTTTTTTCACATGAATCAAACAGAAACCAACAAGCAGCATTTTATTGCGTCTCTTGATGCACGGAAGGTTCTTTATTTTGTACAGCTAGATGTATTACTAGTGATTAATTGTAGGGGGTCCGTCTAATGTCATCGGATCATTTTGAGAATCTTCTACTGCGGCGCGTGTTTTCTTGTTCATTTACTTTAATTTCTCGGTAAGTAGGGCACTGTTGTTGATAATTTTGTTGTTTTAGATGTTGTTATACATTAAGCTTTCACTATGGCTTAAATTATTATTTGACTTTCGTGTCCCTTTAACATGCTGCGCCATGTGAGCGCAGCATGTTAAGCAGGCCGCACATGACACGCATGAAATGATTCGCATATTGGGACATGTAATTCATGTTCGTAATACAGTCACGTCATTTAATGCCTAATAAAATGTATATTCATTCAATGCCTACTAAAATGTATTAGTATGAGCGTTGGCTTCTAAATATTACTGGCAGTCTTTCAGATTGACGCATGCGGCTTCTGCGGCCTTAAGAAAAATCAAACAAAATCGTGTGCCACTTTTTTGGCCAATTTTTTTAGCTCCTCCATTACGAATCTGCCGAATTCTGGGTCGCCAGTCAAGCAGTTTCACAAGCTCGGCAAAAGTTGATGTGAGCTTTAGCATTGTTTGCGCCGTGGGACAGCTGAATAGACTGCTTTTATTGGAATAGCTACGCTCACGTGTATCTTGAATAAATTAGCTGATGTTAAATATTTTCTACCTAAGTATTTCTTTTCTAAAATTTAATCTAAATTTTTGAGCTACTGCAAACTTGGAATTTCCGGGGGAAATGCTGCATTTATTTTTCCTGAAAGATGCTCCAATCTTAGATTTTCGTGCTGGAAAAGCAAGATATGCTGCTCTAGAATATTGCTTCAGATCCTAACTTGGCTGCTGCAGCCCTGCTAGTTGACACTGATTACTGTTTAACCCTGCTTTTGCGGGTCTATTTCATGTCACTTGATATTGCATTGTTGCCCCGCCGTGGTGGTCTAGTGGCTAAAATACTCGGCTGCTGACCTGCAAGTTGCGGGATCGAATCCCGGCAGCGGCAGCTGCATTTTCAATAGAGGCGAAAAGGCTGTATGCCTGTGTGCTCAAATTTGGGCGCATGTAGGATCATGCAGAACTGCATGACATTTGGCAGTGACCCACTCAGCTAATTTAACATATCGGTTTTGATTTCTTTCTACACGTTGGTAGCTTTCCAGGTGTGCTTGTTTAGTTTCATTTATTTTTGCTAAATGCCTGTTTTTTGTGGCACGTAATAATGAAAACGAAGCCACAATTCCAATTCGGCCTTGCTCCAAAGCGAGTTTCCGAAGAAAGATATAGCTGCACGTGCGCACTTCCATTGAGGTGAGAGTAGAGAGAGAGAGTGAAAAAAAACATTTATTGAATGAGGCTTGTGAGTGAAGGTGGGAGGGTCCCTTATTCCAGGAACTCTCCGGCTTGGACAGCCCACCGGGCTCGAGCGACGAGTTGACGCTGCTCGACCAGGTCCGGCTGGGAGATCGCAGCTTCCCACGCTTCACTTAGGAGGTCTTGGTCCGCATCTGCTGCTGCTGCTTGTATTCCTGAGACGCTTACTTTGCAATGCAGTAGGAGGTGCGCCAGAGTGTCTGCCACATTGCAGTGAGGACAGATGTAGCTGTGCAACGTTGGCCTCATATGGTGCAATAGTACGCCGTGGGTGAAGGTGTTGCTTTGAAGACGCCTGTAGTCAGTGCCTTCGTCTCTAGTGAGGATTGGCTGTGGCGGAGGGTATGACCTGCGTTCGAGCCGATAATGTTGCAGCAATGCATGATACATTAGTGGTACGGGTTCTCTTGCCCTGATTCTGATGTTGAGTGGGAGGTGCCGCGGATCTCGTACGGGAACGCACGAGCAGCGCTTCGACCTTGCTGTCAAAAGCCATTCTTATCAACTGTATCAGTCAGTCGTAAGAGGGGGGTAAGAAAAGCGACGTATAACTTACAGGAAAGAATAGCTGAGAAGCCGCGTAGCTTGCTCCTGCTTCCATATCTCAATCAAGGGAATGCGCTGTCTTTTCGGATGTGCGATCGGCAAAGGAATCGCTTTCAATGAGCTTCTTCGGGGAGCTGTTTTACAATGCGGCTGGGAGCGCTGTCACGTGGTACTTTTCATATTTCGTGGGGATCGTTTAGCCTTCAGAAAAACTGAGTACGCAATTCATACGTCGATAATAATTAGGGGAGTTTGATGCCCGACGTGGTCGACCTCAACTGCCTCATTGACGACCAAATAATTAGAACAGTATTTTTAAAGTAACTGTTTAGTTACTTCATGTATAATTGTAAAAAACAGAAAAACAACTATCGGCTAGTCCGCTGTAATAGAAACAATGTGCTGTAGGTGTTTTTTAGTAATGCTGGCAGCTTTTTGATCGTGCTGCGAAATAACTGGAACACCCTGTATATCAGGTAAAGGAAAATTTTACTTGAACAAAACTAAACAACTGTTGCTGCTGGTGAGACATGAATGAAAGAATATCCGCAATACGTACGTGAGTAGAGCGCTACCGAATGCGCCATGAATTGTGCAAAATTTACGATTTGTGAAAAAAGCCATTGTTTATAAGCATCAAACCTGCCAGTCACTATGACATGAAGGAAAGAAAGGGGACAAAACTAGGGGCTCACGCTTTTTCCAAAGGTTTATGGCCGGTACGAAGATCTCACTTCGGTTTCCTCATTGCGATGAGTTCCCGAACTTTACCCGCCATTTTGCCTTTTAGCGATACCTCATATTCTATAAGTACAGAGCCGAAATTACTGGCGGCATGACTCCTACAAAATGGCCCTTCCAATGTGAAATGATTATTTTAGTAATACTTATATTGTTGGTAAAACACACGCTATACATTATACGTGAATGATATGGTGGTATTAGAAAACACATTATAATATATTTCGATTGAGCATACCGAGACAGTGAAAGTGCGTAGCTAGAACTGGTAGAAATGTAGTTTGCTCTGCGCAACACCACACAGTAATATCAACGCCTCCTGGTAATATCGACCTATAACAAACAGACCAGATGAGAACCTTTCTCATCGTGGCATGGCCTATACGGCTACACCTGTAGTGCTCTCGTAACTTCCCTGCATGTGGCTGGCAAAGAAGTCCCCGTAGATTCGTGGTTTTTATTTGTACAAATATCACGTACAGCATATCCAGATCTTGATGGTGGTCTAGTCATTATGGCACTCCATTGCTGACCCACACGTCGCGAAATCAAATCCCAGTAGCGGCGGCCGCATTTTCGATGGAGACAACATGCTTGAGGCCCGTGTGCTATCCTCTTAGGTGCACGTTGACAGACTCCAAGAGGTGAAAACTTTGGAACTTTCAGCTACACAGTCCTTCATAATCATACTGGATTTTTCTCACGTTAAGCCCCAGCAATTTGGTAGTGGTGACTATATTATATTAAGAAAAAAAAATCTTGAGGGCACCTCTTTTTCATTTGCTGCCATACACAGTCCTTATAGAAGTGAAAGCTGATGAGGAAAAAAAAGAAAACGTAGTCATTAGGACAACTTACGATCTATATTTTTATAAGATTGTCTGTGTGGCTGAATGTCTGTGTGGTACACACAACTAAGGCCCGACTGTCTGCCGTGGCTTGACAGACCTGGTCTATGATTGCTTGCGCTCCAGTTCAGAGAGAGATAGAGCCTTTTTGCGACCGGGGTTTGTAGGCACCGGAGAATAGGGATGAAGATCTCGAAGCGGGAGGAAGTCAACTAATTACAGAGACAGACAGACAGACAGAGAACTTTATTCAGGTCCTGAGGAACTGCGTTGTAACGGCCCCGTTTAGGGGGAATCCGTAGCAGTCGCGGGCCGCTCCCACGTAGGAACCGGAAGACCGTGGCCCTCCGCCCTCTCGCAGGCCCTCTGGACAGCCCGAAGTTGAACCAAGAGGTCGCCGCTGTTAAGGGCTTCCTCCCAGTCCTCTTCTTTGTTGAACTCTGCGTCACGTAACGCAGGACATTGCCAGAGCATATGAGATAATGAGCAATACGTCTCACCGCAGTCCGGACAATGCGGCTCGATGTTGGGCGAAAAATGGCTGAACCTGCCACGCGAAGGGAAAGACCCCGTTTGGAGCATCCTGTAGGCCGATGATTGCGGTCGCGTAAGTTTAGGATGAGGAAGTGGAAAAGTCCTCCGAGATAGATGATAATGAGTCATGATCTCGTGGAAAGTGAGTAGCGAGTCCCTGTATCTTCCGGCGTCCCCGCCTGCGAATCCGCCGGGACCGCCGCGGTGAGCGATACCTCGCGCACGGTCATGGGCAAACTCATTGGCGTTGGGGACATCAGGATGTACGTTGACCCCCATGTGGGCCGGGAACCATGTTATGGTGTGAAACCCGGCAGCCCCCTCACAGCCGAGGATGGCCGCTGCCTCACGCGAGATCGAGCCCGAGGCGAAAGCCCTAGCTGCGGAACGCGAATCTGTAAATACATTAGGACGCGATGGGTCCTTCATTGCTATGGCGATGGCAATTTGCTCAGCCACCATTGCCGAAACCTTTCTAACCGAGGCAGAGCATAGGAGTGTGCCACTATGATCGACCGAGACCACTGCGAAGCGATCCGAACGCCCGTACTGGGCTGCATCGACAAAGGACGCGAGATGCGGTCTGCTTGCAACTGATTTTAATAAGGAACGGGCCCGAGCTATGCGGCGCCCTACATTGTATTGTGGGTGGACATTTCTTGGAAGTGGAGCTACCGAAAACGTGCCTCTGATCGAGGGTGGCAGTGTTACATTACGCTGGTTAGTCGCCGTAGGACCGCAGCCTATGGATTCCAGGATGCGCCTACCAGCCCTCGAGGACGATAGTCGCACGACCTGAGCCATCTGCTGGGCCTCGATCACCTCCGAGAGGGAGTTATGCATGCCCAATTGTAGGAGCTTCTCGGTGCTAGTGTGGATAGGCAAGCCTAGAACTCGCTTTATGCTTTTGCGCATTAGTGCATCAATTCTTGCCTCTTCTCTTTTGGACCAGCGCAACGCCGAAGCGACATAATTAATGTGGCTCATGAGAAATGCATGATAGAGCCGAAGGAGATTGCTCTCGCTCAGCCCGCCCCTGCGGTTCGAGACCCTGAGTATGAGCCTAAGCATGTTCTCCGTCTTGGAGGTGATGCGGGCTATAGTTCGTGAGTTGCCCCCCTTGGACTCTAGTAGGAGTCCGAGGACCCTGATGGAGTCCACCCTGGGTATTTTCTGCCCATCCCGTGTGTATAAAGCTATGGGAATCTGTTCTAAAGGAGTGAGGTTCCTCAGTCCTTGTCGGGTGGGTCTGTATAGTAGTAACTCAGACTTTGCCGATGACAGGCTCAGGCCCGAACCGACTAGAAAGTTCTCCGTGATGTCTAATGCCTCTTGGAGCGCCTGCTCTACCCCGGCGTCGGACCCTCCCATGCACCACACGGTGATATCGTCCGCGTAGAGAGCATGGTTAACCCCGCGCACCGTAGCGAGTCGCTCCGAGAGGCCCTTCATGGCAATATTGAAGAGTAGAGGAGAGATAACTGCCCCCTGTGGGGTGCCTCTCGCTCCCAAGGTAAATTCCGTGGATTGGATTTGACCGATCCTAATGGTAGCCCTGCGATCTCTGAGAAAAGACCTAACGTATGCGTGGAACCGTTGCCCTAGACCCATAACCGAAATTGCCTCAAGCACAAACTTGTGCGAGATATTATCAAAAGCTTTGGCTAGGTCTAGAGCTAGTATGCCTCTAGTATCCCTGGTGTTGTTGTCAATTATTTGTCTTTTGATAAGGAGCATCACGTCCTGTGTGGATAGTCCAGATCTGAATCCTACCATATTGTGTGGAAATAGCTCTCTGCTTTCTATGTACTCGGATATCCGATGGTGAATCGCATGTTCGGCCACCTTGCCTACGCAGGACGTAAGCGAGATGGGTCGCATGTTCTCCAAAGCCAGAGGTTTGCCTGGCTTTGGGATAAGCGCTACCGAAGCTGTCTTCCAGGATTCGGGGACGTGCCCCGTCTCCCAGATCTTGTTGACTTCCTCGGTAAGCTTCTCGATGGATTTGCCATCCAAGTTACGTAAGAGCTTATTTGAGATTCCATCCGAACCCGGTGCAGAGCGTCCGTTGAGCTCGTGGAGGACCTTACAGATTTCTGGTTCAGTGAAAGGTGCGTCCAGCTCCGCCACCATTCCACCCCTGTAATGTGGATAGTCCGCATCGCCGGAAGGGCCCAGCGGAAGATAGCTGTCCGCTAACCTCTTCAGGAGGGCCTTTTCGGACACTCCCTTCGCTTTTTGGTTGTGAACGATTCTGTCAATAGCCAATCGCTGATTTCCCTTCGACTGCGACTCATCAAGTAATTGTTTGAGGAGGTTCCATTTGGCCCCCACTCTCATCTGTCCGTCAACTGAAGAACATACTTCATTCCACTGCTGTTTGGAGAGTTCAATAGAGTAGGCTTCGATCTCGCGATTAAGTTGCGCAATTTTCTTTCGAAGTCGGCGATTGAGCCTTTGCGTCCTCCACCGGGACAGGATGGAATTCTTAGCCTCTAAGAGATGCGCGAGGCGTGCATCCATCCGATCAACCCTCAGGTTCGTTTTGACAACCTTGGTCGCAGCATTAGCATCCTCCTTGAGCCTTGCAAAGAGGCTGTCTAAGCTGTCGTATTCATCCTGGTCCTCCTTCCGCAATTTACGAAAGGCATCCCAGTCCGTTACTTTAAACTCCCTGGGGGGAGCTGCATTGACTGCTAGGGTAATAGCCACTATGAAGTGGTCGCTACCTAGATTCTCTTGCAAATTTTGCCACCCTGCTCCGGCGACGTTCTTGACGAACGCCAAGTCTGGAGTTGTGTCTCGGACCACCGATGTGCCAATTCTTGTCGGGTATTGCGGGTCCGTAATCAATTCAAGAGAACAGCTAGATACGGCCTTTAGGAGGTTGTTGCCTTTGGGGGACTGCCTGGCGTATCCCCAAGCGTCGTGCGGAGCATTAAAGTCTCCCGCTACCACGATGGGGGCCCCCCTGGCCAGAGCCACCGCTTTTGCTATGATCGACGCGAACCCCTGCCGCTTGTCCGATGGCGAGCTGTACACATTCAGGAGGAATACGCTGTTCTTGAGCCAGCTGTTGGGGATTATTTCGAGGATAATGACCTCAGCCTTGCTGTTGCCAAGCTGTAGTTTGTGCTCTTGAAAGGAGCACTTTTTTGCGACCAAGGTTGCCAAACCGCGCTTCCCTTGCTCGCGCACCGAGACGACTCGATAGCCCGGGAAAGTTAGCGCATCACCGAGAGTTTCCTGTAACATAATTACGTGCGGTTTGACCGCCTGAGAAGCAATAAAGTGCAGCAGTGGAGCCCTGCGCCTTTTGAAACTGGCACAGTTCCACTGCCACACGACCAGTTCATCAGTTTTGTCCGCCATAATTACTGTTTTGAGACAGCCAATCTCCTGTCGGGTTGACTGTTACCGCGCCTGCAGGCGACTGTGCCCTGTTCGGGCCTATCGGAGGCGAGCTACCCGTAGCTAGCGCTGCCTGTGTGCCTTCAAGAGACGACACCCTTTTCAGTAGGGTAGTCATGCTATCAGCCAATTGTTGAATCGATTGCTGCATGCTTTCCAGAGCCTTGCTGTTGGATTCTGTCTCCATAGCATCCCACTCCCCTTGGGGGGGTGAGGCCCTACGTTTTCCCGAGCGCGCCTGCACGTCCCCTGGTGCGGGAATCTGTTGTCTCTCACCCTGCGAGGAGTAATGTTTGCGGAACGACTCAAGGTCAGCCCTCAGCTGTTGAATCTCTGCCTTAAGGCAAGCATTCTCTTGGATTAACTTAGCTACCCTGGGGTCTTCCCTATGCTCTGGCAATGGTACCCGCGTTACCTCTGGTGGCGGCGCCGCTGGCTTCTGCTTGGCTCGATCCGCCCAGGTAGGTACTTCCTGGAATCGTGCCCGGGAGCAAGAGCGCCCTTTGGTGCGAGCGCGGCCCCTGGAGCGGTCGCGCCGGCGGCCAGCCGGCGTGACGGAACGCCCCTGTCTGGGAGCACTTGCCACGCTTGAATCCCTTGACCGGTCCTCTTCGGCCAGCTGTTGCTGAGACTTTTTGACGCGCTTTCGGCGCCGTCGTCTTCTCCGTCGCACGACGTAAGGAACTTGAAAGCGTTCTTTGCACGTTCTGTCCGCCGTCGGATGTGGGCCTCCCCAAAGGGCACATTTCGGCGAGCACTGGTGATCGTCGGGTGGAGACACGAGCCCACAGCCCCTGCACACCCTCTTGTTGGGGTTGGGGCAAACATCGGCCCTGTGACCAAGTCCTCCACACGCGTAGCACACGTCGGTTTGGCGCTTGTAGAGCGTGCAGCGCAGCATGCTGACGCCGCATATGACATAGTTTGGTACCTTCATGCCGTCGAAAAGCACTACCACAGTGGTGGTGTTCTTGATCCTTTTGGCTTCTAGGGCCTTCGGATTTCGCTGGTTGACAATCATCGTTTGGAGCTGGGCCTCGCTGATGTCAGTGTCCACTCCTCGTATGACTCCTTTACAGGTGTTATCGGGGGCCGCAACATATGCCGCCACATGGTACATTCCTTCGCTTATCCGAATCTGTTGGATCGCGGCGTAGGCGTTTGCGTTCTTCTGCTCCGGTGTGGAGACTACGAGAATGTTCTGGGCGATGTTTGGGCAAACGATGTCCCCTTCCGTCTCTGCCGGGGCAAGAGCAGCCGCCACGGCAATAGCCTGTGCGAGCCTAATTTGGCTTACTTTTCTGACGTCAAGTCCGTCCCTCGGCCTGACGATAATTCGTATGTGGTCCCTCGGCAGCCGGGGGAGCCTCGATGCAGCTGCGAGGCGCTTCATTGCACCTTGCGGGGCTGCCGTGCGGCGGCCTCCCTTCGAGCCCACATGTGATGCGTTGCCCGCGGAAACTGGCGTTTCTACACGAGCTTTCTTGTTCCTGCCCAGCGCTGTCGTCCAACCCGGGTGATTGGCTTCTTCGTGAGAGATTTCCTCTCCTTCCACCATCGCTACTTCGGGCATGTTGCCCCTTTTCTCCCGTCTCTCGCCGTCGACGCTAGGCTTAGCCCGGTAGGGTTAGCCGAGCCGCGGCGCGTTCCACAAGAAAAGTTCCAATAATTCTGCAAAAGGACCACTCACCGAAAAAAGTCTGGTATCGACGTGATCCTCAGAAGAAACTGCGTCGAATGAAACGCAGCTCGAGCACAGGCACCACAAAAATCCTAACGAAAACATTAATAGAAACGGGAGCCGATCTTCTCGCGTCCGCACTGGTCGGCGCCCCCTGCGTCTCTCCCTAATTACAGAGGGTTTATTTGCATTATGTACATGGCCAGCTCTCACACATGACGAGCTCTCACTTACACGGCGAGCTGCCGAATTGCGTTCGTCTACATGGCACCCTTCCTCCTGCCTCGACAACTTCATCCCGTATCTCCGGTGCTGCAATGGCCGGTCGCAAGTCTGTGCCTCCCAAGACCGCGCTGTGAGTGTTAGCGGACACTCATCAGAACACACGCGTGCGCACAGAAGCCTTATTTCCCCATAAAAGCCAGTTTAACTCAACCTTGCTTGATGCAACCCCCTTCCCCCAACCATCCCCTGTAGGGCCTCACTGACCGCAGCGGCTCACTCCCCCTGGTATAGGGTTGCCTGTTGGCTTCGAGAGTCCACTTTAGAAAGTGTACCTCCCAAACCACGCTGTGAGTGTTAGGACTTGAACACACATATGAACAGGAGAAGAAGAAATGCAATACAAGAAGGCGAAGGAAGAAGAAGAAACAACAAACTGTTTTTTCAAGGAAGCCTGGGTGGTTCAATCTTGGTTGGTGCACCCCTCCCCTCTCCGGTTAGGGGCCCAGTAACTACCGCGGCTTGTCTGGTCTAGGTCTTGTCTAGAGTAGCCTGTTGGATTCACGAGCTCAGTTCAGAGAGCTGTGCCTCCCGAGGTCACGCTGGGAGTATTAGCGGACTTACACACCACATGCGCAGAAAAGAGAAGCAGAGGAGGAAGAAAAAACTTTATTTTTGAAAGAAAGTATGCGGGTTTCAAACTTACGTGGGGTCGCCTCCGTGGTTGGGTACCACTGAGTGCCGCGGTTCGCCGGGGCCTAACTAAGGTTGCTGGTTGCCTTTCGGAGTCTGGTTCTGAACGTCGTGTATCTTAAAGGGGTCATGAAACAAAAATTGGAAATTCCCGGTCGCAGTGTTTTCCTGATTTAATTGGAATTAGACATACCAAATCTAAAATTTTTTAGCACAATATCCTACGTGTAAATATTGGCACCCGTTAGAAGTCTCAGTTTTTCGGAAATCACTAGCAACCATGCGCGACCATTGGCCGCCATAGGCACAAATATTATTGAAATATATGACGTCGGTGAAACTTCACATTAAAAGGAAGTTAAAAGCACAGCGCTACCTTTACATTGCTCCAAAGTAATAATTTATAGTAAACTATAAAAGAAAAAAATAATAGAGCAATTTTTGCGCTTTGAGTTGTATGCTGTGCAATTAAAATTAGTGATCAGCCGAGCAAGCATCCAACTTGCTGAATGCAGCCGCGTGGCAACGGCTGCGGCCACTGGCTGCGCGGGAACGTGACAAGGGGTGCCACTGGTGGGCGCCCGTCGCAAGCTTGTTTCTCGCCGCTCCAATAGCACCGATCGCCCTGGTATTTTTGCATATCGTCATTGCCGGCAGCACGAAAAACGTTGGATAAACTGTTTCTGGTAAGAAATAACTGATGATTGAATAAATTGATGCTTGAAGTGTGCTATTTCTGCAAGGCAACGTCCGTTTCCAAACTGCCAACGAGATATCGAGCCGTGATGGAAGGCCTTCTCGCAGGTAAACAAACAGTGGCCCCAGCCGTTTCCGCGAACCGGCCAGCTTCGTTCCCACCTTCGCTCTTTAGATTGAGGCCGCCGACAAAACTTGTTGAACGGGTAAAGTATCATATATAAGTGTACATGTTTTTATCGTGTTGGCAAAAAGAAGCGCTCGACAATTAGCTTACGTTGGAAAGCGAGCGGCGCTACCGAGAACATCGGCCATGCTATAGGCCTACGCTCGCAGTCGAGAATGAATATGGGCTTTGGCGATTTTTGTCGCTCGCGGAGGCGTAGCTTTGTTAGCAATGTTATTAGGCAACGAATCATGACTGTGTGAGGAGGTTTATTTTGTAACAGAATACGATGTCTTCCTAGTGTGCAAGCCGAGATGCCGTATGTGGGCGGAGCCTGCGCGCTGATGGCTCGTTCGCCCCATGTGCCATGAATTGTCACACGCCGGATCAGATGCTGAATCGCACTATGTGTCCAGCGCTTAGTCCTCCCTACGCCAACCGTGTACGTCGTGAGACAGTGCCGCACGCACAACTTATCAAAGTTCAAACAACGTTCGTTCTCACAAGCTGCTCAGCGAGCCACAGCACTGAGCATTGCTTCGAGCTATCAACCACGATGTGCCCCGATAGTGTGGGCATGCAGAGTAGAAACTCGTGGTCGGGCCTTCCACAAGCGGAGGTTCTGCCACGCGGTCTCGATGCGAGGGCTTGCAAGGGCGCAGACTTCTTTGCCGTCGTCACCACCGCCGCTGCCTTGTTCTTGAGCCGACTTCCCTCAAGCAGGCGGCACTGTGGTTCGGGAAAGTCGGATGGTGGTGATGGCGCCCATGGTTATTTCTTCATCCATGACGGCGCAAAACACTACGATGCTACGACCCACGGTCAACTCAGGCTTAAAAACGTCGCTGCCTCGCCATGTTTTATCGACAACAGAGAGACTTCATTGGCTGTCTTAACGTCACGTCGGCTGCACAGTTGACGGGAACGTAAGCTGGGAAACCGGGATTGCGCTTTTTTGTATATTCATTGAGCTCAGACGAGCAAACGAGTTAAGGTATAGCATTGAATGGACTGCCAGAATTCCGAAAACACTTAAAGATTAAAATTTTAAAGAACTTTTAAGGACCTCTTTAAGGACACAATGTGACTGTTAGCGGACTCATAGATGTGCACACGCATACACACATGCACACAGGTTTAGGCGTGTGCAACATTACTAACCAAAGCTTCGCATTATCCTGCGTTTCGCAACTTCGGATAGCTGTTACAAAAATACCTGTTTGGACGAACAACAATAATGCGCTCTTTATTGAAGATTTAGCGCTCAAATACACGGGTAAAGGGTTCAATATCAGCATGTTTTCTTCGCCGGTTATATTGCAGTCTTGCAACACAAGTCTTCTGGTCTTCAGTATTCCAAGATCTATTTAGAAAATGGGGAAAGAAAAGAGAACAGGGAGTGTTTCACGTGCAAAGGCCTTTAAACGTTGTAGAACGATAGCAAAAGTGATACAGTCAGCTAGTCAATTTGTCCATGTTTCATAAAAGCGTAAGGGAAACTAATTGCATATCTATAGGATTAGTTCCCACTCTGAGGTGTCCAGAAAAAAACAGTCTCATTCTTAAATGTGTGTTAAAGATAGTTAGGCCAGTGCTAAGCTATGCTGCCCTCCATGCTATTAGTACTAATTACCCAAGGTATGCGATCAAGAGGACTTAAGGGATTTTTGCTGGCATCAGTCTTGGAACGGTGCAGCAACAAATACATGTTGTCACCTGTTTATCCAATGCAGCTTTATTACATTTATTAGAAGGTAGCGAATCGCTTACCGACTATTTATCGTTTTTTATTCTCGTTGAGGAGGTGATTTCTATTTGGTGTCGTGGATAATTTTTATTCCACACTTTCAATACTCATGTGCAGCATACTGAAATTTTTGTTTTTGCAGCATGCAATGTTGTCAGGAGGTAATTTTCGCAAATTTGGTGTTCTTAAGCCTGCATTGCTTTATTTATGCAAGTTACGCAACTTACCCCCGTATTCAGAAACGCTCTTACTTGAACTTGACTTGCCACCGCCTTCAATGCAGCACAAACGCGTTCCGAACAAGCTGCTTTAGGCGGTGCCAAGGCAGCACAAAGACGTTTAAAACACGCTGCATTGAAGGTGATTGCAGGTCAAGTTCAAGTCAAGGAGCGTTTCTGAATACGAGCGTTACTGTAGCTTAGAGTGCGAGCCACAAAGTCAAAGATAACGTGTAGAATGAAGCCGCCGCAACTTGCCCAGCAACCAAGTCTTTCTGAGCGAGAAATTCACTTGTTAGAGCATTTCTTTTCCTTGTGACATGCATGGTGACACAGCATCCTAACGATATAAAAGACTACCCAATCGGCTACCCTTTTATATAGACCTATAGAGCAGGGTTCGCAAGCTCACTTCAGCTTGTAGGCTCGACATTTACACATTTGGTCCCTCAAGGCCTGGACAGTGAAATGGGTTGAAGCAAGCGGAGTGAGTAGGTATACGTCACTTAACGCTGCCTTTTGAAAGAGGGCATTACCTATCTGCTATGTGACGATCATTTCTGAAAGGAATGTGGTGATAGGCAGGCGAAAATGCTTGATGCCCTTGTGCTTAAATCTAAGTGCACGTTAACCTGAGGTGGACTAAATTTCCGGAGCCCTCCACTATGGCACCTCTCATAAGCATACCGTGGTTTTAGGACGTTGTTCTCCAATAATTGTTATTATATAATTATTCCTTTTTTTCTCACTCTTGAAGTATTATCTCGCTTTCTCTTCGCGCACGCAAGCTTGCGTGCATGCGTAGTTTTAAAAAGAGTCATTCTGAAATAAACTTTTGGGAGCGTTAATGGATGCGATTATTACTATACTTCGTGTTCTGTCAATATTCATCATGGCAATTCTATCAAAAATGCTGAGTCACAAAAAATAAAAAATATGCTTACTCAAGTATATCAAACAGTAATTTCGGAACTCAACGAGCGCTTATATAGTCGAGTTTTTTTTTAATGGTCATCTACAGAAAAAGGGAAGGGTAAGAACCAAAAAGAACATTTTTGCTTTTCGTCACAGCGCTTAGGGCCTGCGATGACCTAATGAACGTTTCGTGGTATTGAATGCATATCTACAAAACGTAAGCCAAAGTACTTACAGAAGTGACCACAGACTTCCGATGAAGAGGCAGTGTGCTGATAATGAACGTGTTCTTCTCAGACGTGAAATCACTTCTTCCTCTTTAGGTAGACGAAGACGGCGTGCAGGCCGTGAAGAACTGAGCTGATTATGGCAAACACCTGTGGAGTATAGAGCACGAACGCTTAAAAATACCAATGTAATGAATGCGCTCAGAAAAAAAAACAAAAAGAAGAAATGAGAGAAAATGCACGACAAGTTTAGTGATTTCACAGTTATGTTCTTCTCTACTTTCTATTCTCCATTTCGCAGTATTTTTTTACATAGCAGGTTCTTTTGCCGTATTTTCAAAAAGATTTTTTTATTAACGATATGCTCTTCCATTGTCCTACAACAATTCTGAGTTGCTAGATCCGAGTTCGGATAACAGAGTGTACACGCTTTGAGCCAATGACATCTAGCATTCGCCATGCTTCGCGGCCTTCCCTTCTACGTGTTCGAAGAATTTGACATTTTTTCTTGCGAAGTCTTAATTTTCTAATTAGCAAGACGGTCAATGTTGGCTTTTGGCTTTTATTCTATTAAGTGCGATTCTACGAAGCATGATGAAATATTTTAGGGGAATTGATTTGATGCACAACGTCACAACCCTCAAATTTTTTCTGTCGAAGAACAGGTGAAGTCCACCATTATTTTGTAAGCTACAAGGTTGTTATGATATTTACAAATGTTACATTATGTTATGATAGTTTACTGGGTAAGTATGCCCAATTATATATTCGAAAAAAGCAACTGAGTTTACGTTTTTATAATCCGAAATTTCTCACGCAATTTAAGCAGAAAATACCTGCAAATTTAATGTTATTGAACATACATTTTTTATTCGCAGTGTACGTTGACTACAAAAGTCTGCGTTTCATATATACAGTGTTGTGTACAGAAGCCGATGGTTCCGTGCGCAATGTCACAGTAAAGATATTGATACAAAAATGCGGCTAAACACGGCTGCAAGAAAGAGGAGGACGAAGTGGGTTTTTCCGTTGGATGCTGGTCTGACGCCATCTTGCTCGTCGGGTTCTCTGCGCTGTAAATAGCTCATTAAACAAGTTACT
Source organism: Rhipicephalus annulatus (assembly GCA_013436015.1). Taxonomy (NCBI): domain Eukaryota; kingdom Metazoa; phylum Arthropoda; class Arachnida; order Ixodida; family Ixodidae; genus Rhipicephalus; species Rhipicephalus annulatus. Next base: position 159,721 of record WOVY01002299.1, on the reverse strand, counting down.
CGTAACATTATTGGTGGAGGTGGACGACCCCCATACCTCGATGGAGACGCACAGCGGTCGCACCATCGGCGACCTTTCGACTGCTTCGACTGCTGGTACTTCCTCTACGCCGCCCTCATCAGTCCAAGCCACCACCTACGTCACAATACCGCACCTCCGGGATCCCGGCACTTTCTCCGGTGATGGTACGATCGATGTCGACACTTGGCTGAAGCGGTACGAGCGCGTCAGTGCTACTCACCGATGGGATCCTACGCTGATGCTCGCCAACGTGCTTTTCTACCTGGACGGCACTCCCCGAACATGGTTTGAAAGCCACGAAGCAGACATAACGAGCTGGGATCTCTTCAAAGAAAAGATACGTGACCTGTTTGGCGATTCATCTGGTTGTCAGCTCGCTGCGAAGAAGACTCTTGCCACACGGGCCCAGTCTTCTACCGAATCGTACGTCTCTAATATTGTAACGATGTTGAAGGACTGGGGGTATAATAAAACGTATTTATTAAAGGGCGAACCTGTGCCCACAACTCAAAGGGACTATGGTCGTAGCACGTTACAGCAGAACGGCAAGATGTCTTCTTCTTCTACCTCTTCAAGAAGAGTCCCAAGCGCGTGGCACACATCAGCAGGGGCCAGCTGGGTTCTCGTGCTATCATCATCGTCTCTGCGCAACACTAGACGGCGCCCATGTATGTCTCTGTGCGCGTGGTGATGGGCGCGTTGTTTGAATGCAGGCACTATGTCGTGGCATAATCCCCCTCCTCACACGCATCGTCCCGATGCGTCAGGCAATGAATAGATTCGTGGTAGGCGTAGGCGTCACTGGTCTTCCGGTGATCTCTCATAGTACGGCTTCATCCGGACTACATGTACAACCTCTGTAGGGTTGCGGCGTTTTGAGCTCCCGTGTATAGCGGATCTGACTTGGTAAGTTACATCGCTTACACGATGGAGTACTTCGTAAGGCCCGAAGTAGTGGCTAAAAAGTTTTTCAGAAAGTCCGCGGCGACGCACTGGGGTCCATATCCATACTTTGTCACCTGGTTGAAAATGCGCTTCGGTACGACGCTGATTGTACCGATAGGAGTCGATACGTTGTTGGCGGCGTATTCTGTATCTCGCCATCTGTCGTGCTTCCTCGGCTCTTTGCAGGAAGTCGTCTAGGCCAGGTGGATTGCTGCTTTCATCATTCAGTGGTAACATGGCATCCAGTGGAGTGGTGACTCTTCGGCCGAATACAAGTTCAAATGGTGTCACTCGCGTTGTTTCTTGAACGGCTGTATTATATGCGAACGTGATGTAGGGCAATATTTCATCCCACAGTTTATGTTCGACGTCGATATACATTGAAAGCATATCAGTCAGAGTTCTGTTCAAGCGCTCCGTTAGGCCATTTGTTTGAGGATGATATGCTGTAGTTCTTCTCTGGTCTGTGTGGGTCATTCGCATCAGACATTTCATTAGGTCTGCAGTAAAAGCTGGGCCACGATCTGTAATTACCACGCTGGGTGCACCATGTCTGAGGACTATGTTGTTGATGAAGAACTTGGCAACTTCAAGAGATGTTGCAGTGTACAGCGAGTCAGTCTCAGCATAGCGAGTGAGATAGTCTGTGGCTACGACTATCCACTTCTTGTGTGCAGTCGATGTCGGAAACGGGCCTAGGAGATCCATACCAACTTGTTGGAATGGGGCATGCGGTGGTTCTATTGGCTGGAGGAGGCCTGCAGGTTTCACGGATGGAGTTTTGCGTCTTTGACACTCACGGCAAGTTTTCACATAGCGCTGAACTGATGATAACAGTTTTGGCCAGTAGTATTTTAGGTGAATTCTGGCGAATGTACGGCTGACACCCATGTGCCCAGATGTTGGCTCATCATGACATGCGTGCAGAATCTCGTTTCGTAAAGGTGCAGGTACAACGAGTAAAAACTTGTCACCATGAGGCTTGAAGTTCCTCTTGTAAAGGACCCCTTCCCGAAGACAGAACGAAGGGAGCCCTCTGGATAAAGTGCGCGGGACTTTAACGTTGAGTCCTTGGAGACGCTGTATAAGCGGCAGCAAATCAGGGTCATTTTGTTGTTGTTCAGCGATTTCTGATGCCTGGACGACGCCTAGAAACGGGAAGTCTTCTTCCTCCGGCTCACTCGTCTCCACTGGTGCGCGTGACAGGCAGTCGGCATCGCTGTGCTTTTTCCCAGATTTGTATACCACAGTAACATCGTACTCTTGTAGCCTAAGGCTCCATCTTGCTAGTCGGCCAGAGGGATTCTTAAGATTCGCCAGCCAACACAGGCAATGGTGGTCACTTACTGCTCGGAATGGTGTACCGTAGAGGTACGGGCGAAATTTACTTATGGCCCAAATGACCGCGAGACACTCTTTTTCGGTTGCAGAGTAATTTGTCTCAGCTTTCGAAAGCTTGCGGCTGGCATACGCTAGCACTTTTTCTTGGCCGTTTTGCCGCTGGACTAGAATGGCTCCGAGGCCGACGTTACTCGCATCAGTGTGAACTTCAGTTTCGGCAGTATCATCGAAGTGGGCGAGGATTGGAGAGGCTTGCAGGCGTGTTCTTAACTCATCAAATGCTTCCTGTTGTTCACTTTCCCACCTAAAGGGCACCTCGTCTTTTGTCAGATTAGTAAGTGGTTCAGCAATGTTCGAAAAATTTTCCACAAATCGCCGATAGTACGCGCATAAACCCAGGAAGCGACGTACTGACTTCTTGTCTTTGGGTGTCGGGAACTTCGCGATGGCAGCTGTCTTTTCGGGATCTGGCCGAACGCCGTCGGAGCTGACGACGTGTCCGAGGAATCGAAGCTCTTCAAAAGCGAAGTGGCATTTTTCTGGCTTGATGGTCAAGTCTGCTGAACGAATGGCTTCTAATACTGTGCGGAGTCGCTCTAGATGTTGGTCGAATGTAACGGAAAATACGACAACGTCATCCAAGTACACCAAGCAGGACTGCCATTTCAGTCCCGCGAGGACAGCGTCCATCATTCTCTGAAACGTAGCTGGCGCTGTGCACAGGCCGAATGGAAGCGCTTTAAATTCGTAGAGTCCGTCTGGGGTTATGAATGCCGTCTTTTCACGGTCGCGCTCATCCACCTCAATTTGCCAATATCCGCTCTTGAGATCAAGGGAGGAGAAGTATTTCGCACTCCGTAGTCGATCGAGTGTATCATCGATACGCGGCAGAGGGTATACATCCCGTTTCGTTACGCTGTTCAGTTTCCGATAGTCGACGCAGAATCGAAGGCTGTTATCGTTTCTTTTTAACAAGCACTACGGGAGACGCCCATGGACTGCTGGAAGGCTGGATCACGTCATCTGAAAGCATCTCCTCCACTTGTTTCTTGATGACGTCTCTTTCCTTTTGCGATACTCGATATGGGTGTTGGTAAATCGGTCTAGTGGCTTCTTCTGTTATAATCCTGTGTTTTGCAATAGCCGTTCGTCGCACCTTAGAGGACGTTGAAAAGCAGTCCGAAAACTCTTTTATAAGGGCAAACAGTCGTTTCTTTTGATATTCTGGGAGCCTATGGTTGACGTTAACTGATGCGTCGACGTTGCAGGTCTCTTGTGGAGTGGTTGGCGTTGTCGCTAAACTGCATAGTTCAGTCGCCATGCAGAACTCGTGGAAATAGGCGATAGCCATACCTTGCGCGATGTGCTGACATTCATTCCCAAAATTCGTAAGGAGGACAACTGAGCGGCCATTCGTTAAGTGAACAACACCCCTTGCCACGCAAATTCCTTTGTTTAAAAATAGCTCTACGTTTCCATCCGCTATTCCTTCGTGGTCACAAAATGCCTTATTTTCAACAAGCACCATTACACTACAGCGAGGTGGCACTGTGACGTCATCATCAACAACGCGCAGAGCAGTAAGACGTCGCTTTTCCGATTCCTCCACCGACATAGCTTGTTCTGTCGAAAACGTTACACTGGATCTGCGCAGATTAATTATGGCTCCATTGGCTTGCAGAAAATCCATTCCTAGTATAAGCTCCCTTGAACAGTCCGGCAGCACGATGAAGTCAGCAACGTAAGTAAAGCCTCTTATTTCGAGCCTTGAGGTGCATCTGCCGAGCGGTGTAATAGTGTGGCCACCTGCCGTGCGTATCTGTGCCCCACTCCATTTTGTTACAACCTTTTTCAGTTTCTTTGCCAATTTGTGACTCATTACCGAATAATCAGCGCCGGTGTCAACTAAAGCATTCAGCTCGTATCCGTCTATTTCAACCGCAAATCTGAAGTAATCTTCGCACTGCTGCGCTTATCCTCTGTAAACATAGCATCGTCACCTTGAAACCGCAATGGAGGATCTTCGCAACTGTCGTTATCAGCGGCCTCACCTCCACAGGTCGCTTGTTTCAGTTTTCCTGGTGTGGGCTTGTAGAACGGTGCCCAGACCGTGCGGAAGAAGCACGTGGGCTGGGTGATCGGTAACGCCTGGGCGACGGCGATCTTGGCTGATGTTGGCGTGGAGTGAGTGGGCTCTGGCGCGCGGACAAGTACTCTTCGATCTCGGTTGGCCGTTCACCGTTTCGAGGGCATGGTGCGTACAACGGAAAGCCCCTTAATCCTGCCTGTCGGTAAGGGCAGAACCTATACAGGTGACCTGCTTCCCCACAATGGAAACACAAAGGCCTGCGCTCATGGTCACGCCAGATGTCACTTTTCCGGGGCCTTTGATCCACGTAGCGAGCTACACCACGGGCTCGTGGCAGGTAGGTAGCCGTCGGTTCCAGTGGACGAGGTGCGCTGTGTACCGTTTGTGGGCAAGGAGAGGCCATCGTAACTGCTGCATTGGTGTGCGCCGCGGGTTGTCTGAGTACTTCAGAGTACGTTGGTATGCGTTGGATCGGCTGTGGCGCACGCTCCGGCTCACGTATCATCTGCCTCAGTTCATCTCGTACTACGTCGACTACAGACAGTGTTGCTGTAGTGTGAGGTGCTTGCAACTTGCTGAGCTCTTCCCTGATCACCGACCTGATGAGTTCTCGCAGAGCGTCCATGTCACTTCGCTGGCGTCCAGAGAAGACATTGGCAGGTGCATAGTTTATGTCTCGATTGTACTGTCGAGCCCGCTGTTCTAGCGTTTTCTCTATGGCTGTCGCTTCCGTATGAAACTCCGCAACTGTTCGTGGTGGGTTGCGGACGAGAACAGCGAATAGCTCTTGCTTCACCCCACGCATGAGGTGGCGTAGCTTCTTGTCTTCGGTCATATGGGTATCTGCGCGCTTGAACAGGCGGATCATGTCCTCGATATACATTGCGACACTTTCGTTGGTGAGTTGGTTCCTGGATTCGAGCGCAGCCTGCGCCTTTTCTTTGCGATCCGCGCTGACATAAGTCACCAGAGCTTGTCGCCGAAATTCATCCCAGGTCGTAAAGGAGGTTTCATGGTTTTCATACCACGTCTTTGCGAAGTCCTCCAAAGCAAAGTATACGCGGCGGAGCTTCTCTCTCTCGTCCCAACCGTTCAAACGTGCCACTCTCTCAAAGAGGTTCAGCCAATCTTCTACGTCTTCATACGAGTCGCCATGAAATACTGGTGGCTGGTGAGGCTGATTTATCACCACTTGGGCTGGTGTTACATGACTTGTCATGGTGGCGGCGTCCATTGACTGAGTTCCCCTTGGCGTAAAGTGGAGTGGGCTGAATTCTGGTGAATCACCTCGAAGACGGCGACTGGTCCTCTGATGCACAGGTGTCGGCTCCGCAGTATCAACTGGCTGGTGGTCAGGGCTACGCTGTCTTGCGTTCGTAGGGCTTTGATTCATTACCCAGCACGTCCACCAGAAATGTAACGATGTTGAAGGACTGGGGGTATAATGAAACGTATTTATTAAAGGGCGAACCTGTGCCCACAACTCAAAGGGACTATGGTCGTAGCACGTTACAGCAGAACGGCAAGATGTCTTCTTCTTCTACCTCTTCAAGAAGAGTCCCAAGCGCGTGGCACACATCAGCAGGGGCCAGCTGGGTTCTCGTGCTATCATCATCGTCTCTGCGCAACACTACACGGCGCCCATGTATGTCTCTGTGCGCGTGGTGATGGGCGCGTTGTTTGAATGCAGGCACTATGTCGTGGCAATATTCTTGACGTCTTGGCCCTTTGTTCCAAGGCCGACCAGTCCATGTCGGAAGACGAAAAGGTTAACCACGTCTTGAAAGGCATTGCTGACGATGCTTTCAACCTGCTGGTTTTTAACAACGTCTCGAGCATCGACACAATCCTTAAAGAATGCCGACGTCTCGAACAAGCTAAAGCCCGCCGCGTAGCCCAAAGCATCGTCCGCCTTCCGAACACAGCGGCCACTTCTTCGTGTGACGACGCCTTCCACCAGGCCCCTCGATGTGACAACCTTACACGCATCATCCGTCGAGAGGTCGAGGCAGCACAACCGGTAGCCACGACATTACCGACGCCTGCGCCTTCCCCGACCACGATCTCTTTAATACAAGCGGTCGTTCGCCAGGAGCTATCGAATGTCGGCCTACATCCTGTTCCTACCGTATACTCTGCTGAGCCTTCTTATCGTACCCCTTCTGCACCTCGCATACAACGCAATCCGTCCGAATGGCGTACTCTTGATGACAGGCCAATATGTTTTAACTGTCGACGCGTTGGCCATATTGCTCGTCACTGCCGCAGCCGCTGGGCTCCACCGTCCCATTATGCACCTCAGTATCACACCACTTCTGCTCGCCAGGCGTCCCCACCGCTTTCTCCATCAATGCCGACCACATTTTCCGCTCCTACAGCACCTCTGAGCAGACCTCGCTACGACCGGTCACCATCCCCTGCTCGTCGTCAGTCCCGGTCGCCCCCACAACGCCGCGCTGCCTCCCCGACCTATTCGCAGCATCTCCGACCGGAAAACTAGGCCGTGCAGCTTCTGGAGGTGGAGCTGCGTCGACGACCTTCGTAAGAAATCCTCGATTAACATTAACAACGAACCGGAACCTTTTGGACGTTACTGTCGACAATGTTCGTGTGAGTGCATTGATAGATACTGGCGCGCATGTGTCCATTATGAGTGCTAACCTTCGCCGCCGACTTCGAAAAGTTGTCACGCCCGCCCTCAACCGAGCTGTACGAGTCGCCGATGGAGGAACTGCTGCAATTCTTGGCATGTGCTCTGCGCGAGTGTCTATTGGGGAGAGAAGCACTGTCGTTCTTTTCGCCGTCATCGAACATTGCCCTCATGAACTCATACTCGGTATGGATTTTCTAGCCACGCACTCTGCCCTCATAGACTGTTCAGCTGGTTCTCTCAATCTCGATTTACCCCTCTTTTCCGACCCGACCAGCCCTCCGCAAACCAGCCTCTGCTGCATTGATTTCACGCGCCTCCCTCCTAACTCTGTCACTCATGTCGACTTATCCTCCACGCCGCCAGTACCTGATGGTGATTACATGGTGGCCCCGATTCCTGCAGTGATGCTTACGCATGGGGTTGCTGTGCCGCATATGATTCTGACGATTAAGAGAAACCGCACCTTCCTTCCACTGGTCAACTTTTCACTCACCACCCAAGTTCTGCCACAGGGTATCTCCCTGGCAAAAATTACTGCTCTCCAAGATGACCATGTCGAGCCCTTCAGAGTTGACGATTGCTGCAGCTCAGTCAGTGGTTCCACTCCATCACGTTCTTGGGGCGCCGACATCGAGCGAATGGTGTCATCGGACCTTACGTCTGAGCAAGCTGCGGCGCTTTGCCACGTTCTTGAGGGCTATCGTAGCATTTTCGACTTTGCCAACAACTCTTTGGGCCAAACGACCATTGTCACCCATCGCATAAATACTGGCCATGCAACCCCCATTCGCCGACGCCCCTACCGTGTGTCGGCGTCGGAGCGTGCAATATTACAACACAAAGTCGACAAAATGCTTGCGAAAAACATTATCGAGCCTTCATGCAGCCCCTGGGCTTCTCCAGTCGTCCTTGTTAAAAAGAAAGATGGAACATGGCGCTTTTGTGTCGATTACCGTCACCTTAACAAAATTACAAAAAAAGACGTTTACCCTTTACCTCGCATCGACGACGCCCTCGACTGCCTGTACGGTGCCACTTATTTTTCAACTATTGACCTTCGATCAGGGTACTGGCAGATAGCCGTCGACGAGATGGACCGCGAGAAGACCGCATTCATCACTCCTGATGGTCTTTATCAGTTTAAGGTGATGCCCTTTGGACTCTGCAATGCACCAGCCACATTTGAAACAATGATGGACTCATTGCTCCAAGGGCTAAAATGGTCCACCTGCTTGTGTTACCTTGACGATGTTATCGTCTTTTCGCCCACATTCGACTCGCATCTTGATCGTTTGTCAGCTATTCTGGACGTTTTTCGTCGAGCCGGACTCCAGCTTAACGCCTCCAAGTGCCGCTTCGCTCGTCGTCAAATTTCCGTGCTCGGTCACCTTGTCGATGCCCAAGGCGTGCGTCCAGACCCAGAGAAAATTCGCGCAGTCACGAACTTTCCCGTTCCGAAGACCACAAAGGATGTCCGCAGTTTTGTGGGGTTGTGCTCATATTTCAGACGCTTTGTTAAGGACTTTGCGATCATTGCACGCCCACTCACAGAGCTCTTGAAGAAAGACGCCTCGTTTACATGGGGCCATGACCAAGCGTCATCGTTTTCACAACTTACGACATTGCTTACAACGCCACCAATCTTGGCTCACTTTGATCCATTAGCTCCAACCGAGGTTCACACGGACGCCAGTGGACATGGCATAGGAGCTGTGCTATTGCAGCAACAACGCGGACACGACCGTGTTATAGCCTACGCAAGTAGACTGCTATCTCCAGCCGAGCGCAACTATTCTATCACAGAGCGTGAGTGCCTCGCCCTTGTATGGGCAGTCACCAAGTTTCGCCCATACCTGTACGGGCGCTCATTCCGTGTTGTCACGGATCATCACGCACTCTGCTGGCTAGCCTGCCTGAAGGACCCCACGGGACGTCTCGCTCGTTGGGCTCTACGCCTTCAAGAGTACACGTTCTCTGTAATGTACAAAACAGGGCGATTACATCAGGATGCGGATTGTTTATCCCGCTACCCTGTTGACGAAGCAACCGATACTGACGCTATCACGGACGTTTTTTCCGTGTCGCAGCTGTTAAACATTGGCGAAGAGCAACGTCGGGATGCTTCTTTACGAGCCATCATTGACAAACTGGAGTCAACGCCTCGCGACCCGTCCCTACGAATGTTTTTGGTGAAAGACGGGATCCTGTATCGCCGCAACCTTGATTCCTTCGGATCAGACTTACTTCCTGTCATCCCAGCGCACCTGCGTTCCACTGTCCTGCATCAACTTCATGACGCTCCCATGACGGGCCATTTGGGCGTTTCTCGCACATACGATCGGGTACGACGTCGGTTTTTTTGGCCTGGACTTGCCCGCTCGGTTCGACGCTATGTCGCCGCTTGTGAGCCCTGTCAGCGTCGCAAAACGCCGTCTGCCCTCCCAGCCGGCTACCTTCAGCCGATCGACGTTCCCAACGAGCCTTTTTTTCGAGTTGGTCTCGACCTGTTGGGCCCTTTCCCACTCTCCACAGCCGGAAATAAATGGATTGCTGTTGCCACGGACTACGCGACGCGGTACGCAATCACACGAGCACTCCCGACCAGCTGCGCTACCGACGTTGCGGACTTTCTGCTGTACGACATAATATTAGTGCACGGTGCTCCCCGTCAACTTCTCACCGACCGTGGCCGCACGTTCTTATCAGCTGTCGTTCATGAAATCCTGAGGTCTTGCCATACCAAGCACAAATTTACTACTTCGTACCATCCACAGTCAAATGGCCTCACGGAGCGCCTTAACAGGACCCTAACCGATATGCTTGCCAAATACGTTGCGCCAGACCACCATGATTGGGACATTCATTTGCCGTATGTGACGTTCGCCTACAACTCATCTCGTCACAACACTGCCGGATATCCGCCCTTCTATCTACTATATGGCCGGGACCCAACTCTACCTTTAGACACATTACTACCTGCGGCCACTGAATATGCTGGTGAAGCCATTGCCCGCGCCGACCACGCGCGCCAAGTCGCCCGTAACCGTCTACAGGCTTCACAGGCGCGCCAACAACAGCTCTACAATTCTCACCATAGGGACGTGCACTTTTCTCCGGGTTCTCTCGTGCTCCTCTGGTCACCTACTCGGCGTGTGGGACTGTCGGAAAAACTGTTGTCGCCCTACACTGGACCATTCCGTATCGTTCGCCAAGTGACAGACGTCACGTACGAGATTGTTCCAACCGATCTAACAAAGTCATCGTCAGCTCCGAGCGACACCGTTCACGTGGCTCGGCTAAAGCCCTATTACCCCCCTTCGACATCATCTGCGTAAATTTAGCACCGGGCGGTGCTTCTACCGCCGGGGGTTATGATACAAAAATGCGGCTAAACACGGCTGCAAGAAAGAGGAGGACGAAGTGGGTTTTTCCGTTGGATGCTGGTCTGACGCCATCTTGCTCGTCGGGTTCTCTGCGCTGTAAATAGCTCATTAAACAAGTTACTCGTAACAATATGAATTAATAAAGGAAGCAGCGAAACAAAAGAACAAATTATAATTTACCGCTGAAGTCGTTAATCACTATGAGCTCAAAAGCTTTCAAAATCTATATTCAGCATGTGCAGAGCAACGCGCACAGCCATGGGCATAACCCCACAAAGCTGCACAGGCGAATATGCTGCTCATACTGCTCCCGATACATCCATTTTGAAGTGTGATAACGTGCATACTGTATTAATTATCCAGTGAACTATCCGATGAATAAAATGGGATCTATCAGAAGCCGGAAGACAAATAGCCAATTTACCACACAAATGGTGTTCAGCAATTTATTACACACTTATGTGCGATTCAAACTAAACCGCAACCAGACATGCCACAATCATGCGGGCTCAAGTACACCATGCGTGGTTGTGAACCATCTGTTGGATGACGGCCAGGTGAAACAGATACCCCAGGTCGTATGTAGATCGTGGTCGCACACGCTCAGCTATTGGACGTGGTGGTATGTCGGCATAGGATATGAGCACGAGGGCATATATCCTTTGTGCACGACACGTAATTTGGGAAGCTAATGCAAGCATTACTAGCTAAAGAAAGCAAGCCAGTCAGGTATCATTACTGATGCACTAAATGATACATTTTCATTTGCATACATCATGCGCTTCGCATTCTTGAGTGCCTGGATTTATTTTGAATTTGTGACCAGTCGTATTCAATACGATTGCCAATAAAATGTGCACGTTACCGCAATATATATATATATATATATATATATATATCTGGTCCAGTAACAAGTGACATGAAGCACAATTGATGGAACCTGCATCATGGTCGTAAACAATTTTAACGGCGACAACGTTTACAAAGCTTGTAAAACGCTGCTCTACACTGCACAATCGGGGCCTGTAGATGCCAGTGGACATTTTACGGAACCTCTAGCAGCCACATTTTTAGGAGTAAACACACTACAGCAATAAACAGCCAACTGCTTTAGTAGTTTTCTGTGACTATGAAGCATTATTAAAATGATGTGCGCTGTATTCTTGCATGCTTCGTCCACGATTCTGGTTGAAGTTTCTCTGTGAACACACGTGCAATCAGCGAAAATATAATTAGCAGAAAAGACGATTGGCCGCGCGGTTGCTTTGTGTTAGTATTTCCCTGCGGTGTCTTTACGAGTTCGCGCATATAGATGAACTTGTTAAAACCTAAGCGTTTTGTATTGGGGCTGTGTTCAATGGAACTGAGTGCTAAGTAACGATGCTTTAATCCAAATTTATGTTGTTTTTATTCATTACATTATAGACAAATTTGCGAAATCTGCATTGCGATATACTTTCGCTCAACTACAGCCTATGAATTATGGTGTTGTGACTTTTTTTTTGCCGTTATTAGGTACAGCTCTAGCAATACCCGAGGGAAGTTATTACAAGAGTTTGCAGAACGTAATAATTTACGTATCTTGAATACCTTTATCAAAAATTGAACTAACCTTAAATGGACGTGGCGAAGTCTTAATGGCGAAACTAAAAATGATATAGACTTCATTTTATGTTTACACCCAGACATTTTAGAGGATGGAAAGAATAGTTGGCAAGATCCGATGCAGGGATTCTCTACTAGTAAAAGCTCTAATTCACCTAGATTTAAAAAGCAAGAGCTTAAGACTGATATGCAAGAAGCCAATTATTCAGCTAGCATTAATAAAGAAAATACAAGAATTCAGAGTTTCGCTTCAGAATGGATTCGTGACACTAAACGACGCAACTGACGTTAGAGTTGACCCAATGAACGACAATCTTACTAGCATCGTCAAAGATTGTGCAATAGAAGGAGGTACAGTCACTAGACAGGATACTGACAAACCATCCCAGAAGACGAACAATCTCGTTAGGAGACGACAAACTATGAAATCCACAAATGCAACCGAGAAAAGAGAGCTAGTGGTGTTTTCAAAGTTAATAAATAAGTTTGAGTAGCCCATATAAAAAGCTGTGGCATGGAGAGAATCGAACAGGCTGAATAAAGTGGCACAAGCCTGAAAGTTGTGAAGGCAAAATTGTGCATAGGCAAAAATCAAATGAAGGAAATGTTATAACTAATATTGATAGAAAAGTTGAGGCGGCGGAGGCATTCTACCGAGATGTGCAGAAGCTGAAACAACCGGGATGATAACGTAAGAAGCAATACTAGCCCAGAGGAATTCGACATCCTCTCAGTAACAAGGGAAGTATTGAAACCAGTAAAAGGAATTATTGCAAAGAAGCAAAGTCACTGGCAAGGATAAGGTAACAACGAATCCGCTGAAAAATGGTGGAAACATTGCGTTAGAAAAACTGGCCACCCTGGTCACAAAGTGTCTCTTGACGGGAAGAGTGCCACAATCTTGGAAGAACGCCAACATCTTCTCAATTCATCAGAAAGTAGCTAACGTGGTTGCTTGGGCGAGTTGGTATGACATGATTAACTTAAAAAACAGCGCCAATAACGAGAGACAAGAGAAAGAAGGACTGATATACAAGAAGAAAGACAGAAAATTGCGTGAGAAAGGCTGTCTGTCTCCTTCTTTCTCTTGTCTCTCGTTATTGGCGCTGTTTTTTAAGTGAATCATCAGAAAGACGTCTAAGACTTGAGAAATTACAGGCCAATCAGCTTACTGTCTGTTTTCTACAAACTATTTGCCAAAATAATAACTAATCGAATAACGGTGACATTAAAGTTCTCTGAACCCAAAGACGAAGCAGGAATTTGTACAGACAACTCCACAATGGGCCATATTCATAGTATCAAACCGGTAATAGAGAAATGAGCGAAATACGACCAACTCATATACATAGTCTTAATAGAATACGAGAAGGCGTTTGACTCAGTCGAGACATCAGCAGTAATGCAGGCACTAAAAAATCAGGGCACCGACGAACCCTACATAAACATACTGTAAGAAATCAGCAGCACTTCGACAGCCACTATAGTTTGCCGTAAATAAAATGACATTATCCCAATACAGGAGGGTGTAAGGCAGGGAGATACGATCTTTCCAGTGTTAATCACCACGTGTTTAAATGAGGTTTTGAGGGCTCTAGATTGGGAAGAGTGAGGAATATATAGGAGTTATCGGAAAGTATTTTAGTAAGCTGTGATTCACTAATGACCTTAACTTGATGAATAGCTTAGGGAATGAATTACAGCTCACGATTACTGAACATGACACAAAAAGCAGAAGAGTAGGTCTGAAAATAATATGAATGAAACTAAAATATAGCAGAACAGTCTCGGCTCTCTACACAAAACAGCCCTTTGAAATAGGTGGAGAGATGCTTGAAGTAGTAAAGGATTATGTCTACTTAAAACAGGTAGTAACCACAAAGTCTAACCATAAGAGTGAAATAACAAGAATAATAAGGATGGAATGAATTATATTCTGTAACCATTGTCAAATTATGAATGGCAATCTACCAGTAACCTTCGAGAGAAAGCTATTTCTTGTGATGTATAATGCTGACAAAGTAACGCACAGCTTGAACATGCCCATAGGTTAAATGAGTATAATTTGACGTGTTCACGACAGACGCTACGATGACGTCATCCGACCAAATCAAGTCGTGATTTCTTCAAGTGAAGTCACTTATCAGAAGACAATGGGAACAATCACAACGCATTTACTGTAAGGAACACAAACAATGTAAGGAAGTTTACCCCAGCAGCAATCGCCACGCTTTGACCGGCTTCTAGGGCCAGCAGGGAGATGCCGCCGCTGAGATAGAAGACGAGTCCGAAGGCTTGCAGTAGAACGTACTGCACGAAAAATGCGACAGTGATTTCAGCAGGAAATGCACTGGGAACTTCATCGTAATGATATATTGAATGTGACTCACTCCCCGTGAGGACTGCCTCACATGCTGCTGTATTAAATCATGAATTATGCACCCAAATCTGAGCTTGTCGATGCTTCCCGCTTTTCAAATGTCACCTCAGCAAGCGGCAATAACACGTCGCGACGTTATCACAGTCAGATGCAGTATGCCTGTAGGTGAATTCCCGCAAGTATTCAGGGCTGAACGTCTGTATACACAACAACAGTATGATTGCAGGGAATTTCCTGCATGTTTGCGCGGAATGGTAGTGTCAGTGTAACCACACATATCTCTTTTTCTGCAGCCAGCTTTGCGTTAGCGAATGCTTGCTTTTTTCCGATTTTTCCTGCACAGAATGCGACTGGCCACAGTCCAGAAAAACAGGTCGATCATTGATAAAGATCATTAGCTTTCCGGAGTCAATGTATTTCATGTGCCTGAATTCTGAGCAACGGGGCGAAGTTTTGCGAGTGCCAGTCAGCTAACAGTTCACGGACCTTTAGTGCGAAGCACTTCATTAGGAATATGTGCCTGTACAAGAAACGTCATATGCTCGTAAAATAACGCTAACTACGTGACGTTGGGCATTAAACTTCCAATGAGACTGCACATCATAGCTGGGAAAGCCAAAGTATACTTTTAAGAAACACACACAAAACAGCAAAAAAGTACGTTTCGTTGAACGGCACCTTTGAGCGGGTGTTCACAGTTTGTTTTCGCAACTTTATGTCTATGATTTTTTTTTACTCCAGCAAAAATACTCGTATATAGGGCGAAGTAAAGAAAGGTTTATTTGAGGGCTCATTCACTTTGTTAGACACAAAATTATTGAGAAATGACAAACAATTATGCCAAGGAAAGTATAGGAGATGTTAATACAAGTAATTGTACTATAATTGTGAGGAAAGAAAAGTGGACGAAAAGGTAAATTTCCGTTCAGGGACCGAATTACCTGCCCCATGAAGTTGACGGTGGGATAGCTGCCGAAGCAGATCAGTAGGTAGAGCATCGCACGCGTTATTCGAAGGTCGCAGGTTCGGCCCTGCCCACGGCAAGTCATTTCTTCGTCCACTTTTCTTCCAATTTTAAAGCCCATTCACTAAAGATAGCTCGTCTCATATCAGCCTACAAATTTGCCTATTTGATTTGTTCATAATATTTCAGCCTTCGGACATCTCTTACCTATATTCACTTTACTCTATTTTCGGTGCCACTGCTAGAGCCCTATGAAGTCGAGATGACATGAATACTCACGAAAAGAGTGCTCGTCACGTTGATTCCTGTGTTGGAGAGGAGAGATGAAGCGAGCACAAGCAGCGACACGAACCAGTAGAGGAATGACACGAAGATGACGTAAATGATGCTGGGCTCAGGTTCCACCCTCACCACTAGCTTGGACAGCTGGTACACGTAGACGCGGCTGCTGTAGGACAGGGCGAACGTCAGTATGCCCGTCACCTGCAAGGATTATAGAGCCACCGTTCCATTAGCGCTTGGGTGCACCCCGCTGCCGTCAAATACGTGACTGTCAGCCATTGTTTCCAACCATCTTTCGAAACTACCCCATTTTACTCTACACAGGACTATTGAATTCAAATGAGTAATTACTATTTTTCAAGCTGCAGAAATGGTTATTACATGTAAAGAAGCACCAGTACAACCGACTGCGACGATACAGAAGCAATTTCTTTTAATTGCAACGAATGATTCCTAAAGGCAATCCATCGTTGATAATACAAAAAAAGAGCGTGCTATTCTGTCTTGGCATTTCTCGAATTTCTGGCGCACTTTGTGACACAAGAAGAACGGTTATTCTCGTGACGTAATGACGGTAGGCACTCACTATCGGTCAATGTGCACGAAATATCAGTAGTGGATCATCTCCTGAGCTGCTTTCGCATGCAGTTGCCTAAATGTTCTGCCTTGTCATACATTACTATAGTGCGCGATGAACTGATTTCACTTTATTTTGTGTGTTTTCGGCAGCGCTATCCGAGCTAACAGCTGATAGCCGAGAAGCACAAAATTTTGATAGGTTCCGCGCTTAGCACTGACATTGTACACGTGCATTTAGAGGGCCCGTCATCAGCACGCATTCAAAGATGAGGCAGTGGCTTTTTCCTCACCTTCGCTACCCTTCCTACAGGCGATTTCTCCTTCTCGACACTTATTTGTTACTAGCACGTGTACAATGTCAGCATTATGCATTGAGCCTATGAGTATTTTGCGCTTGTCGGCTACACGCTCTTATCACCGCTTGTGCAGTCTGAAACGCACAAAATGATGTGGAATGAGCTGATCGCACACAATAGTCTTGCCAGACAAGAAAGGACAGATGGGTGGTTGCATGACAAAGCAACGCAGTAGTGGTGTACTAGGTAAGCTCGTATAGATTCATGGCAAGGCTTTGCGGGTGGAAAACGGAACAAAGGGTGCAATGCCTGTCCCATGCATTCTTCTTTTGAACCTGTTTCCCACGCGCTAATTATCGCCATGAAAGCAGAGCAGGAGTCGAATCACGTATGACATTCGGTTTCATGGACCAGTTAGGAGTACGTACAGTCGGCCAAAACTTTGACTATCGTGCATAGTGGCCACTTTTTGTCCCTCAGCGCTATAATATAGAACGAAGTTACAAAAAATTGCTTCGTGGGCATTTGTTTCGTGGACATATACGTTTTGGGAAACTTAATTCAGTCGTATGGCAAAGGTACACAAAAAATTGGCAGCATATCTGCGTGCTTCGCTGGCAAATGTCGTCCAAAGACGATAGTCTACTGTCTGAAGACAGAGAAAAGAACGTTTCTTTGATGTTCAGCACGAGAAAGTTGGCGAATATGCACTGCGCGAGATATGTATGCCATAAAGCAGTATTTTGAATAAATGAAGTTTTTCTAGAACGCAAAATAACTGGTAGATAGCACCACCATGTAGCTTTGGTTAGAGCCACTGTATATGCTCTCTACGGGAGCAGAACAGCACATTGGTCCAACATTTTACCTGGTTAGCAACCATAGTTACACAGCGAAGCCAGGCTCTGTTTTTGCAGGCGACTTACTTAAGCCTGTCGCCGATCGCCAGTCCACGTGCCTGGCATGTGAACGACCGACGAAGAAGAAACACCCGCTTTCGGGACTGTGTCACAGAATTTCGAAAGCATTTTTAGTCTGTTCGGCAACGCAAAGCGCAAAGGCGTAGCGTAATGCTGAATAACACGCACAGCCACTGCCACATGGTCAAGTAGGTGGCGGCGCGCCATCTAGTGAGCATTATTGGGGTCACCGCCTTGAGCGGTGACCAGAGAAGTGTACACCGGAAAAATTGGCGTACACGCTGACTGCCGGCCATCACCGCCAGAAAGGGCGTGAGTATTGGAAGTTTGTCGAACAAGCTCCTAAAAAATTATACCATCTCCCGGAACCATGTTAACAGGTGAAATAACGCTGGTGTTCTTTTGTGCCTACATTTGTGTGTTTCACTTCAGCGTGGAGCTGTGTATACGTTGTGTACCGCTTATGTTCCCTCCTTCCATTCGTGTGTATTACCGTGTGTATGCCACAAATTGAACACCCATCGCTGTTAGGAAAGTGCAACGAAGCGAGCGTGCAGCATTACATACGGGTGCGTAGCTGTGGCGGAAAGATAAGTGAGGGCGGATAAGCAAAGAGAAGGCAACGCTCAGCCACATCCTGCACCTCACGTCTCCAACCTCTTCGAGGCGAATGCCCTCGGCGACCATTCACCTCCCCCCCCCCCCCTGCGCATGCGCCAACTCTCCCCTTCCTTCCGTGAGCTCGAATAGAAGGTCCTCCTACTTGAGGGGTGGGGGGGAGCTGGCACATGCACACCAGATTGAACTTTGCTATAAGCTGTTTCGCCTCTAATAAGTGCTGAGGAGGAGATATCTTTGTAGGAAAGGTAGCGAAGGTGAGAAAGAAACCACTTCCTGATCTTTGAACGTGGGGTAGTTAAGGGCCCTTTTAGCAGTGAATACGAATGCGGCTGATACAACACCCACGGTGCTTTATTTAATAACAGCGACTGTGTAAACCTCGAGCTCATTCCTCATTCTCCGAGCTACTGCCTTGTGTAACGTTGCGTACCTTCCAAGAGCTATGCGTCTGTGAATTAGTCGAGTCCAGATAACATTGCAGAAGAACCAGATCTCGCAAAATTATGCGTGTATACATAGACAGGGTGTTTGAGCTAAAGAGCGCCAAGCAATGAAAATTTAAAAAAAAATGAGTGCTACGCGTCTCCAGCTAGCGCAGTAATGTTCTAAGCTGTATGTAGCACGTCAGAATATTTTGTTGACATGTCAAACACAGTAATTAACAAATATTGCTTAATGAACTGTGTAAACAACGACTCAAGAGAAGAAAATTTCAATACAAGACTTGTAGCTTTTATCCAGAAATAACAAAATTTTCAAGGTACCGTAAGATAACAGTGCTGGTTAATTTTTGCTAGGGTTTGTTTAAAGTGCGCGAAATTAAGGAAATACCACGTGATTGCCGCTTCGAGTGCCCTCAAAGGTAAGTTGAACGAATTAGCGAATGCTTCTCACGCAAGAAGGTCGCTTGAGCAGACTATCGGTCTCTACGATGGACATTAGGCGATGGTTGGATGGTACCATTAAAAAAAGGGGGGGGGGGGCGAAAAAAGAAACGAAAACAATAAACATCGACGAAAAAACCGGCTGCACGTGCATTGCTATACGAGACAGGGGGCCATATTCAGCGCAGCACAACCATTTTTTTTTCGGGCCAACAACAAAAAGAGTGAAGTTTCGATAAAGGATATAAAAAGTACAATGGAAATATGTGGTGCGCTGTTTTTTTTTTTTTGACACGCTTCGATCAGGGAAAGTCTTAGTCTGGGACGATGCGTTTCACTAATGAAGAATGTGCGAATATGGTTCTCCCCCTCGGTCGAGCGAGCAGAAACAGGAGAGAGGCGGCAAGATTATTTCGCAGATGACACCCAAGAATCCCGCTAAATAGTTCAACATGGGCGCGAAATGACGAAATGCTCAAGAAAACAGGCACGTTCAAAAAGCAGCCTCAGCGCACAAAAGGTACTGCTGAGGCTCTTAAAAAAAGACATTCTTGCTCTCATGGCAGCCCATGCATCCCCACGCAAGCGTGCGCGACGTGAGTTTGAGACCGGCGTTTCCAGCAGTAGTGTTCGGCGCGTACGCAAGAGCGGAGGACTTCACCCATGCCATGTTCACCTGTATCAAACGCTAGAAGAGAGAGATTTGCAAACCCGCCTTGACTTTTGCAACTGGATACTCATACAGAAAAAAGGTTCTCCCGGCTTTCTGAAGAACATAATCTGGTTCGATGAAGCTCACTTCTCCCGCAATGCCCTAGTCAATGTTCACATTGGTCATTACTGGAGCGCTACAAATCCTCACTGGCTGTCGCAGTCTCAGAACCAGGTGCAGTGGTCTTTCAGTGTTTGGTGTGGTATTTACGACAGCAAAATTATTGGCCCGGTATTTTTTGATAGAACACTCACCGTTGAACGCAACATCAGCGAAATACTAAATGGCCCACTGAGTGACTTCACCTGCAATCTCCCTCGAGCACAGCTTGGAAATATCTGGTTTGAGCAAGACGGAGCTCCTCCACACAGGTGCGCGCGGAATCGAACCTGGCTTGATCGAGAATTTTCTGAAAACTGGATCGGCCGTCTTAAGCCTGTAGAGTGGTCCGCGAAATCCCCATAATTGACTCTGCTAGATTTCTCTCTGTTGGGATACATTAAAGACCATGTATACACCGAAGCGACGACAACGCCCGCAAGACTGAAGTCTAAAATAGCAGATGTGTGCCGCTCTATTACTGCACGAATGCTACGAAACACGACAGAAATAGTGCTGGCTAGATGTAGATTGTGTATAGGCGCTGATGGGGGGCTGTTTGAGCACGCTATGTAACTGCCCATTACGCCTCAATAAAAGCACTTTGGACTTTTCAATTACGCTGATCTCTTTCCAACACTTAGCTTTTCTACTGTTTAACAGTTAGCTATTAAAGCGCAGAACACTTTTTTATTCGTTCTGTTTATTTATGAGCACTGTGCTCTAACAGACGGGTACTAAACATAAATTTCTAAATGAAGACGAAGTACGAGCAATAAACTTTTGAACCCACAAGCAATCGTGCCGTATTCCTTGCAAGTATCTAATAGAGCAATCGCACTTATTCGATGAAGATATGACACAAAAAACTTCTAGAATAATTACCGTTCAAGTTTTTACATCCTTACTTTTCAAAATGTCACCCTCTTCCCCACCATCATGTTTATCGTTGGCTCCCCAAGAAAGGAAAAAAAAATATCTGCGCTGCACCGATTGCTGCCTCTGGTCAACGTTAGTAAACTTGGGTCAGTTTACAAATTCTCCGCCGGCTCCGTGCTTTGATATAGTGTCTCCGTTTTCAGTTTGGCCAACAGGTGGAGGGAGCGTTCCAGAAAGATCCACCCTCACCGCTCGCAAGGCTAGCAAGGCTGAGCTCGGGCGCCCGATGTGTGTGTTTATTTACATTTAACTGCGCGGGAAACTATAAATACATGGCTCCAACATATCTCAGCCGCTGGTGCTTCTTCTGTGCTTGCTTCAAAACATGCGAACGTGGCCTGCTTCACAGTCTCGAGTCCAAAGCCCCCAAAACATCAGGCGTTTCGCATTGGTGCGTGTTTTCGCTACCTTTTAGTAACATTGTTCACTGCTTTCTCACATGAGCTGCTTTTTTTTGCAATTTGTCTAAGGTTATGAGGACAGTCATTTGAACAAAACATTTTGAATTTTATTTATTATACGAAGCCGAGGCGTACTCGGAAACTTTTTCGGGAGGGAGTTCAACCCGTTCAACCATCATCTATGTTCATGCGTGCGTTTGTATGTGTGCGTGCATAAATGTGCAAGCAATAATTGAAAATATTCGGGGCAGGGTTCAAATCCTCCCCCAACTTTCTTGACTACGCCGAATACAATAGCATTCGCCGAAGACGACCAATCCAAACGACTCGCGCTTAAACACATGCGAGGTGCAACTAACGGCCATGGCTTCCGTGCTCGTGAGCACCCCCCCCCCTCCTTTCTTTAGTGTAAATGTTGCTTCCTTTTAACTCGGCTGGAAAATCTTGCCCAATCCACTCGCTAGCGATTCAGCATGAATTTAAAGATTGTGCTTCTTCACGGATAATATTCTTGAAGCTGTGGCCCTGATTGTTTTTTTTTGCAGATTGTTCACTTACTTTTTATGTCACCAGGCGTGCCTTCTTTTTTTTCGCTTTTGAGATTTTTTCAAAAGCATGTTTTTTTATTATAGTACAGCAGAATGAACACAACACACTGGTTGGAAAGTACCTAGCATCTGAATTAAATGCAGCTGTTTCCTTGTACATCGTATCTGGAGCATGCATGAAACTTGCGCACATTGATGAACAAGTCACTAAAGTCACGCATAGTCCCAATGTTCACGCTCACAAAAGCCTTAGCCTCGTGACCTCTTCCACTTGTGGTTGCCACTCTGTAACTGCCCGGAACAACGCAATTCTCAATTTGCAGCGCCTTACACAATAAAAAGTTTACACCAAAAGGGTGCAAAAAGAGTGCTTTTACGAGAAAGCACCCTTTGCAACACCCTTTAACACCAATAAATGGTCGATTAAAAAAAGCACCCATTTGTTTGGGTGCTTGCCTCGATAGCACCCTAAAATAGGCTCTAAGGGTGTTTTTGTGCCTCAGAAGGGTGTAGGTGACGATTCATCAGATGGAATATGCAGCATAAAAGAACACATAATTATAATATTTGGGATTTTGCGTTTAAAAAACTTCGATATGATTATGAGGGTCGTCATAGTGGAAAGCTCTAGAGATTTTGATCATTTGGTGTTCTTTAATGAGCGCTGATGTCGCACAGTGCACAGGCTTCCACCTTTTCGACTCCATCTGAATTCGACTGCCACGGCCGGCATCGAACCCGCGACCGTCGGATTGGTGGCCGAGCAGCGTAGCTACTGCACGAATATGTGGACCTCGCGTTAAATGACGGCCTAGACTTAGAATATGTGAAGGTGCTCTCTGAATACAGCAGAATGCCAGCAGAAGCAAATCGCGTTTCATCTATAATGGCAATTAACTGCGATCCACGTTACGAAAGCTCACCTTAGCGTTGGTTATAAGCTACATGTTTGCTGTGGATTATATAGAGGAACATAATGTTCGCCCGAGTATGGGTGTGTGTGCGTGAGCCTGCGCATGTGTTCGCGTGTAAGGGCGATTGTGTGTACACCCGTGCATGTGTGCGTGCGCGTGTGTGTGCGAGTCCGTGCTTGTGTTAAGCGTGCCTGTGCACATGTGTACGCCCATGCATGTGTGCGTTTACGGTCGCGTGTGTGTGTTGCCGTATGTGTGTATACGTGTATGTGTGTGCGCCTGTGAATAAGTATGCGTGTGTATCAACCCGTGCGCCCTCAAATTTCGTGTGTGTGTGCGGGGGGGGGGGGCACTGCTTTTTAGTGTTTAAGGTCCCACACCTGTTCCGACTGGGAGTCTATATGGGAGGTGGCTTAAGAAATGGCGGTGGTAAACGCACCGTACACGGACTATTCAGTACATGGAAAACAGCTGCGCATTTTCGTACCTCATCGTTGCTTACAAACTTGCTGTGATAGCTGATTAGGTCCGCTGAGGCGCTTCTACACTCGAAAACGTGGGTTATGACCAATTCACACGGAAAGCTGTCACTGCACTTATGCACAACTATCGTTTATATTAACAACGTTTAACAAGAACGTGCCCTGCCTTTACTACAGGTGCTTAGCTAGCTCATCGGGCAACCATAAGGAATTATGTGCTGATCATGTGGTCAGCAAAAAGTTTGTTATAACAACCTCGGCACGTTTTGTGGTGCGTGACAAGCCTTCTAAACATCCGATTGATTGATATGTGGGGTTTAACGTCCCAAAACCACTATATGATTATGAGAGACGCCGTAGTGGAGGGCTCCGGAAATTTAGACCACCTGGGGTTCTTTAACGTGCACCCAAATCTGAGCACACGGGCCTCCTTCTAAACATCCGCGACTGTGGATTAATTTGTTCCAGCTTCGACTACGCGTTCAGTGTTTGCGGCACCATACGCGGAATTGCCAGACACAGACAATGCGAAAAGAAATTCCTCTGGAAAAAGGTGTAGCGATGCTCTCCCGCTAATGCCACCGAGGACGAAATAATTATTGTTTCTGGCCATTCCACGGTGCATTTTGTTTTCCGCAAGTTTTGCTTCACTATTTTTCGCCCACTGCAATCGCATTCCGTCAAAATACTCAAAGAACCCGAGGCTGGTAAATAACCTGCGTCGCTGTGCGACTGGCTGGAAGGAGAGTTGCCAGTTACAAGGAGTCATTCCGCGACGAACGGCCGTCCGCCGTATGCGCCATAGCGTTTGCCTTTCGGCGCCGTCTTGGCGGGTTTCCCGCTCCTCCCCCCACCCACGCTCACCCCGGCCAGCGTTGCTCCCACAACGGCGGCGTAGATAAGCGAATAGTTGCGTCACCGAACACCTGCGTCGACAGCTGCGGCACCACCGCCAGTGCCTCCTCTTTCTCTCTCTCAACGTTGCTCTCTGTCTCATCGTCTTTCAAATGCGTTGCGTTGGTCTGGGGTCTTGGTCGCTGTGTGTGTTCTAACGAACAGGCGCATATTCAATGGTGGTCACGCATGACAACATGTTCGAAGTGACGCTCTGATTATGGAATATTCATGGAGTGGCGGACACGGACAACGTGGGCCTGTTAACGGTGAGTGTACTGTTTTCGTAGGTAGTAATCATACAGCGCTAGCTGGGCGCCTGCAGCAGCTCTGCTGAAGTAGGCTGCCAGCCATTTACAACAGCATGCGTTCGCGGGCCTGTTGCAGATGCCCGATTAAATGTGTGACTTAAGGAGTTCACACTGCTATGCGCGATGTTGTGTAAGTGCCTGCATCGCTCATACAGTAAGTGATGTGATCACTTAACAAGGGCAGGATTAGTTGCTGATCGCACATTGTCTCTACACTGCACAAAGTGATTGATATTGTTTGAAGATGTGCTTTGGGCTACATCATAATAACATTTCTATTAATACTCAAATGTGCAACGTGCTTCTGTAGGTGTAAGCGTAAAAAAAGAAAGAAAAAGAAAAAAATATGTACAGAGGCGCACTGTACGAAACGGCTTTTTTTTGCTTAAAGACGGTATAGTTGGAGGTGCTGATATGCCGCGATGCTCCCAGCACGTGCGCCTCGGTCTTTTAAGCTATTTAGGACGAGTGTCACCAGCAACCAGACTTCCAAAGGCGCGTTGTTGTGGCCATCGCCGTGCGTTGTTTTCCCTCGTTTCTGTTTGCTGTTTTGGTGCTTTGCCTTCATCTGCGATAACGTTCGGCGTTATAACAGAATTGAGAGAGTATACGTGACTGTGGGAGCTATGTGCGGTAGCTCTAGCATAAGCCATGGCTGCTGCAACGTAGACGGCGTGCGCGCGCGTTGGTGTCGTTCGAGCGCTCCTACTTGCTTGATTGTGTTTAACTGAGTATTTAGGCTTGAGTTACGTTTGTAAATCCCGTGGTCAATAATCGCTAATAGCGTGCCCCTGATTGCCATCAGAGGATGGGCTTGGTTGTTGAAATATGCCAGACGTACGCTTTTTCTGAAAGCAAGCTTTGAAAAAAATTTTTTAAAGAAATACTTTCATACGTGCTAGGCAGTGCCGATTGCAGGCCCGCAACTCTTTAAAAACTGGACGAGCTATCACATCTTTTAATAAACTACAATGAATTGGGATAATTGAAATATAAATGAATTTCTGTGCTAGATTAGGTGCACAAAACACATGTTCGCAGCCCTACGTCTAGAAAGCAGGCAAATAGGAAGCACAGCGTCAAATTTGGATTAGATTCCATTGACGGAGCGTCTTGTGAGGGTAGAAAGAACGAGAAAATTGTTCATTTTTGATGCCCTTATAGAGGCAGTCAGAATCGCACTGATTGGTGACTTGTAACAATTCCTCAGATTGTTAGAGGCGTGATTAAAGTCAGTAAATCTTTTACTTTTTTTGCAGACCTCTTCGCTAGTGCCACGCCCAAGATCATTTGTTCTCATGTAAAAGAGAAAGCAGAGATGTCTTCACTGTTTGTACATGAAGAGGTGAGTTTCTTGTGCGTTTTTATTAATGCTACATGTTCTGAACGTTGTACTTTAAGAATTGTTTTTCACACTGGCTCACTACCCTAGAAGGAAGTTGATTCTTAGGTGAGTTCAGGCTTTCGTAAGTGCCATTTTTGAGCTGTAGTCTTACACTTCACCTCATTTCGGGAATTTGCTGTATGTTGGAAAACTCTTATCTTTATCATACGAAATTATTGGAATGTATGAGTTGTATGCTTCGAATTCAGTGCAATGTGAATTACACGCCATTTCGAAGGATACACACTACACATTCTTTATATATGGTGCTGCCAGAACAGCACGAACATCCTTTTATGAGAAGTCATATTTGCTCTTATTACAGGATGAGAGGGTGCCGCTGACGACCTGCGTAGTCTACCCTGGCCCCAGCCTAGAGCAAGCCTACTTCCTGAACCTCCACATGGATAACCGAAAAATCTTCCGTGTCAGTAATGACGAAGAAGGAGTGACAGCGCTGATGAGTTGATTTTTTTATTTTCAACATTGTCTACGGCCGCAAGGCCTTTAACAACCACCATGATTGAGCGCCTTTTTCTCGGCGTGAATTCGGAGTTTATCAAAGAAGTTGTTCAGGCAGTACGACGCTGAAAGTTTTAGTGTCACAATTCCTGAACAACTTTTTCTAGTGTGGTCATGGTAGATGAACAAATATTGTTATTTGTGTAAGTTATTTTGCTTAAATATAGCTGTACCATTCCATGCCAAATGTCCCAGCCACTTTGGCGATCATCTGAATTGTATTTGAAAAAAAATGTGCTGACTTACTGCGTTGAAAACAGTGAACTGCTAGAATATTTCAGCGAGAAAAAAAGTTTTGTTCATGTGGCTGGCTTATAACTTCCTGGCATAATGCCGTCTGTGTGCTGTTTGTAGAAAATTTCGTTTTAAAACTACCGATTATTTTTTCTAAAGCAAATTCGGTCTACCTATTAAGTAAATGTGCTTCTGTAAGGTATTTGAAGCTCAATAATATTAGTGCAATTTTTTGCCAAATTCGCTTTTAAGAATAAAGCCAAAATGTGTAATGTTTGCATTTTTATTGCAATATTGCACTTTGTATGAATATCTGAGTAGTGAATACTTACTCCATAGAAGGTATATTTTGAGGAAAAAATATCTTTAGGCCTCTCAAGCTGCTAAAATATACGAGAAAATATCACGAATTTCACAAAATTGTGATTTTTGTCCGTATTGAGATGCAATTTGCTCCATGTTGTGATACAATGAAAACTCATCATTATACCTAAACTGTAAGAAAATGTAATTCTTTCTGTAATAAAAATCTTATCGCAAAAGGGACAGGAAAGAGCGCTGTCAACTGAATTTTATTGAAGGTGCTACGAGCGTTTTTATACTGAGCACAAGACCAGGGCTCATCTGCAACAACACATGTGTAACCATGACAAAATAATTTTAACCGAGAAAAGAATACTCTTTTTCGAAAAATATAAGTGAAGGTGTACTGATGCATTGATCCTTGGCCTTCTTGATAATGAGTTCTAAAATCTCTCATTTTTCTGCTTGCTTTTTTTTTCAAAAACCGTGTTTTATGAAACCTAGGACTACACCTACATTCTTTACGGTGTCCGGCCATGAGACTACTATAGCCCTTCTTAGCATTTAAAACATGCTGTCTTGCTTGATCATTGAAGCATTGCACAGTTTGTCCTGTTTACTTTCCCACGTGTTAGCGGTATCTCATACACATTAGATTGGCATTCAGTAAACCTATTCTAGTGACGAATGGTGCAAGATTGACTATTCCTGTTGCTGTAAGTACATGCACTTTTGAAAGCTTGCAAGGGGTGGAACACAACAATGTCATATCTGCTGGCTCTTTTCCTAAAATTGTGAGACACCTTATGTACGTAGTACCGGGTGACATGCAAAGGTGATTGGTCATTCTCTTTTTCTTTTGGTCCTGTTTCCTTTAACTTTACTTTCTGCATGAGGCTTTCGCAAACAAGTGTGATGATGCTGTTGGGGTATTGGCTGGTGCTATCAGCCCAGGAATGCTAAGAATGTTCTGCCTTTTGATAGTGGGCATTCAAAATTAGTAGAAAAAGGAATTAATACCACATGTATTCAGGCCACCCTTCAGAAGTCATGTTGGCACAAGGGTGAGGTCAGGCTTCAAAACCTGATTAAAAGACTAAAAGATGCTGGGTATCCCAACAGAATCATCACACCCGTTTGCAAAACCCTCCTGCAGAAAATAAAGTTAAAGAAGACAGGCCCAAAAAAAAACAATGACCAAAAGCTTTGCATGTTATACCACATCACGTGTCTCACAATTAAAAAAATAGCCAGCAGATATGATATTAGCGTGTTGTTTTCCACCCCTTCCAAGCTTTCAAAAGTGTGTGTACTAAACAGCAACAGTCAATCTTGCCCCATTCGTCTCGAGAATAGGTTTACTTAATGCCCATTTAACGTTTGATTGATTTGTGGGGTTTAACGTCCCAAAACCACTATTTGATTATGAGAGACGCCGTAGTGGAGGGCTCCGGAAATTTTGACCACCTGGGGTTCTTTAACGCGCATCCAAATCTGAGTACACGGGCCTACAACATTTCCGCCTCCATCGGAATTGCAGCCGCCACAGCCGGGATTTGATCCCGCGAACTGCGGGTCAGCAGCCGAGTACCTTAGCCACTAGACCACCGTGGCGGGGCGGAATTTAACGTTTGTAGAAGTATTTTTTATCAGGTAAACCAATGATAAGTGCATCACTACACGTTCACTTATCCTTTCCGAGAGGGAGTATTTTTTTCACAGTTAAGATTATTTTGTAGTGCTCACACGTGTCGTCGCGCATGAACACGGTTCTTGTACTCAGTATAAAAGCGCTCGTAGCACATTCATTAAATTCAGTTGACAGTCGCTGCTCTTTACAGTCCTTTCTGTCTCTTCCTAAAGTTGTCGCGCTGTGAATAGCACACAACCACGATGAACCAACTCTCCCAAATTATGCTCCTGTTACGTAACACGTAGACCGAGTTTTGTATGGAAAGAAGGAGCGGTGCTTTTAAAATAAAATTTTTCACATACAACACCTAGACGGCATTCGAGGAAGTTCAGAAGGCAGCCCTTAATATTCCAGAAGGTCACTATTTTCAATGCAGCACAAGTTTTTCGAATACATTTGAGATGGTTGTCAAAATGGCTGGGACATTTGGCATAAAGTGACCCAGCTGTGTCATTAGCCCTAATTATGCATTACCTCTTTTGTTTTTTGTGTGTCCTGACTCAGTTTTGTGTTCGTTATTAGCTTATTGTGTTTCTGATCATTGTATTGGTTTCTTAAGTATTAGCTAAAGTTATATGTGCGAAAACCTGTATATGTTTGCATGTACATCATTTCTCATAACCAATTGTTATACATCTAGGAATACAAAGCTTAAACCACTGTGATTGTATACATTTGAAAACACTATCCATATTGATTTTTGTGTGCATCACTTCTTGGGAACGATTGTGTACATGAAGGCGTATATAGTGAAATCATGGTGATTGTATATATTTGAAAGAATCATAAGTATATATTTGCCTGTATTTCATTCCTATTAACCAATTGTGTACATGAAGGAGTATTAAACTGGAAACCACTGGGATTGTAGATACTTGAAAGAATTATAGGGATATATTAGCGTGTATTTCATTTGTAGTCTCTATGTACTTGAAGCAGTATACTAAACTGAAACCAGTGTAATTGTATGTTGCGAAGAATTGTCAATAAAGTTAAACTGAAAAATAATAATAAACATTTGAGGTGTTGCATGTGTAGTGTACGTATACGTGAACGTGTATCTGGTGAAAAAGTTGTGTGGCAGAAGGAAAGTTTGTTTTATTTGCCTATTAAATAAACGCAATATGCAAGGGCAGCAAGGCTTCATTTTCTGTAACGCGCATTATGCATATACTGTTAAGTACATATAGATCCAGCACAAGTTCATACACGATTGTACGCGTTTATATTTTTGCCCACACTCAATGAATGGAGCTCGACAGGTGGCGCACCATCCATAATCAAGACCACTTTCTTCAAGTAGTGTGTAATCAGTGCATGCTGATATCTATTAGTGCAGTCTAAAAGAATACTGCCACCCCTGCCATGGGCACTCAACACCCTTGTGCACCCTTCTCGCAGCCTCCTTAGAGGGTGCTAAAAAAGTGAAGGACATCGAAGGCACCTTTCCTTAAGGGTGTTTTTGTAACACCCTACA
Organism: Rhipicephalus annulatus; assembly: GCA_013436015.1. NCBI lineage: Eukaryota > Metazoa > Arthropoda > Arachnida > Ixodida > Ixodidae > Rhipicephalus > Rhipicephalus annulatus. The sequence goes on along the minus strand of WOVY01002299.1, from coordinate 129,845 downwards.
GTTTTTTATATGTACACCCTATTCTAAGGGTGCATGGTAAAACACCCTTTTTGGAAGTGCTGAATTAACACCCTTAGGGTGTCGTCCACAGGACAAGCTCATTTACACCCTTCTGGGTGTAAAACTTTTTACTGTGTACGCTCGAACTTCAGTGTGACAAATGCTGATAATTTACTGCTGTCATTCTCCACGATGACATTCTGCCCTGATGGTGGCAGCTCCACACATTCTATTTCGTTAAACTATGGCACGGACCACACGGGCATATTGTCTTCCACGGCATCATCAGGAGGTATGCTGCAAGAAGCTTGTTTGGATTGTGGTGATGCAGTTTCAAGACTCTAGTGCCCCATTGCTTTCTCGCTTTTGTTTTCGTCTTTTCTCCACCATGGCTTTGATAAATATGAGGGCAATTGAGTTAAGGAAGAATTTCGGCAGCGCACCGTCGACGAGACACTAGTTTGCGCTTGGGATTTCGACAGTTTCTCCATTTATCAGGTGTACATACGTTTTCAGAATGTCCTAGACGTGATATTGCCAAGAGCATGTTCTGGACTTGGTTGTGATATCCTTGTAGGCGCGGGTTATGGCATGGTTCACGCCGACCGTTGTTTCTCGTCGCTCAAAGCGGCAATGAAACGGCGGACCGACCAGCTTGTGTCGTTCCGGTACCCCCTCGTACAACCGGTTACACGGCCCGTCGGCATGACTTTGTCGGGTTAGACGCACACAAAACACTTCATAGATTTAGCAGTCATCACACCAACTACAGAGCTCAGGAAAAGTTCCGAAGAGGTGGCAACCGAAGAAAGAATACACGCAGTTTTAATGGAGACCAGGCGGGGGACTAAGTGCGGGCGGGCGCGGGTAGTATCCTGATGCGACTGCAGCGCCAGTCGAAGCGGCTTTGGTGGTGGTTCCGCGCAACGCAGCGCAGTTTGTAAACTGAACCAAATGTAGTAACGTTGCCTCTGGTCTCGTATCACAATGCGCGTGGCAGCCGCTTTTTTCTCGAAGTTTATTGTCTTCGTTTCTTTATTTCGCCCCTCCCCCTTTTTTTAATGGTACCATTTACTCATTGCTTACTGTCCATGGTATTCATCGATAGTCAGTTCAAGTGACCTTTGTGCGTGAGAAGCCTTCGCCAATTCGTTAAACTTACATTTGAGGACACTCAGAGCGCCGCGCGTCAGGCGGCAATCACGTGGTATTTTTTTTACTTTCGCGCACTCTAAACAAACTCTGAAAAAAAGTTAACCAGCGTTGTTATCTGACCGTCTTTTGAAAATAATATTTCTTGGTAAGGGCTACAAGTCTTTTATTTAAATGTTTTCTCTAGAGTCAGTATTTAAAAAGTTCATTAAGTAATGTTTGTTAATAACCGTGCTTGGTGGATCAAAAAATAATCAAAATCATGTGACGTGCAACATACATCTCAGAACAATACTAGGCTATATATATATATTATATATATTATATATATATAATATATATAATATATATATTAATATATATTATATATATAATAATATAATATATATATAAAAAATATATATATATTTTAAAATAAGTCATTTTACGTTTCCTACTTTTACCAGTCAGCTCTCCTGCAATAGCAGGTGTCACGCAAAGATCATCCCGCGAAATGTTATATCAAAGATAGTCTTTCTTGGGGTACTTTCTCGCACAAATTTTGGCTGTCCGTCTGTCTCTCTGTCAGTCAGCACATTTGCCTGTTTGTCAACCGTAACAATATCCCAAACGGCACCAAACGATATCCTAAATGGCCAACCCGAAATCCGCAGAGCCCACCAATATTTCTCATGCTCTAGCTTTCATACTAGTGCTATTGTCAATTAAAACAATTATTGTGCATATCTGAGGCACCATAACCACACAACAATATTTTGTATGTGTGTCTTTATACTAGAGAAGGCATACATAAGTAATTCTAAGGACCCTAGCGTTTATCACGCCTCGTTGACCATGCAACACGATGTTCAAAAAGGCGAGTGTTTCCGACGCTTTGCTACGATGTCGGTCGTGGCACCTGCTCGTGGCTTTGCGTTCTACACCTTATCACCTCCAAGAAGGACGCACACGCATTCCTTCGTTTTCGAAAATAACTGGCAGATAGAGCTCGTGTCTAACGTGCCTGGATGTTCTCGTTCACCTTCACTGCACGGATCGAGACACTCTACCGCAGCGCCTTCAGAATACGACTCAACAATCTTTCAGCGCAGAACATCAAATAAGCGTTTTTTTTCCACTTTCTCCAGGCACAACACTATCGTCTTTCAATCACATTTGCAGTGAAACATGCAGATACGGGGCCAATTTCTATTACGAGAAAACCATGTTTGTCGGTTGTTTTCATACTCTGTATCACTGTTTTCCCCCCTCCATCCCTTCGTGCTGTTGTGTTTGCATTGTTGTTTTAGATCACCGCTCTCAGGCGCCGGTTTTTTATTTGAGCGATCGTTGGCCCTCGCCGTAAACGAGTGGACGAGGGCGTGGCATGCGCTCCTCGGCACACCTGACCACAATTGCAACGAAGGGAATAGAATTTGGAACAACTTTTGGAGCAAGGAAACACCCCTATTTTTTTATTATGAAATCCAGAAGTGAAAACAATCTATCAAATATGGCTTACTTTTAAACACAAAATATATGTACAAACTACCGTCAATTAACTTGTGTGCAGTGCACGTGAGCACTGCTATTTCAAATGGTTGAACCCATTTAAAACAATAACAGTTTTGATAATATGTCAGTTCTAACAATCAGAAGCTGTTGCACCATCCACTTTTGTGTGTATTTAATACGTCTATGTATGAAATAACCCGCTTACAGTTATTCCCGAATGCCTTATAACAATGATTTGTGGTTGTTGGGCGTCTGTAGCGAAAGGTATTTGGACAAAAATGTATTAGAAAAGACAGACGAAAAGGAGAAATTGAAGCTACTGAATGAAAATCCATCCACAACTTTTATCTACCCCAGCGTCCCTTCAGATTTGCACTGTGCTTCACCATACGACGCGGAAAGTGGTGCGGCAAGGCTAACTTGCGCAATGGGCCATGGCGTGGAGGTAGACTATAGCTTCAGTTGATGAATGCGATTTGAGCAAAATTTGAGATTTGAAATGTTTTCAGCCTCTGAAACTTCAGATACTTTTTAAAATTGGTTCTATATATTTTACGGCGGTCCAGTGAAACCGTCTGAATTCTCAAGCATGTCCGAAATATCGGCAGTATTGTTATCCTGCACACTGATGTCTGCTGGCATATCGCGTCCAATGTGATAGTTCCGTCACAACAGCCTGCCATCCTGTCTTGTGCTTTCTTGTCAACCTGTTTATAGCAAATATAGGTTATAACAATGAATTTTTCCTGACAGTTCAGTATTGTTATAAGTTGGTTCGACTGTATAAGCTACGAGTTTAACCATGGCACAATGGAAAGAATGTCGAGCTCCACGTCGGCATTTGCAGCACCTGTAAAACCACTTGAAAGGCGCTGCAAATTCTATTGTGGATCTGCTAACTTGATTAACTTAATATTAAAGAAGTTCATAAAGCAGCAGCAAGTGGGGGTGCTGAAAAAAAAACTGGTGCACGTTTTCGTTTATTATTTCTCAGGGCCGTAGAAACGTCACCAAAAGCTCTAAATGATTGCCAGTAAAATTTTACACGTCAGCGATCATACTTGTACTCATAATTGTTGGGCACGTGCGCCCATTAGTATTTAAGGAACAAAACGTTCGGTGTCTTGTGACAGCTAGTATTCATAAACCCTTCTAAAGCTTGGTACGTTTTCTTGCGCAACGTTGTTGTACTGCAGCAAAAACTACCTCAAAAATGTTCAGCACGCGTTATAGCAAGTACAGAGAATTTTATAGCTGCTGTCATTATATCTTTTCTTTCACAATGGCAATAAGGCACAGCGAGATGGCAGTTAGTTTTATGGTCTGCACGTCTGGGTTATATTGAATCATGATGCGCATACTGCAGGTGACCTACGCAATCTCCATTTCTCGCTAAAACTGAAAAAAAAATCTCAACTGAAAAAGAAAATCAGGGTGGTCGGGCATTTTCACACAGCGCAGCGACATTTCAACAAATTTCAGGTCTTAGGCTCTGCATGACGCAAAAATAACAAATTGTATCAAATTGGCGCAATTGGGGCAGCTGTTAGACCCCTACGTGACCTTTGCTGCCTGAGCGAGTTCGATCCTGGCCGCGGCAGTCCCATTGCGATGGAGGCAAAATGCTGGAAGTCCGTGTACCCTGCGATGGCAGTGCACAAAAAAGAACACCAGATGGCCGAAGGTTCCGCTGGTCGCCACTGCTGCGTCTCCCCTAATCATATCTGGGTTTCGTGACGTAAAACTGTAATTTACTATATTATTATTATTATTATTATTATTATTATTATTATTATTATTATTATTATTATTATTATTATTATTATTATTATTAGTATTATTATCTCTAGCTGAGCAGGAAAAAAACATCATTGATCCTTGCGTCAGAAGAATCGGTATAACTCGAATGTGAAACGTGTCCTTACAGAAGTAGCATTGTTGACTGTACACCAATAAAAGAGAGCGGGTACAATGATAATAGGTGTTTGACAGCTACAGTAATGTTTAAGGTGACTGGATTCACGTTGACGCTTAGTCATACATCTCCATCCCTACTACTAACGTCCATAGACGCTCGTGGTAGTTGTAGTAGTTAACGGTGAAAGCGCAATGAGAGACAGTGGTGAGACAGCCAGAACATCATGACTGTTTAGACGGTCAACTTTGGCCAGGGTCTCCTGCTAGCGTCGTTATTTATAACACCACTGCATGTTCGTCTAAAGGGAAGTGCAGCGCTCGTCGCGTCTTTCCTATTGGCTGGTAGCTTTTTTTTTGCGCTGTGAGGGGGGAACGCCGAGTTACAGCCAATTGAAGCAGGCGAGTGTCGCCGATCCCTTTTCGTATGGATCAACAATGTATGAGTGAGTTCGAGGCTTCATGTAGGGTTGCTGACTGGCGGTGTGTTAAGTCGTCGACAAAATTGCACTTCTATTAGGAACGCACCGAATGGGATAGCGGCGAAGAAACGATGAGTTAAAGGAACTGAGTGTGTATGGCACGGTCATAATGCGTAACGTCGCCTTACCAAGAGCGCTGCGAAAAGAAAGTAGTATATAGGTGATTTGACGCAAAATCAAAGAAAGCATAGCTGGTCAACCTCTCAAATTTTTTTCAAAGTTATATATATTCTTGTCTGATCAGTAGAAAGAAAAAAAATAAGCAAATTGTATCACTGTAAAAATTTTCGAAGCACACTAAATAAATAATGACGAAGAGGAGGAGTTCTCCGCTTACCTGCTCTGCTGCTTTTTTTTATTTAGCAATAAATCACGCAAAGTATATTTACGTACCTCAAATTTTTTAGCGAAATATAAACTTGCGCTTACCTTCAGTTAAATTTCGAATCTCGGCATAGTGTAGATTTTTCTATTAACGTTATCAAATTTGACCTAAAAAACGTTGGTTTTTGCCTAGTTTGCTACAGGCCTTCAGTTCAAAAAGGGTCTATGACAGAGTAGTAATAAATTCCGTATTACTTTCTAAGCATGCTTGTTTTTAAAGCTGCCAATACTTATAATATTAACACTTTTCATTCAAAAGTTATATTCGGACTAATTTCAAAAAAAGAGCATTCAAGGGGAGCTTCTGATGACGACCATGAAAAAACATTTTTAATAATTTTTATACTTTCCCCACTTATCCTCTTGCACATAAGCTTTCACAATCAATAAAAACATGTTGCACATATATATGGTTTCGATTGTTCTTACGGTCCGTCAAAAAATGCTCTTGCGCACGGATAGGCAACGGTTTAGATCGAACTTCTTACCTGCTAACTATGGAATGTATAGGCCTATACTTCAACTTCTTTAAAGGCAAGCACGACTAAAAAAATAGCTAGTGACTGCAATAACGAATTAGTTTGGTAACGGGAGCGGCAATGAGTGCAGAATTACCACGCAAGCAAGCGCGCACAGTCTATGTTCCAGTGTGAAGGGGGCCCACCGAATAAGGCCTTTGTGCAAGGAGAGCACAACACGTGGGTCTCAAGATTGTATGTAATCCGTGATCGCGTATGACTTTTCAATTTGGCATAATATTGTATTGAGTCATTGTGTCTTACCGCTGCAAACTAGCAGGGATAAACATGGTAGTGAGTGAGTAGAAATTAGTGTTGTACGTGTGGAGTTTACTGTGGCATAAAGCTGTGATGTATATGGCAGTAACTTTGCAAAAATTTTGTCTTTTTGAAATGAGCTTTTTGTGCTTCAAGTGGTAGTCTTCACAATAATTTTGCGAGGAGGTATACTTCGCCGCCGTGAAACGCACAGCAGCAGAGCGAAGCGCGAGCACAATCGGAGTCAAATGAAGTGTGAGCAGCGGACTGTGCGCAAGGCCGTCGTCTGCTTCCGTTATCTGAGATGGGCGGGCGCACCCGTTTGTGTATAGTATGACATTTGTTCCCTTTTTATTGGTCTCCTGGAGCACCACCTTGATCGTTTTCGCTGAGATCAACCAATTCGCGCAGCGCAGTTTCTCTAGCTGAAGCGGCTATCACCCGCGTGCGGGAAGCGAGCGCTCGCAGCTTGCTGACAAGAGTTTTCATGGTGCTTCCCACCGAGAGAACGCAGTCACACTTCAACTTGCCTCCACGTCGATGTCTCGGCGTGTTTTTTGTGCGGGCGCCGAATGCGGTCGGCCAGACAGCGAATATGTGACCTTGGCCGAATGCCTCTGTTTACGCACCAAGCACGTGCGTTGAAATCCTGCCGTGCCCAAGTTAGATCAGTCACTTCGGGACGCTTTTGCTTAAATTTACAAGTACGTATTGTAGACGTACTTTTGTTCTCGTTTGCTTTGGACACACAAAAAGTGCAAACAATGTCTCCTGCGTCTGCATTGATAACAGCGCGCGCCTGCTATGCGAGCAAAGGACGGATAAAATAGCTATGCTCCAATTCACATGCGTGGAAGTCATCCCCGGCTGTATCGCAACCTATCCGTCAGAGGACACGAAAACGAGAACTTTTTGCTCCGGAACACGCCGTACATGAGCGTGCTTTGTTGCTGGTTATTCCCGCACTCATGGCCGCTCTCGTTACCGAATTATTTCGAAATTGGCGTCTTCGGTGCAGTCGACAGCTACTTAAGTGCTGCTTGTTATTTAAGAAAGTGAAGTATACCCCTGCAATTCACACTTACGGACAAAAGTCCGCTCTACTGTTGCTTATCCTTGTGCTAGGGCATTCTTTGACGGGCCGTAACTGCATAGGAAACCATATAATGCAACATCTTTTTATTGACCTTAAAACTGGTGGTCACGAGCACAAGTGGGGATGGTATAAAAATATCAATAATGTTTTTTTAATCGTTGCCAGAAACTTACCTTGCATGCATTTTTCTTGAAGTTAGCGCGATTATATGTTTTCTTTGAAAATTGTTATTAATATAAGTACTGGCAGCTTTATAAATAGGTATGCTGACAAAGTAGTGCGGAATTTTCACCACTTCGTCATAGGCCCCTTTTGAAGTAAAGGCCTGGAAAGTATAGGAGAAAAAACGTTTTTAGGGCAAATTTGAGAAGTTTTATTTCAAAATGTACACTATGCGGAAAATGAAAATATAGTTGATCGTAAGTGAAAGTACGCTTATATTTAACTAAACAAATGTGAGGTAAGTAGCATTAATATATTTTGTGTGATTCATCCCCAAGTTAGAAAAAAATAAACAGCAGGGCACGTACTCGACCGCTTCGTCATTATTTATTTACTCTGCTTCGAAAAAAAAACGTTTTACAGCAAAAAACAATTGTAAATTCCGGTGATGAGGCAAGACTATATATAACTTTGAAAAAGGGTCAAGAGGTCGACCACCCATGCTTTGTTTGATCTTACGTGGAATCACCTATACAGGGTGTCCCACATAACTAGAGCCAAGAATTAGAAAGTGAAAGGCGCTAAGGAGGCGAATTGAACCAAACGCATACTACTCGCACTAGCCTCTAGGTACTCTGGCTATTTTTATTTCTCTCCATACTACTTCATTATAATTCTTAATTACCTAGTTCTTTAATTATTGGCTGGAAACTCAAAATATGAACACTGAGATGTAGATCACTTACAGAAACCACTGACTAAAGTGTTTCCTGTAGGATACGTCTCGCGCTGTTATTTTTTCTACGTTGTAAAGAAAGCCCGTGGAATGTGAAAAGAAGCCGTGTGATGGACCGCGAGCGCACTGCTATAGTGCTACGACAGGCTTTCTTTACAACGCGGATAAAATAACAGCGCAAGAGGTATCGTACAGAAAACAATTGAGACGGTGGTTTCTGAAAGTGCTCTACATCTCGTTGTTCATATTCTGGATTTCCAGCCCATACATACAAATTGGGTAATTAAAAATTATTAAATAATTAGTAAGGGGAGGAACAAAAAAAGCCTGAGTACCTACAGGCTAGTGCGAGTAGTACGCGTTTGGTTCGATTGGCCCCTGAGGTGTCTTTCATTTTAAAATTCTTTGCTCAAGTTACGTTAGACACCCTGCATATAAAAGGTGCATTTTCAAAGCCACCAGCCAGCGTGTGAGTCCATTGCGCTTTAGAGAGCGTGCCTGGCATCCGTTGTCGTGGGCAAAAAGGTCATGGGTTCTACTCCCGTTGACAGACCTTTTTTTTCTTTTTCCATCTCTCACTCTCTCTCTCATATATATATATATATATATATATTATATATATATATATATATATATATATATATATATATATATATATATATATATATATATATGTATATTGTAAATACAAAGTAGTCTGTATGTTTCCTACACGTAGGTTTTATGCCATGATGCAGCATATATCGCCAAAGAAAACACCCGTACAGCTGCACTCACATAATATCGCATTTAGTACAGCATTGCAATCGTCGGCAATATCTTTTCAAACCTTGAATGCTAATGTCACTTCTTTATTCTTTTGGTGTACCTTGTCAAGTTCTTGAGTTCACTCATATCAGTATTTATGCACATATCGTGCTTCACTAGTTATACTTTAGTTTTTGCATGCTCATGCATGTACTGTACCTCTCCCTTGCGAAACACCCCCGTGGGTTCTGTAGCATACTTATAGATAGATAAGCACTAAATTTGATTTTTGGAGTTACTTATCGCTAGAAAACCATAATTATAGGTATAACGCATATATTCAAGTGGCACAGCTCTCCCAGTTTCCATACTAGGCTGTACATTTACATTTTCAGGGAGCACTTGCAAGTTCTGTGAGGAACGCCGCTGCTGGCCAGTTTACTGCAGGCTTGGCAAGAAATAACCGGTTCACATTACCGCACTATCAAATAGAAAATGTAAAGAAAAAGCCTGACAAAAGGATATGATTACATAGAGTTCGCAAAAATGCATCCAGCCTATCTCGACATGCGGAGGCAGTTTTACAGTCGAAATAGAAGTAGTTTACAGTCGACTACAGCCTCAATGTACATCGTGTATTTTTTCCCTCATATCACTAACCAATTCACACGGTGTGCTCATGGTGCCTATGCCCCGCAAGTGGCCTGTGCCTGCGTTACCTGGTGCTCATCTAGACCAGATGCGACGCCGTATTCATAAAAAATCTGCATCTACCGAAAAATCACGCAGCTAGAGTCTTAACGCAACACTTTGTACAGGTAAATGGCTGAATTTTTTTCAGATTTTCTCAATTTGTGAACGAAACACACGAAAATTAAATCTGCAAGCCTAAATGCGAGAATTCATTCAGTAAAGAAACCAAATTATATTTATTTATTACTGCCAGCTTGCTTTGCAAGCACAAAGCAGGAGTGGACTGTGCAGAAGATATATGTTGCACAGAAGAGACAAAAGTAACGAACTGTAAATACGCCTTGAAAAAATATATATATGGGAACTGTCTTGAACAGCGTTCACAGCATGGGGAACGTCGGAAGCAACAGATGATAAAAAACACACACAAAGTATTGCAGGCGAAAATGCCGGCAAGAAAATAAATTAAAAAAAGCAAAACAAAAAACGTCGTTTTAGAACAAGTGGAAGTATAACGACAGTCCAATGAAAAAAAAGAAAAAAAAACATGGCAAGAGTGTTCAATAGAGTACTTGCTTACGCAACGGTCAGCTCAGCAACGAAAAGAATATGTTTACTATTGCTTTTTAATTATATTGTACGCTATCTGGAATCGTCACATAGAAATTAGGGAAACAACTTGAGTCATTGATTAGCAAGAGCGTGGACAAATGATGATATGATTGGGCCCTACATATTCAGGCAATGCATTCCATTCGCGGATGGCATGAGGAAAAAAAAGACTGTTTGAAGAAGTTGGTTCGGCAGGAATATTTAGTTTGAGCGAATGAGGTGAACGAGTAGCGCGCTGGATAGAGGGTTTATTGTACAAATCCTCGTCTACTTCGACGTGTTTGCGGTTCGTTACGTAGAAAAATTTCAGTCTGTCTCGATATTACGTCGTATCTTTAAGAGTTTCAAGGCTCGCGTCCTGTAGCAAAGCACTAACGGATGCGTGACGACGGTAGGAATTGAAAATGAATCTGAATGATTTACGTTTTATGTTCTCGGTTTCACTTGTGGTCGACAGAGTGTAGGGACCCCAGACAGGAGGAGCGTATTCTAACAATGGCCTTATGTATGTCTTGTATGCCAACAATTTTATATTACTGGCGCATTTAGACAAGGTTCTCCTCAGATATCCAAGCGTTTTCATGTCTTTATTTTTAATATTAGTTGTGTGGCTATTCCACTTAATGTCTGACGCAATCACTAGACCAAGGTACTTATAGTCAGTAACAAACGATAAGTTATTACCGCATTAATAAATTATGAGCAACAAAGAGTTTACTTTTTTCGCTACAAGTGGAAGAACGAACAGAGGATGAGGACTTGTCATTTCCCATACCTTTATGTTCTAAAGCTTATAAATCGCACCACTTTGTCGGATTTGTTTCAAGAAGCGCCGTTCCAGGTTAAGCTAAAGTGATAGTTTTATCGCGAATTAAATGTAAGTTGTCCCGCTGACTGCTCCTTCCTGAACTTTCTTAACGTAAGCCACCTCGTCTCCCTTACCCTTTCACCGTTGCTCTGTATCATCTATATACGACTGATTCATATACTTCTTATGTTTCTTAGAGGGCCATGGACTTATATTTAGGCAACGGTTAAAGAACTCCATGTAGTCGAAGTTTCCAGAGCTCTGCACTGTGGCGTCTCTCATAAACATATCTAAATTTTGAGACGCAAAACGCAAACAACTAATATCTTATTATTCTTTAGCGAGTGAAGGAAATTCTTCCTTTTAGAAAAGTTTCCTGGAAAACCATTCCATATACTTTTGAAGAAATAACACTCATGCGCTGGATGTGAGAAACCAAGACGAAAAGGAACGTTTGAAGAATACGATAAATAGTTATATGCGACTACAATAAAGAGAATACGTAATTTAATTAAGGCCCAGTGACAGCTTTCTACGAACGGCATCAAGGATGGGAAACTCTTGAGACAGCAGCCGTGCATTTTTTTTCTCTCAACTTCATATCGTTACAAGAGTGTGCGACTATGAACTATGTGAACTATGCTACTTAACATTCGCATAGTACGCATTTTTCATGGGACATTGAGTGGTCCTTATGAAATCCTACTATGAACGCAATAATATTCCACTCTTCGGAAATCGTCATTAGTTTGAAGTGGGGGTGTACTAATTAGGTTGTGGACGTATCTTTCGCACAAGTATATATATATATATATATATATATTGATTGATTTGTGGGGTTTAACGTCCCAAAACCACCATATGATTATGAGAGACGCCGTAGTGGAGGGCTCCGGAAATTTTGACCACCTGGGGAATATATATATATATATATATATATATATATATATATATATATATATATATATATATATATATATATATATATATATATATATATACACTCTGTACACACAGTGACAACTTTCTACATCAACTTTCTACAACCTTGCGCATGATGTTTGGATGTTCGTGTAAAGTACATACTATAATGGCCGAGTACATAGTCAGAGCCTAGTCTATGAAAGATGACGAGCCTCTGATCGTCAGAGTGGAATATTTAGCAAAATTTCATTGAAGAGCTAACAACCGAGTGATTTGGAAACAATGTGTGGTGCCTCTGAGCACATGCGCCAAACATAGCTGCGCGGAGAGAGAAGGAGAGGTAATCGATATATCGATTCCTCTTGCGGAGCACAAGGCTCGTCTGCTTGCACGTTGCGCCTCGCACACTGACGCATTCCGAGCAACACGTATACCGACGGAGTGACGCACGAAGCGGGCGCCTTCTCCATCTCACCACGACGCGCGATGAACGCGAACGTCACGGTAGAGGTTACGACGGCGCTTCAATCGCCCGTCTAAAGTCGTCGTGATTGAGTCCACACATTTCACCCGAAAATGGGTCTACGAAAAATTGCGCCAAAAATGATGAAACAGCAAGTCTGGGTGCGGCCGGGAGCGCCGTGTTTCGAGTTATTTTGCCGGCCTCCCGCGGCACAACCCATCAGCGCGGGAAACAAGCAGCGATGCAAGGAGGTGTTACTTGCGATTTCGGCGATGGTCAGTATTCCGCACGGCGAGTTGAGGAATGACAAAGAGAGCGCGAAGGAGAAGGACGGCAACTCATCGTCGGCGCCAGCAAACCAGACGTCAAGCTGGGGCAATCCCATGATGGTTTGCGTGTATCACGCCGCGCGACGGCGGCGTCTGCCTCCGGGCTCTACTCGGTGAACGGTATGCGCCAGCGCCGTTTCTTCCGGCCGCGGGTGGTTCGAGGGACGAAAGAGGGCGAGTGCGGATGGACCGCGCGCCTGCTTGCCTTCAACCGCGCGCACACCCACGCGCCTGTCGTAAGCAGCGGAGCGCCCACCGCCGGTGCTTGTTTTCTTAACGCGTCGTTGGTCCCGTCGCTATAGGCTTATCGTGGTCCCTCAGGCGCGCAGATATTTTCGTTTGTTCGCGCTGCATTCCTGGCCGTCGTGGCCGAGTCCTCACGAGCAGGAGAGTAACGTGACATTACGGGCCTTAGACGAGAGTGAACTGCTAATTGCCTTCGTGGATAAGAACATCACCGACAAATGCAAGCCTGCAATGTACAGAGCTTCGCTCTGTCGGCCAAATGGTGTTGTAACGGATGCGAGATTCCGGGCGGCGCGGCTTCCCCAACCGAATGGAGCCGTTGATTTGCGGTGCCTTTACGTGAAAGGGGCGGCGTTGTCTCGCATGCCAAACCCTGCCACTGAAAAGCCTCGAAATGATCATACGAATTTAAGAAAGCGAGTGCCCACATGCACCATGAGTATAAAGAAAAGTTTGGTCCCACAGCTCCGCAGTGATATTTGCCAAGCCGGTGGCTTTTCTGGGCCTCCTTCACACGATCGTATTTCTTTAGCTGCTGCTATAGCATCAAAAACGAACATTCTAAAACAATATCATAAAACCATAATATTGAGCACAACACAGAAGGCCACAATATACACTTTCTATTACTTCAATTCCATCTTGTAAATTCTATGTTGTAGCCTAATGATTTACAAACATCATCGATAAAACACCAAATACATTTACGTCTTGCCTTCGCTGCACGTTCTGTACGTTCGCACTTGGCCTTCCATGATGTTATGCACCAAGTGGGCGGAAGTTGGAAGTGGAAGAAGCCACCTCGGTACAGGTGCCGTGCCACACCGGTGGCCCCCTAACTGGTTCATCTGCCTCGTCCGATGTAGTAGGTAGTAGACGGGACCAGGCAGACGCACAAGATAGTAGCTGTCGTGACAGGCTCAGTCAAGACAGCGGCGAAAACGAGGAAAGTGGCCCACGTGGCAGTTGCCAAAGCGAGCGCAAGTCACAGCTTAGCGTGGACCGACGCTTCAGCTGCGATGGCGGCAACATGATCTGGTTCATGCCTACCGCGTCCAGGGCAGTCTAGGATACCCAATCCGGCTTCGGTGCAGGCCCTGCTGTGCCCATGGTCCTGCAAGTTCTTCGAAGGTTCAGTTTCTCCCCTAATGATTTAGCGCGTAAACCAGGCCTCCATGAGTACTTCTTCAATGCTATAATGACCGCTAGAAATGGGCTGCACCGTCAGAGATGGCTGATTGGTTGGTTGTTCCTCAGAGTCCTGGTGCAACCCACCACGGGGATCGGCCATCAAACGGACTTTACCGTATATTTGAGATCGAATAGTTTTAGCAGCCGGGATGTTTAGAAAGGGATGTTTCAACAAACAACAGATTCGTGAATGATAGATTAGAAATATAATAAATAGAGGTAATAAAGAAGAAAAACCAACAAGCTAATATGGCTGGAAAAAAGTAAATTTACGATTCACCCAAACATTCTGTTTGTTTTGTTTCCTTTAGAAAATCGCACAAGGCCTTGCAAACCTTGCAGGGGCTATATTCCTTTTCATTTGCTCCAAAGGAAAGGACCACCGGAAGGGATAACTTTAAAGCCAACCTTCTAACAGTCGTTTTCTTTGATTCGTAAATAACCTGCATGTTAAAAGGGAATGATGCAGAGATTTACTCTCGTTCCAGTGGAGGCATAGGGGAGACTGTGCCAGACCACACCTGCGTAGATAAAAAATCAGGGGGTAGCGTGGTCTCGGTAGCGTAGTCTCATAATTGATATCTCACCTATTCGAGACGAGCACCATCAATTTTTCCAGGGGTACCTAAGAATATAAAAATTAGATGTTGTCAAGCGACATTTTTCAAAACTTTCTGATATTAGAAATGTTTCAAAGCGTTCCATGGCGATAAATGCTAGCGTTGGCAATATAGAAATTATGCGACAATTATACGAGGCCACTGCGAGTGCATCTGCATATTCATTGAGGTTTAAACATTTGCGAATCATTTGCACTAAGCGAATGATTCGTAAATATTTTCGCTTCTAAAGGATTGAACATATCAGGCGCAGTTAATGAACTACACACAGAGAGGCAGTCTGTAAGAATGATAGCACCTGTTATGGATCGAGGCAATTTCCGTAATGCTAAGAGAATTCAAGTAATTCCGCTTGTTAAATAGGTGTGAAATCAGGTAAACGAATTGAAAAAGACCAATCCAACACTGAAGACGCCATTCTGACTCCTGCCTTTTCTTCACAAACAGAAGTATCAGTTGCTATTACAATATTTATTTAAAATCTTGTCAGGTGGTCTCTCAAAATGGCACTTAGGTACCTACTGGGAAGTATATTGCAAACAATAGGAAATACAATGTCAAATTCTATTTTCATTGTTTTGATAGGTGTTCTTAGTACCAGTACCTCACGAAGGTTAACTCCTAATATTTCCAAAAGCTTCTGTACGAGGATGACTTGTGGGCGCCTCAATATAGACCACTGTTGGTTAAAAAATGATGTCGGCTCATTGATGAAAACATATTGCGACCTCCTCTGTGGGGATGCATATATTTTTAGGAAGGCACGAACTGCTATTTAGAACCTTGTACAATGAAATGACAGGCACGCTTCCTTATATAAAATCTTAGTTACGACAAATTTCGGGAGCCCAATACATAATCGTAATGCTTCGCATTCTAGAAATACCAGTCGTCTGATTTGTAGGCCGGTGCTCCAGAAATCAAGACACATACAAACTCCAATATCGGGCAAATATACATACAATAGGATCGAGACGAGCACATTACGACATAAACCAGATCGTTTACTGTTGAGTTATAGAAGCATCGCAAGCGCCCGTGCTCCTTTAGCTGACATATTTTCTATGCGGACTCTAATTTAGGTTTTCAGTATAAGTCACTCATAAGTATTTATTCAATTTCACCTGCGGGATAGCGTCCTGTCTGTAAAGTACGAAAATCTGCGTAGGAATACGGTTGCACTTTTGCTGATGTTTAATGATATATTATTGTCGCCTAGCCACGTGTCCTAAGTACTCATATAAAACTGTAGCATCTGATATAGTGTCTGCAGCTGCAGCGAAAATAATATATGTCATCAAGCGTATGGAACCGAGAAGCGCACAGTCATTGTCTTTTTCTGACGAGAAACGC
Source organism: Rhipicephalus annulatus (assembly GCA_013436015.1). Lineage (NCBI taxonomy): Eukaryota > Metazoa > Arthropoda > Arachnida > Ixodida > Ixodidae > Rhipicephalus > Rhipicephalus annulatus. The sequence goes on along the minus strand of WOVY01002299.1, from coordinate 113,663 downwards.
GAGCACTTGACAATAAGGATGATGAGTAACTTTTCTTTCCCTTCTGATGGGTGTTCGCCACAGAGTCAGAATTCCAGGCGGTAAAACTTTCTGAAGCGCCCCGCAACGGCATGTTTTCACATGGTTTTGGAACGTAAAACACACGATATTATATTATTATTATTATTATTATTATTATTGCTCTTGTCTGCGAAGGAGAATGGGAGAGAAACAAACCAGCGCTTCAAAAAGATCTCTCGTTTTTTAATATTATGATTTCAGCCTATTTTTCATAGTATCTACAACTGCTCTTTTTTTCTCAGTAATATATAACGCGTCTATACTGTTAGAGTGTCAGATACTTGTCGATTTCTGCTGCATCTCATATAGTAGAGCTAATTGCTAATAGTTTAGAGTGCACGCCATAGTGTGTCAAAAACGTATTGCTAATTCCTCCGAAGTGTATTACCCTATGTCTTTAGATTGCATCTTTGTCGATATAAAATTGTTGATAGCACAAAGACTGGAAATAGGCATTCCGGGAGTCACCTTATTCTCTCTCTCTCTCTTTTTGCGTGATAACTGCAACTGACACTAGTGGCCGCGAACAACATCGCCGCTAAGAATGGTTGTCGTTGTGCGCTCTAAACCTTTACGTCGTAAGAAAAAAAAGTCACTCATCCGTTTTTTAGGAGCGCTTGGGATTTGAAGCAAAAGTAAAAGAAGAACACAAGTGCTCGGGGTCTCTGCGGTTTTTCTTACATTAGTCATATGTTATTGTAAATTTATTTTTACACATAGTTGTAGTGCTCACACAAAAAGTAGTCTACGCATTCATGGCCAATCCACCTGATTGGGTATCAGCCATTTTTTCAAAGAAACAAACAGACCAGGGGTCTATTTCATGTACGGCCATGGGCGGAGCTGTGAAAGAAGAAGAAGAGAGCCCGTGTGGATGGTCTAGCGCTGCAGCTCCTACGTACATAAATTCATTCAGGCAACCGGAAGGATACGCTGCTAGTGGTACTGCCAGATATATCCAATTGTTTGTCCCCCTTCCTCATTCTTGTTAATTTGTTTTATATATTCTGGTTTATCCAATTCTTCTGCACTTTTTCACGTTTTTAAAGGTACATTCTTATTGTTCCTATCCAGCTTCTCTTTCTTTTTTTAGCAAGCGCTTTAAAAAATTATCTTTTATGAGGTACATGTGGCCAATCCCCCATGTGGGTATGAGCGAAGATATCCTAGTCGACAAGACAAGACAAGACAAGCTCCTACGTACTCCAGCAGGCTGGCGTGTCTACCGAAGATACAGAGGAACGCGGTGGCCTCGTCTCCATATACAAGGGGTCGCCACAACACCGGTCAAGTGATGGACACAGCAGCGTCGGCACCGCCACTTGCGGCTATGCCCAAGGTCCTTGCCGACACGACGGCAGCCATGAACGATATTGCGCCGCCACCACCAAAATATGGACCAACACAAAGGTGCGACTCGTGCTCACCGTCATCTACGCTGACCCTTGCTATAACAACCAAAGCGATCGACCCCATCTTCACCTCGGGCCTGGTCACGACCACCACCACCAATGTATCTGCTGAAGCTGAACTGCATGTCATTCGAGTTCACTTCGACGATTGTCAAGGTGGGCAGTTTCATCGCACCTACATCGGAACTTTTGGCGAAACCTAACATCAACGCCACCATCACCAAGTACATTATAAAGTATTTATTACACGGCACACCATGCGATGCTCTGCTTCTTTACCGTATATCGTTAACGTGTGTGTGTGTGTGTGTGTGTGTGTGTGTGTGTGTGTGTGTGTGTGGGTGTGTGCGTGTGTGTGTGTTTAGAGACGCGGGTCTCGTCGTACGTAGCTCGCTGTCGCCATCGAACCCTTTTAGCCCTTATTGCAGAGAGGAAAGGGCATTTTTCGCAAGATATTTACAGAGGTTTATTTAGATACACTACATACAGGAGAGTTAGAACTTGACAGTGTTGTCTTAAAAAGCTCTGTCTCTCTAAAAAGCTTTACACCGAAAAATTTTGGCCCCGTATCTCCATGTTAGTCTGCAAATGGCGTCGAAAGACGACACTCTTTCTTGCATGTCGAGAGAGTGAAGAAAACATTTATTGGATGTTCTGCGCTAGAGTGAATGTATTCTGGAGGCGGTGCGTTAGAGTTCCTCGAGCGTGCAACGGAGGCGAACGAGCGCATCAAGTCACGTTACACGAGAGACATGACCGCCATCTGGCAGTTTTCTTGGAAAATAAAGAACACGGCCCTGAGAAGAGTGTGTGCGCCCGTTTCGGAGGTGCTAAGGTGTTGAACGCAAGGCGGTTTGTAGGTGCCACCACCGTGTAGTGTTAGCAAAGCGTTAGAAACACTCGCCCTTTTGTGCAAGCGGTGCATGGTCAGCGCCGCGTGACAAACGCTACGCTCCTTAGCATCACTTATATATGTCTTTTCTAGTAAAAGATGCACTTGCAGAATGTATACGTGTTGTTATGTTGCGTCACATATGCGGAATTATAGCTTTTTTTGACAATCACACCAGTGTGAACGCTGATCCTTGAGCAACATTGGTAGGCGCTGCGGATGGGGCCTGAGGTTTAAGGTAACCGCTGGTGCCATTTGGAGTACCCGATACCGTTAAGGCAGGATAAATAGACAAAACTTTTTGCGTCGAAGGTCCCCAAGAATGACTATCATCTTTAAAAAAACCTCTAAGCTCTCCAAAATGGCTGATTATAAACAGTCTCGTTTCCCCAAATCCGTGCATGAGGGAAATGATACCAAACTATACGGTGCAATCTCAAGGCATATACCAGTTTTGACAGGGGTACCCACATCCGCCCACGTCAGCATCCTTGACTGAGGCGTAGTCACCAAACCTCCCCTGTGGCACTACGATAGACCTTCTCTGGCGTGAGAAAGTAGTCGGTGTGACTGGTCTTACGCTCGTACCTGCGTCAAAAGGAACACAGTGACGTCACTGTTCCATCGGAAGTTCGCGACCAAAACACATTGTGGTCGATTGCGGCGTCGGACTGCAGGGCGCCCTACTTCCCGGCTTGGAATAAAAATACCCAGACTGGAACGGTTTTGCGCAGGCTTGCAGCCCCTTGGCAACTCGTTAGCTGGATAGGTGGATGGATGGATGAATGAATATTGCTATACCTTTTATATCGGGCGGTGGCTAGCGCCACGAAGCAGTACACGACATTCCGCTCCCCCTTTCGGCCGAAGCGCCTAACCTAACAGTGTGCGCGCCCTGAGAGGGCTTTTGCAGAAATGTGCAAAATGGCATTCCTGCGAAGTTGTTTTGCAACCAGAAGTTCAAAGAAAACTCTCAGTTCCAGACTTCTTTTCTTTCTCACTGTGCTTTTAACACTTCTATTCCAGTGAAGGCACGCCGGTGTGGCAAAACACTCCCCCCCCCCCCCAACATTGACTCTATAGGGTTGTCCCACCTCGAACGAACCCTCAGATCACATGGCGGGCGAGATACCTGTCGTTAGTAAAGAAGGAAGTGGGGAAAGTCAAAACACATTGACTCGGAAAAACATATTGGGACAACCTTTTGGTTGGGGAAGAACTGTGCAGGTAAGTCAGCTTAGAGATTTCCACAAATAGTCTACTGAGGGCTGAGCAACGCCAAAACTACGTCGAACACTATAAAGTGCCTGATATGTACCGTTATTCACACGCATGTCTAGAACGACAGCGCGTGGCACTAGGAACTGCACGGGTGACATCTGAAGTTCTAAAGTGGTCACATCCGAGCATGCCTGGCGCAAATAATGCGCGTGTGTTGCAGATTGAGTTCTTTCTTATCGTCGCGATAGCGATAAGATCTTTGGTTGTTGGAAGCGCTGTCATCTATATATCACCGAAAAAAATGCAATCTTGCGCTGCAGTGGCTACTTGCGGTTCGGCGCCTTTTATGCTTTGAACAATTTATTCATGGTTCGTGGTAATAGTTATACCGAGTACGGCTCATGTCTTCGTATTCCTTGCTTGTTTGCTTTTGCGCTAAACCGTTCAAAGCGTTTTTGATGATCTAAGCTGTTCTTCGTTCACTTTGATAAACAAGGGGGAAAAATGGCCCGAATCTACATGTTACACTGCAATTGTCGTCGAAAGACGATAGTCTTGCGTATGGAGAGAGTGAAAAAAACGTTTATTTGGTGTTCTGCGCAAGAAAACCGGTGAATGGTATTCTGAAAGTGCTGCGTAGGAGTGACTCAAGCGTGTAGTGGAGGCGAACAAGCAAATCTAGGCACGTTAGACACAAGCGCTATCTGGCAGTTATTTTCGAAAACGAAGGCGCGCGCGACCACGGAGAAAGATGAGCGCCAGTCTCGGAGGTGATAAGGTGTAGAATGCAAAGCGAGGGGCAGGTGCCACCACCGTGTCGTCGTAGCAAAGCGTTGGAAACACCTTCTTGAGCATCGCGTTGCAGTGTTAGCACAGCTCGATAAACGCTACAGTCCTTAGAGTTACTTGTGTGTGCCTCTTATAGTATAAGGCACACATACAAAACATAGGCGTGTTGTTATGGCACCTCAGATGAGCGCAATATTTGTTTTTGTTTTTAATTGACAATCGCACAACTATGAACGCTAAACCTTGAGCAATATTGGTGGGCGCTGCGGATGGGGTTGGCCGTTTAATGCTGTTTGAGGTATCGTTAGGGCGGACAAACAGACATATGTACAGACAGACAGACAGACAGACAGACTAAAATTTTTACGTTGAAGGTCCCCAAGAAAGACTATCGTCTCTAAAAATGCAAGTGAAGTGCGTCGATGGCGCTCCTCATCAGCAGATATGAAGTATTTACGACTTCGGGTGTCGTTCGTGAAGCTCCCAGCACAACACTCCGTCGTTATAGACAAGAGAGCTCGACACTGTAGAGCCGTGGCCACGTCCGTGTAGAGCGCTCTAGCAGCTAGATTTCGCTGGAGTAAATGTATATGCTACCTTTAGGTAGCAGAGTTGCGCATGTCTTTTCCTTCCGCCACTCGTGCCGCTATTCGGCGAGCGCTGTCACGTGATGCGAAGTGAAGTCACGTTTTTCAAGCGGCGAAGCCATCTTTACGTGCACGTTGGCACGGCGCCCGCTGGTTCTCTGCCCGTGCCAACTTCAGTCTCATTGTGTCTCACTATTTGCACATGTGCGGGTCCTTACAGAACGCAAACCACTCGCTTGGTAGGCTTAACGTTTGCGGCGATATCTCGCATATCCGCCTTCGTTCGTAGGAACTGGCGAAATACGCATTCCGGAGACTCTAGACATAGAGTCAAACTAAGCCGAAGTGAGAGCGCCGAGAGCGATTACGTTACTTCAGCCGGGTGACCAAAATAAGCATGGCCAGAGCAATAAAGCCAAGAATGTGTGAGTCTTTGAAAGAATGGATAGGTGGTGCCATCTAGGGCGAAAAAAATGAACCAGTCAATCACAAACGTTTTATTGCAGAAATAATGTATATATATTTTATGGTGTAAAAACCACGCAGTGGCGTTTTTTTACGAATGAGTTACTTTTTGAATCATTTTCACCTCAAGTATTAAATTGTTGACTTTAACGTCCGGAAAACAACCATATCATTATGTGACGCGGTAGTGGAGGGCTCCAAAAATTTTGACCCCCTGGGGTTGTTTAATGTGCACCTAAGTCTAAGCACACAGGCCTCAAGTATTTTAGCATTTTATAGAAATTTACCGCCTTGCTGCAACAGGGCAATCTTGCTCAACGCGCGGGATTGATTGATATGTGGGGTTTAACGTCCCAAAACCACTCTATGATTATGAGAGACGCCGTAGTGGAGGGCTCCGGAAATTTAGACCACCTGGGGTTCTTTAACGTGCACCCAAATCTGAGCACACGGGCCTACAACATTTCCGCCTCCATCGGAAATGCAGCCGCCGCAGCCGGGATTCGAACCCGCGCCCTGCGGGTCAGCAGCCGAGTGCCTTAGCCACTAGACCACCGCGGCGGGGCGCTCAACGCGCGGGAATTAGTCTGCGGCACTCCACCCATGCCAGAACATCGCGCGATATTTTTCTCTGCTTGTGCGACGAGTGGCTTCAGTGCACAGCCTTTGAACATAATGGCGGACTCGTGCGGAACTCTGCGCCCTTAAGGGGCATACACAGTAACTGTAGCTTTTCTTCAGTGGTGTGACACCTTTATTGAGATAGTTCCTGGCTCTGACAACGTCATCCTGACTATTCTCACGTGCTGTGTTATGCCGCTGACACGCCACGTGAGAGTACGAAACTGCCTCAGTCGCCGACTGAGTGCTAAGATGCTCTACACTGACGTGGTCGGGCTGTATACATTTAAAATGAACGATTGTGCACATTCGTGCGCAATCTGTAGGATATGCATAACGCGACCACTTAAATTCAAAAAGTGAATTCGCACACAGAAGTGACTGGAACTTAGGATCATACTGCAACTGATACATAAACTCTCGAAAATAGTTGAACTGCGGGTGTGTGCAAGCTGGTGTGAAAAATGGGCAGTCCCCAAGACTCTCGGAAAAGCATATTATTTGAACAAATTTATGAAGTGCTAAGCAGAAGCGTAGAACCTCTTGTTCTAAAGGAACGAGGAGCTTTATTGATTGATATGTGGGGTTTAACGTCCCAAAACAACCATATGGTTATGAGAGACGCCGTAGTGGAGGGCTCCGGAAATTTAGACCACCTGGGGTTCTTTAACGTGCACCCAAATCTGAGCACACGGGCCTACAACATTTCCGCTTCCATCGGAAATACAGCCGCCGCAGCCGGGATTCGAACCCGCGCCCTGCGGCGGGTCAGCAGCCGAGTACCTTAGCCACTAGACCACCGCGGCGGGGCTAGGAGCTTTATTCTGTCTACTGCCTTTTCGGAAAACAAATTTTTGGAAAACTGTCTTTTAACTTTCAAATTCCAGGGTATGTAGCACATACTTACGCTAACTAGACCGTAATCAGTGCACCTCTAACGAGCACCTGAGTCCCCCTTGCTGTTAATACGCTGTATCCGCTAAGCTCGCGTACCCTTCGTTGCAATGAGTGAGAACGCGAGTCATGTTTTCCGTACTAAAATATAAAGTCCAGTAGTTTAACAACGCAGCCTGCTGAGTGATGGGTATGGAACCATGTAATAGAGATGTCGTAAAGGGTAAGGAAAGCGGTGATACAAGGATTGGGCATTTTTGTTATTGTGAAGGAATGCACGACCTTGTTCTCAGTGCTCTTGGAGATGTAAATGCGGCACTAAAATTTAATATGCGTGAAGACAGAGGGTTGCATGCAATTTAGCCTATAGCGTGTTACGGTAACGGCTAGTGAGGTTTAATTTAAGTAAAGGGGGTTTTCTCGACAGAACGCGTCAACACGCAGATTATTATACCTCGTATGGGTGTTCAAACCTCCCGCCAATGTTTAAATAGTTCAGTTTACTTGGAGCTGTTGCATGCATACGGGGTTTCTAAGCTATGGGTACACTGCATTGTTATTTGCACACTAAAGGGTGTAAAACGAGTGTACGCATTTAAAGCGCCCATATGAACACCCTTTTTACACTCCAAATTTCAAATTTAAAATGTTCGTGAATAAAACACTCTCAAAAGACCTCATTCGCACCCCTATATTAGCGGTGTTATAATCAAAGCTACAAATTATTGATTGATATGTGGGGTTTAACGTCGCAAAACCATTATATGACTGTGAGAGACGCCGTAGTGGAGGACTGCGGAAATTTTGACCACCTGGGGTGTTTTAACGTGCACCCAAATTGAGCACACGGTCCTGCAAGGCTACAAATGCACGACATTTTTGGGCAGTTTTGCTTATATTGTTAGTATACATTTACATTAATCATCTTTATAACAGCAAGGCTCCCACTACTAGCTGCTTGGGGGTCTAGTAATGAATCGAAGCAGGAAGTAATGTGACCGAAATGCAGTTTTTATCGATTAAGAACGCAAACTACAATAAGACGGAAGATACATCAGGAGCGGCGCTTGTCCAATAGAGTAAGAGCTAATCCTCTTGTATATGGATTTTTCATCTGTGTAATTTGTGTGATTAGTCAGCACCCACGAAGTGCACTAACTTGCCTGAACAAGCTAATGCTGCGCAGATTGGCGTAGCCATACATGAAACACACCCCTCCCCCCGTCCCCCATAATATCGAAGCTTTTAATGCTGAAGGTAAAACTTCCACCACCTGGAAAGAAAAAACAATCTGCACAGTTGTTCAGCATAACCACCACGTCTACGGGCCATCAGGTCCCTTAAAAACGAACGTTGATGTGATGTATTTTTAGCAGACGCGTTTTATTTATTTACTGTAGCGAATGTTCCTCTTCATGTGTCCTGGAAAGTGTGTCACAGAAATTAAGAAGAGGACACCGATCATGAAGAAAAATGTAGAATAAAGCCATTTCGGTGACCCTGATGAAGCCTTGCTCACAATGACGGGAGCTTTGTTGGCTGAATTGCGAACAAAGCTCTCCTTAGGGGAGCTGAAATGCATTCTCTAGTTCTCTCTCTGGGTGTTTTTTGTGGCTTCCCTTCTTTTATTTTATGTTACTTCCCCAGCAGACGTGCTTCGGTCAAGGCCTTGACTTTGTAGGTAGTGAGAAATCAACATTGATGAAATATTTTCAGCCGCGGTCTTGTTCTAAGAACTGCAAGCTAAGTACAGATATGTTGTCGCGACGTGAAGACAGAAGTAGTATTTAACAGGTTGAGAAAGTATCAGCACGCCAGCTTTTTTATTTACCGGGCACCAGAGCGTTCCTCTTCTATCTCGCCTTTAATGCTGATAAAATATTGCCTGCGTGACCCTAAATGCGCAGTCCCTAAAGACCCATAGAGATAAGCAAATGCCACCAGCTTAACTTTTTTACCAGTTTTCCCTACATTAGGTCAATGAAGGTGCGCTTAATTTTTCTCTTGAATATCACAAATGCGTGTTCTGACTAGCAGCTCATGCTGGCCGCACTGCACCGTCACAATGTTCACTGCGATTCAGATGCACTGTTAAAGAACGACTATACCGCAACAGATCACTGCCGAAAAAAAAAGCAGCGCCCGCGCAATCAGTAGAGGGCCGGAGCTAGCGTTAAACCGCATCTAGCCGGTGTGAGAGTGCCACCGACGCCATCAAGTCTTGTCGCCTAGACAACCTCGGCTGCCCGGGATCGCTGCGCGCGCGCAGTGGGCGCAGAGCACGGGAAAGGGACTGGCGTCGTCTTACATGTCGCTGCGTGCGCTGGCGAAAAACCCTCCCGTGTGTGTGCGTGTGCTGCGCGTGGCTTCTCGATCAGTAGAGTTTATTAGTTGGTGTTTAGTGTGAAATGTGCCTGCGCTCTCTGCTCCACCTGGGTATTCTGTCACTGCTGATTTTTGCGAAGATGCACCATCCGGAAAACCGGACCTGCGGATTCATATTGTAGAAAACTCGAAGTGAAACAGTGAGTACCGCTCTCACGTTTTTCCGTTCAGTGCTTTGTTAACTGCGTGAGCACGAGAATAACACCTTCAAATAATTTTGTTTTCAACCAGCTTACGACAAATCAGCATTTTTTGACTTAGCGAGAATATTTGTTCGAACTGTTTCACGGGAATGATGGAGAAGTGTGATTGTGACCAAGTTTTTTGTTTGTTTGATTGTTTGGATTGTTCGGTGTACAAAGCAGAGTGAGCGTGCGCCGCTGAGGTTCAGCGAAGAAATTGAACAGATTGTTGTGGTGCCCTTTGTTGGCAGCCGTGTTTAACGGGGCCCACTCGTGATGCACATCAATTTTAGTTTACTAATTAATACATCTGTGGGGACGGCCCCTGCTAGTTCTAAACATCAACCGTGTCTAAGACGCATATGCTTGGGCACGTTGGTAGTTCATTTGCTCTCTTTTTTTATTGCACAAAATGACCGAGAACGGAAAACAAGGGCGTGGTGTCCATGCCATTCGTTTCTGTCCTTTTTCGTTTTGTGCGCTAATACTACCATGATAACTCGGGTTGATGCATTGGCTGACAACACAGCATATTGCTTCGCGTTAGGTGCGCCTCGCGAAGTTTGCCTACCTGCTAATACATTCAATTTAGTTAAATTCGTCTCACCGGTATTTTCGTTCACCCGCAACGTAGCGTGACACTGCCGGCAGCCGTGCCTGTGTAGCGGATCGAGTACTGAAGCTGGACTTGTGTTTGAACAGACCTTTCGTCTGTGTGTGTGGCTGAATTGCGCACGTGAACGGTGCAAATGCTCATTTGAGCATAACTGCATGCTAACGTTAGAGCACATTTTATTTTATTCCGCTTGTTTCTATCAAGTGTACATTTCATAATATTCTTGTTATTCAGAGTGATAAAGACCTCGCCTCGCTTGGGCGTTTAACTTCGCTAAATACTTCAGATGTGAAAGGTATTTTCGCTATGTGAAGCATATTATTAGTATTTTTCGCACAAAAAACACACGTATAGTTAGAGATACTGCACGGTATCTAAGCATGTGTTGCAGCAAAATTGTAAGACTGGGCAGCATAATTATCTGGGAACATAACACGCACAGCCACTCAACAGCCTACGCTGCATCCGGAAGGATCTAAGTTTTCTCAGCCTGCCAACATGATTGAAACAACTGGCCCTAATTTGGCAGTATGCAAAGGTCATTGAGTGAAAATAACAGGGTCACTTTATTCCAAATTTGCCAGCCAATTCGGCGGCTATGGCAAATGTGTTTAAAAAAAATTCGTGCTGATTCAGTGCGCTGAAAACAGCGAACTGCTAGAATATTTCAGTGAAAAAAAATCTTTTGGTCACGTGGTGTCCTTTTAAATTTTCCAGAATGTTGTCTGAGAGTTGTTTGTAAAAAAATATTTTACAAGTACCACTCCTCCTTTCTATAGCATGTTTGGTACATGTTAATTAAAGGGGCTTAAGTAAGGTGTTTGAAACTAAGTAATATTATTACTATTTTTCGGCCACATACGTGTTCAAGAATTTAGCCAAAATGTGTTATGCTTGCATTTTCTCATTGCGATACTGCACTTTGTATGAATATCTGAGCTGTGACTACTTACTTCACAGAAAAGAAATTTCGATGAAAAATTATTTTTAGACGAGAAAAGATCACTCATTTCACATGATTGTCATTATTGTCCATATTGAGACGCAATTTGCACCATGTGTTGGTCCAATTAAAAATCACGTTTTACCTAAATTGAAAGCTCATAAACAGTTCTTTATATGTGACAAGTTTCATCATTACAAATTCTATTTGAAAGAATAAAATAATTTTTGAATTTTTTCGTCTGTGGCAATGGGGAACTTCGAGGCGTTGGCTGCTGTATGACTAAATGGTGAATGGGAAGCTTCAAAAATTAATCACGGGCAAAGCTCTTTAGGCCATGGGTGGTTCCCTTATCTGTAGTCGTACTAGTAGTATGCAGCCACTCTATGAGTTGCACAATAGATGACGTTAGTGGTTTTCACTACATATACACGGACAAAATGATGATTATTGGAGCGAATCGTTCGTCCGTACATTTGTGCTTTCGTCCGTTCGTTCATCAATCCGTCCGTCCGGGCTTCCGTCTGTCGGTCTGTCCATGAGTCCGTCTGTCTTTTTGTCCGTCCATACTTGCGTCAGACTGTCCATCTGTTTGTGCGTCCGGGCGGACGAACGCTTCGCCCCACTCATCATCATTCACTCCTTGATAAGCTGTGTTGTTGTTGTTGTTGTTGTTTTAACTGTTTTGCTGTGGAGAGGTTGAGGAGCCTATTGCCTCGGCTACTCCATATCACAGAGTTCTGCAGCGAAAAATAAAATAATAATACAGAACGGTACCCAAAAATTAACAATACGGAAAAGGAGAAAAAAAACATAATAGCACCCTGAAACCAGTTCAAATAACCTGTCAATACACAGTTTTTTTTCACGCAGTTCACTCAGTCATAAACTACTTTCACGCACACCTTAGTACTCTAATGCCAGTATATACATGACAACACTTCACATAATACTCATTTCTGGCTGTCAGTCATAGGCGCTTGTCCAGTCCGGTCTCCACTAAAAAGTCTGTCAGGAAGATTATTGCCTTTTTCTGAAGATGCATCTCAGGCCATGGTCCAAGTAGTTTCTTTATTGTGAGGGGCCGTCTGTCCAAACTTGCTAATCTGTTCTTTAATTTTTCTCTTTCTTTCGCGTATTTAATGCACTCCAAAAGAATATGGCGAACATTTTCTTCTGCATGACCACAATGGCATTCCTGTGAGTTGGATCGATGTATCTTGTGCAGGAAGCTGTTTGTGTATGCTACTTCCAATCTAAGTCGGTGGATCAATGTCTCTAGGTGTCGTGGAAGGTCTGTCGCTATGGAAAATTTTCTGTGTGGATCAACTTCATAAAGTACCGTTTCCTTTGATTTAGGGCTCTCAAACCACTTCTCCATCGAACAATGGTTAGCCCCTTGCGATATAAAATGTCGAATATCCGTCCCAGATATAGGGATTGTGTAATCCCGTCCTTCCTTCAATGCTTTCTTCGCGAGACTATCAGCATCTTCATTTCCCTTTATTCCAATGTGGCTGGGTATCCATTGGAATACGATGTTGTGACCCTGCGATGAGGCATATTCCACAGTTTCTGCGATACATTGTGGTATTTCACCATTTCTGTAAGGTGATCTCACATTTCTGATTAGCTGAAGCGCAGGTTTGCTATCAGTGCATATCACCCATTTTCGTGGATCTGGATTCTCGCAGATAAGCTTAACTGCTTCAAAGATAGCCACCAATTCTGCTGTCGTCGATGAAGATTTGTGCGATAATTTGTACATCTTCTTTTCCTGAATTTCGGGTATAAAGACCGCACAGGCTGACGCTTCTTCTGTGCATGATCCATCTGTATATATCTTCGTTTTTTCATTATGCATTACATGAAGCTGTTGAAGTACCAACTGTGCCGCTACTAGAGGTGCCATGGCTGCTTTCTTCTCTATGCCGTCTATTTCACGGATAACGTTGAGAAGTGGCAGCGTCCAAGGTGGTTTTGAAGGTTTCCATTGTTTAAATTCTGGTACTACTGCTTGAAATGATGATATAGTATCCTGTAGTCTCGTTGCCGTTCTTTGTGTTAGTGCACCAGATAAAAAATGACTTTCATGTTGCGTGAAAATTCTAAATAAATTTCGAGATGTTTCTTTAGTTCGCAGTACTGCCAAAGGTGGCTCTCGAGCCTCCGCATACACTAAATCACTGGAAGTTGACCGTGGTAAACCCAGACATACCCTCAAGCTCCTTGCCAATAACAAGTGAAGTCTCCTTTCGGTGGAGGCTGGGAGTCCGTGCAGCAGGGGCAGTGAGTAAGTTACGATGGGGCGTATCCAGGCAACATGTAGGGCTAATAACGACTCTGTAGTACCACCCCATTTGGCCCCGCAGAGATGCCGGAGGATTCGAATGGCCTGATTCACTTTTTGTTCCAGGGACTGGACATGAGGCGACCATGTTAGTCTCCGGTCTAAAATTACTCCCAAGAATTTATGAGTTTTAACCATTTTAATAGGCTGATTTTGCAGCATAATCTGGAAATTTCCAGGTCTTTTTAATGTAAACGGAAGTATGGCTGTTTTGGCCAGACTCAGTGCCATACCTCTTTGTTTTAGAAAATGGTCTACATTATCCAATCCTTCTTGTAGAGTTTGTTGTATATCCAAAAACGATGGACCAGACGTCCATATACTTATATCATCAGCATATATTGAACATCTGATGTTGGGTGGAAGATTATATGGGAGCTGCGCCATGACTGCATTAAAGAGAGTAGGGCTTAGTACGCTGCCCTGTGGCACTCCTTGGTTGACGACATGTTCTGACGTTGGGCCCTCCTGCGTAACTACAAAAATTTTCCGGTGCTTCAGGAAGTCAGCGATCCAACGCAGTATCTTGCCCTTGAAACCCTGTAACGCCAGGCCTTCCAGAACGTGAACGTGACTCACTGTGTCGTATGCTCGGTGGACATCAAGAAATACAGCGACAGTGATGTTTCCTTGCGTTCGTTGGTTTTCCACATCTGTGACCAAATCCAGAATGCAGTCCATTGTGCATCTACCTCTTCTGAAGCCGGCTATGCTTTCTGGTAGTAGTTTTTTCATGTCTTGCCACCATAAAATTCGTTCATTGATCATTTTTTCCATCACTTTTGAAAAACAACTCGTCAAACTAACCGGCCTAAACGAGTCCAACTGCATAGGGCTCTTCCCTGGCTTTAGCAACGGTACTACTTTTGATATCTTCCAACTTTCCGGAACTTTTTCTTCTTGCCAAATTTTATTATAGATGTCCAACAGGTGTAATTTTCCTTCTTTGCACAAATTAGCAAGAGCAGCGTATGTAACTCCATCTGTTCCTGGTGAACTTGTTCGTTTTACTGAAGACAACACATATTGGAGCTCCTCTGGTGTGAAGCTGTCATCCAGATCTGATGAACTGATCGCAGAGGACTTTGTTACAACCGCCGAAGCTGATTCTGCTGAGGATTTATATTCGCTCGTTTGGGCGGTCTCTCCATTTGTCAGTATAAGATTGCAAAATTCTTCGGCAATCACCCGTTCGCTAACTCCTCGAGACAGCGCTAGAGCCTGTAGTGGTCTCGAGTGGACTACTGGCTGTCGGAGGGCGCGTACCATGTTCCACAGTTGAGTCGCCGAGGTAAATGGGGAAAGTGAGGCACATAAATCTTGCCACCTTTTGGTTGAAAGCTTCTGCAGTTGGTTACGCATTGTAGTGTGTACTTTCTGTGCAACCTTGAAATCTTCTAAATTACCTGACCTGCGATATCTTCTTTCAGATCGGCGTCGTATTGCCCGAAGCCTCTCATACTCAGCGTCAACACCCGAATACCCATCTGGAATGGGTACTGTACGAGTTGCTTTTGTTAGAAACTTTTTTATCTTAGATGCATACGTTTCTGCGTCAGTACAGGGTTCAAGATTTTGTCTCTGTAGTTCTCGAAAGATTGCCCAGTTTGTAATTCTTGTTGTGCGGTTATTTCTTGTTTTCTTCAACTTTGGGTGATATATGAATACTGGCAAGTGGTCACTTCCTCTTGTGTCAGCGTCTGCAGTCCAGTCTGCTCCAGCCGCTAATTCAGAGGAGCACACAGTAATGTCTAGTACGCTGCAGTAGTTATGCCCCCGTAGAAACGTTGGAGAACCATCATTTAGTATAGTGTAACCATAATCTTCGCATATTTTTGCTATAGCAGATCCCCTTACACTACAACGCTCACTACCCCACAATTCATGGTGCGCGTTAAAATCACCACATATAATTATGGGATCATGGTCAGATCTACACACTGCAGCCAACTCTGCGTATGAAACGTTTGCTTGAGGGTGCACGTAAACACTAACTACAGTTACAGTAATGTTACCAAACTTCACTTTGCATCTAACAAATTCCGGCGCATCTGTTTTTGAAGTAGCCACAAGTGTCGACGGAATATCGCGTCTCACACACAACATCACTCTGCTTTTTGCAGCAGGACGGTCTGCTTGGTACACCACATAATTGGACAAGCGAAAGTTAGTGGATACTCTTGTTTCGGAAATACACAAAATCGGAAACCCGTGCTGAGCGACGAATTTCCGAAAATCTCCACTCTTATTCTGCAAACCGTTGCAGTTCCACTGGAATATTGCACTTCTTTTGTACCAGTTAGATAGTCCGGTAGCCATGATTACGACAAGAGAAGATGCTCAACATCTAGCAGCAATTTCACTTCTGGTAAAGAACTTCTGGTAAAGATAAGCTGTGATATCTTTCTCAAGACATAAATGCTGTGACAAAATTTGGCACGTGAAAAGAACTGTTTGTTTGCTTTCAATTTAGGTACAAAGGTTATTTTAATTCAACCACGACATGATGAAAGTTGCGTCTCACTGTGGAAAAAAAACTATTTTGTGAAATGCGCGGTTTTCGCTCGTAAATTTTGACAGCTTGAGTGGTCTAAAATATTTTTTCTCCAAATATAACTTATGTGGATTAAGCATTCGCTCATGAGATATTCATTCAAAGTGCAGTATTGATATAAAATTGCACATATAACACATTTTGCTAAATTATTTGAGGCATATGTGGTCAAAAAAGGTAATAATATGACTGACCTTCAAACACTTTACGCAAGCCCTTTACTTAACTTGTAGACCAAATTTAGCACGGAAGAAGAAGAGGTACTTATGAAATTATTTTTTTCACAAACACCCAGACGACATTCTGGGAAGTTCAGGAGGCAGCCACGGGAATAAAAATGTATTTGTCTGCGAAATATTCTAGCAGTCAACTTTTCATTGCAGTAAATTAGTGCAATTTTTTTCGAATATATTTGAGATGGTCGCCAAAATGGCTGGGACGTCTGACGTAGAATGACCCTATAGCCAATTCTTTCATTATATAATCGTGTCAATGTGAGCCAGTTCAAGAACACTAGTATCACTCGCATTTTAACACGTAACTACACACTGCTTAGTTTTACAAGAAACCTGCACTGAATACCTTCTCGATGTGCATACCGTCATGTATGCTCAGTGGCATTGTGCTTTCGTGCAATATAGATAGAATAAGGATGTGTTGTTGAGCGTTGTACTGCATTTCTTTTGATAAACTAATCGAATGAGTACCATGGTAGATCTGCAGGAATACACATGTAGCTGTGTTGATGCATACTTAGCATGGAACTTGACATTCACTAAGATTGGTCGATGCATGCAGCTAATGAAACATTATCAACTTGGAGCTGCAACTTTTTTATTTCCCTGCGTGAGCAAGTTAGAAGGGTAAAGTAAGGTTCATATCTACGGCACGAAAGGTATAACGACTCTGCCACAGCGCCCTTTTCTGGCGTTTATTGCTCAGCATACCTATTCCTGCATTTCTCACTGCAGTGGAGCCCGATGCCACTGAATATGCTTGCTGTGTACTCAATTTACACTTACACATAAGAAACCAGTTAGTTATGCAGGGTGAATACTGTATGTTGCACACTGCAGAATTTCGGTCATTGTTCCTTGTGTATTTATTATAGGTTTCCGGAATTCCAATTCCTGTATAAGAAAAACAGCTTGACCCCACTTCTCTCGAATGCACCACTCATCTCAGCAGCTGAAGATGATTGTGCAAGCCGCAGTGTCTAGCTGTGGTTTTGCAATTAGAAGTATACCAACACTGGAATTACATTAATCCCACCCCAATTAAACTACCTTGTCGAATGTTCTCATTTTTAATGTCAAAATTCATACTGCGAAATATAATAGGTTGTAAATGTGACTCCAGAAACTCGTTTACTCTTTCTACGTGTTTTTTCCTATTGTATAGGTGTCATTCAACGCCATACCTCTCAGCCGCTTGCCCGACTAGCGCAAATATTTTTGAAAGTTGTGGGGATTTATTAAATATAAAACAATAAATTTCTAGTGTATAGAGAAAAAAAACTTGGTGAATGAGATATTTCAAAGTTTTGCGGAATGCCGTCAGAGCCGTGTGTCAGGCTTCTTGCAGTTTTTCTATAAATAAAGGCAGATGTGAACATATGGGCCTAATTTTTTTTCTTTGGCGTTATGTTTGGTTGAACCTTACGCTACAGCTTACTGCTTGCACTACTGTGGTGTGGTGCGTGCGTGCGTGTGTGTGTGTGTGTGTGTGAGTGTGTGTGTGTGTGAGTGTTGTGTGTGTGTGTGTGTGCGTGCGTGCGCGCCGCATCCTACTTTGTCCTTTTTGGCACAGTCTACCTACACATATATACACTGGTGTTAAGCAGCTAATTCAAGACCACGGCACCTTATTTTATCATCTGCGTTCATGCAGGTATAATAAGTGCACTGGGTGTCACGTATCATTATCTTCCTTCTTCCCTGTCAGCCAGAGAGAAGGTTCATATATGCTTCTCCCTGAGAGCAGTTGAGGCTTGGGCCAGTTGGTGATGCACATTTGATAAAATGAAGTGCTATGAATGGCTCTCCTCAACACACAAAACGAAGCGTCATCTTCTTTGTCTCACCTTTTGTTGTCCTGCTAATAGTGCTCCATTTGATTATAAGTATGCTTGTCCATGTAACTGTCATCGTTTCAAGAGTGTTTTTAGTGTTACACCTCACTCGCACGGGCGTAGCTTCATCCAAATCTCAATGTTTAGGGGTGTTCATAAACACCTATAATAGTTGGGTGTGACGTTTCTTTACACCATACGTGTTCAGGGTGTTTCTAAACACCTCATTGTTTAGGCTGTTCCTAAACACCCCAAAAGGGTGTTCCTCAACACCCTTTTAGTGTCCTATGGGACACACCCTTTTAGGGTGTGTCCCATAGGACAAAAATACGTCCTTATGAGTGTAAACATTTTTGTAGTGAACGAAGCATGCTCAAAGCATGTCTTGAAATGATTCAAAGCAGCGGATCCCATGTAACTTGGGAATTGATGTAATACAAAACATGGTGAGGAAGGGGGGGGGGAGGTTACGGTATGTGTAATTTAATTATTTAGCGACATTTTGCGGAATTACACTAGAGATACTCACAAATTCTGTACACACAGACATATGTTGAACAGTCACCTGGGTTTTATAATATATAGACCTAGTTGCTTAGTGCTTCGTAAGGATGCCTACATCCACATAGGTACTGCCAAGACTAGATGCGTTCAGGTGATATATAGCGGTTGTGCTTGAGAGGATGGTGACCCCGGCCAGTGCTACGTAGACCAACTGCAGTGCTTTGTGCTCAAGTATACAATACACGTTGACCTAACGTGATGCCCGAGTCATAGGATGGCATAAATAATGTTTATAGTACTAGGAAGCCAGCACCGCAACCACAAATGCCGTTTACCAAAATTACGCCTGCATAGTCTATTTTTACTAAGCAATATCAAAACCTGGCATGGCTCCTGTATCGAATACTTTATTATCAGGAAGAATTCTAGGATTCGATTACTTCTGATATTTATTCTTTTTACTTTCTGGGTCAACGCGTCTGATGTCACGTTTTCTTAGCGCTCTTTCATTTGAATTACCAGTGTGTTCTCACCGTTACTGGGCAGATATAGAGAAGCCCTGCATCCACTACTTTCGAACGCAGTGTCTAGTTGAAGCTCACATGTATGTTTCTTGTATGTTCTCTTCTTTTTATCCGAGTCTCTACTTTTCGTTCCTCGATCTTCTTTTCCTAGTGGAGGATAGCAAACCGGACGCTCGTCTGGTTGAGGTTCCTGCCTGTCCTTGTTTTTTTGCTGCTTGCTCCTCCTCTGCAATTCCCTCTGGCGCATACCCGGATACCGCTGCTCGGAGTATACGGGTATGGGTCAGAAGTGTTTGGAGGAAACGGTTTGAACCATACACGCGAGCATTCGCACGTTATTCATTTCATGATCAGCCACAGATATTCGTCAATCCCTCCTACACTCCCGCACTAATGTTCGTATACCTCAAGTAGGGGATCACGAAAGCACCCAGACGTATAATGGTAGCCAGCTTAGCTAACTATTTCAGAGTGACAGACAGACAGACAAACAGACAGATAAATAAATAGATAGATAAATAGATAGATAGATAAATAGATAGATAGATAGATAGATAGATAGATAGAAACGCTCAAATGGCTTCGGTTCACTGAGAAATGCTTCAAATTTAGTGACTGAACAGGTCACACGGAACAGCTTAATTATCTGGGCGATGAGGACCTATTGTTATAGATTTAGTGTGGCGCGAAATGTCCTTAGTGCACGCAAATTACAGCCTTTGCCAAGTGTCAATTTGATGAGAGCTAGAAAAGTTATACTACCGTTATTTCAAATTCTCCCCGCTTTACCGAAAAAGTGGCTCGTAACCCATGGTCATTTTTGCTGAGAATGGCAGTTACGTTGATTTTCTTGCCCTCCCATGAGTTTTACTTTATTGGGGTCATCTGATTTCTTCATAATCACATGCAACTAATCAATATGGTTTCACACTTTATTGGTAAGAAATTGTTAGTGCCGTTGTATCACTTATTGTGCTGTCTGTGTTAAACTACATACCGTATATGCCCACCTGCTACGATAGCTTTGAGTATTTACGTATAAATGAGTGATTATTATTTATTACAATATTAAATTTAATAAATTAAATCATCATTATTCGCAAGGAAGTTTATTATTCGCCTTTCTGAACCCACTTAGACTTTCTAAAATAGTTCCTTATTGTATTTTCACGTGATATACGAGACGCAAAGTATAAATGTCCCCCATGTCATCAGTGACCTAAGACAAGCCCCTGTTTTAAATCGGTGGAGGCAATGGTGCTCACGGTTGATGTGTCACCTTCGTCAGGGGCCTAAGTGGCTTTATTCATGTGCCACAAATTTATGTGTATGTTTCCAGATCGCGTAAAAGGACTTAAAGCCGTAGTTGCGTGTTACTGGTACTACGGCTTTAATTCTTCGTAAATACAAGTAAATGCAAAAACTTGGCCAAGAATATTAGGGTCAAACTTGATCGTTGAAAAAAAGCTGAATTGCAGCACCTTGTTGGCGAAAGTTATGTTTTATGTGTTTAGCGCGTCAATACGCATAGTTATAGTCATTTTGGCCCATTTTACGAAGCGTGTTGTTTCTGCTATACTATTGGGAGAACACTAGGAATGGCATGGATCTATTTCATGTGGAAATGTGGAACTCAATATGTCAGATGTACGCGCAAAGTTTACTCCATATGTTAATTACAGCGTTGAATGAGAGCTGCATGCGTACGAAGAAAACATTTTGAATTGTAAGGTTTTACTCGGGGTGATTTAAACGTTTGAAGCCACTCGGTGTTGGTATGAAATGATCCAATTTCGCTAAGAATTGGGATATTATTCGGCTGCCGTTCTCGCAATGCTTAGAGGAAAAAAATAGATTTCAACGTTTATTTTTGAGAAAAACTGTATTGGTTACTAGAGGATGCTTGCGTACAAAACGTCACAGCTTTGCCGCAATGGTGAAGCGATGAATGCGATAGCAAGAAATTTGAAGTTCACGCGAAGAATGGTAAGCAGATCAAAACGTGCCCTTTGTGCCTCACACGTATAAGTGTCTCAGTTGTTACTTCACTGTGTCTCAAAAGCACGTCCTTTTCGCATACTGAGACTGTGCAGCTAGTGCAGTGACCGTTGCGTGCCCGGTAACTACAACAGAATGGTTCCGGTGAAACCTCAAGGCGTACGTCTCTCCCAACCACGAGATAACCGTGGGCACGCGTGAGTGTTCACCCCGCTTTCTTCTCAGCTGGGAAAAGTACGAATGGTAGAAGAGAGTGCGCGCCGCCGCGTCATCACAATCTGGTGACGCGCGCTCATTGCGCAATCTGGCTGCTGCCCCGCCGCGGTGGTCTAGTGGCTAAGGTACTCGGCTGCTGACCCGCAGGGCGCGGGTTCGAATCCCGGCTGCGGCGGCTGCATTTCCGATGGAGGCGGAAATGTTGTAGGCCCGTGTGCTCAGATTTGGGTGCACGTTAAAGAACCCCAGGTGGTCTAAATTTCCGGAGCCCTCCACTACGGCGTCTCTCATAATCATATAGTGGTTTTGGGACGTTAAACCCCACATATCAATCAATCAGCAATCTGGCGGCTAATGCTGAAAACACCTTAGTTCTACCGAAGTGGGCGTCACCAGCGGTATGTGGTAGATATAAATAGCTTGGGGTTTCCACCTTCAAGGAGGTTCTCCTTCCTGTTTCAGCGGCTAAGGCCTCGCACTCACAAGAAAGTGGTCAGACATTCGATTACGCATACCGTATTATTTTTCTCAATTACTATTCTTTCTTGAGTTATATGTACAGATACGTATACCTAAACGCTGAAGGATGCCGACCTCGATGACGACGCTGGCGGCAATATCCAGCCGAGAGTGAGGATATAGTTGATATCGCAGCACGGCGAGTGGAAGATTTATTGAGAGAGCACGAAAGAGAACGGCAACTCATCGTCGGCGCCGAAGAACCAGACGTCAAGCTGGGGCAGCCCCCATGATGGTTTTGTGTGCATGACGCTGGGTGGCGGTGCCATTTGCCTCCGGGCTCTACTCGGTGAACCGTATGCGTCTGCGCCGTTTCTTCTGGCCACGAACGGTTCGAGTGGCAGAAGTGGGAGAGTGCAGATGAACCGCGTGCCTGCTTGTTTTCAACCACGCGCACACCCACGTGGAGTTGCTCGGGGGATTTCAAGCTGAATGGTCGTGCCGCGTGCGGTCTCCGACGCCAGAATAGATCTCGCCGACTGGTTCGCCATCCGCGACCTCCTGACGCCGTGAAGCTCTCGCTGTGGTGCCCCGTCCTCGGAACCTACAACCGGCCCCAAAATTTCATATCTCCTTATTTTAGGGGCGAGCCATGTCTCCTGTATGTTGGCGTGACACATTAATACTGGAAGCACCCGGTAGGGGGCGGGGCGGTGCCAGCGCTCGCTCCTGGCGCGTGCTACGGTTTGAAAAAAGACCGCGGGGGGCACGCTGCTCTTTCTCTCTTGAGACAGTGGCGGTCATGGAGTGCGCAGCGCGGCTGCGTGGCCACGCAGTCCAGAGTTTCAGGCTCACAGAGCGGCTGCAGCATGGCAGCGTAGACAAGCGGACCAGACTTGCGGGATCGCGAAGCTGCAGTGGCACGGAAACTTCGGCAAGCTGATCCAGAGGCTGCGAGGGCTCGTGCAGCTGCAGTGAAACGGCAGTGCTGGCATTGTGCGGGGGAATTCACAGTTAAAGATCCCCCGGAAAATCGCCCACTTGTCATCGTTCACTTCGTGAATATGCTGTGATTTTTTTTCTGTCGTT
This sequence comes from Rhipicephalus annulatus, assembly GCA_013436015.1. NCBI lineage: Eukaryota > Metazoa > Arthropoda > Arachnida > Ixodida > Ixodidae > Rhipicephalus > Rhipicephalus annulatus. Next base: position 90,831 of record WOVY01002299.1, on the reverse strand, counting down.
TGCCTGTTGTATTTCTTTTTCTACATATTTCCACTGTTGTTACCTCCCCTTCCTCCCTCCCCTACAAGGCACTGTGCCATGTCGCACCAGAGGAAGAAAGATATTAAGTGCCTTTTTCCTCTTCTTAAAATCGCCACCACAACCACGCGCCTGTCGTAAGCAGCTGAGCACCCGCCGCCAGCGCTTGCTTTCTGAACGCGTCGTCGGTCTCGTTGTCAAGCAATTATCGTGGTCTCTCAGGCGCAAAGATATTTGCGTTTCTTCGTGCTGCATTCCTGTCCGAGTCCTCACGAGAAAGAGAATGACATCATGGGCCTTCGAAGAGAGCGAACTGCTAATTGCCTTTGTGGATTAGGCCCTCACCGATAAAAGCAAGCCTGCAATGAACAGAGCTTCAGTCTATCGACCAAATGGCGTTGTAGCGGATCCGACATTCCGGGTGGCCCGGCTTCCCCTAGCGAATGCAGCTGTTGATTTACGGTGCCTTTACGAGAAAGAAGCGGCGCTGTGTCTCGCATGTGGAACCATTCTGCTGGAAAGCCTCATCTAACCATTTCGCGGGTCATAATAATTTAAAACAGTGAGCTTCCAAATGCACCCTCAGTATCAAGATAACTTTAATGCAACAGCCTTGCAGTGTCATCAGCCAAGCCACTGGCTTTTCTGCGCCTCCTTCACGTGACCGAATTTTTTTCGCTGCTATTATGGCATCAAAAAGGAACATTCTAAAACAATATCATAAAACCATAATTATGAACACCCCACAGAAGGCCGCGGTATACACCTTGTATTAGTTCTATGTCATCCTTTATTTCCTGTGTTGTAGAATAATGATGTACAAATATCAATAAACACCAAATAAATTTACGTCTTGCCATCAGTGCATGTTCTGTACGTTCGCACTTCGCCTTCCATGATGTCACGCACCAAGCGGGCGGAAGCTGGAAGTGGAAGAAACCGCCTCGGTACAGGTGCCGTGCCACACCGGCGGCACGCCAAATGGTCCGTACGCCTCATCCGAGGTGGTACATAGTTGACGAGACCAGGCAGAAGCACATGATGGTAGCTGTGGTGACAAGCTTGGTCGAGACATCGGCAAAAACGTGGAAAGTGACCCACGTGGCTGTTGCAAAAGCCAGCGCAATTCACAGCTTAGCGTGGGCCGATGTTTTAGCTGCGATGGCGGGGACATCATCGCGTTCATGGCTACTGCGTCTGGGGGCGTCCAGGATACAACAGCAAGTTCTGGTGGAGGCGCTTGTGTCCATGCTTTTGCAACTGCTTTGAAAGTTCAGTTTCTCCCTCATTCTTTCAGCACGACCACCAGGCCCCCCTGGGAACTTCTGCAATGCTACATTGCCTGCTCCAAATTTGCTGCAGCCCACTTGATAAAATCCTGGAGTGCGCCGTCATCGTCTTTTTACGACGCGAAGCGCGAGTGCTTCACAGTAACACTGATGATGACTTACTTTTTTCCTTCTTCGTGCGTGTCCGCCACCGAGTGGAAACCCCAGGTGGTAAAAATTTCTGAAGCGCCCCGCTATGGCATGTCTCGAATATTATGTGGTTTGGGAATGTAAAACATCCAATAATAATAATAATAATAATAATAATAATAATAATAATAATAATAATAATAGTTATTATTATTACTATTATTATTATTATTATTATTATTATTATTATTATTATTATTATTATTATTATATTTTGGCGTGTGCATGTGGAGGGGAATGGGAGAGTAATGAGGCAGCACTTCAAAAAATATGTTTTTTAATATACTCATTTCAAAATATTCTTCACTGTATCTACAATCGCTCTCTTTTTGTCAAAAATATAATACGCATATATGTTATTAGAGTGCCAGATACTTTCGATTCCTGCTGTATCTAAGATAATAAAGCTAGTTGCTAATTGTTCATAGTTGGTGCCATAATATGTCGAAACCAATTTGCTAATTCCTCTCGGGTGTATTACCCTTTATCCTCAGGTTGCACATATTTTGATTTTATAATAAAGAACTGAGACAGCCAGAACTGTTATTTGAGACCAGGTAGGAGCGTAGGCCTCGCCAGCGATAGCACTGACAACACCTGGGGCGAGCGTTTCGTGCATGGCACTGACGATGTGATTGCCGAGCTTTCCATGACCCACTACTTCTTCATTACATATTTCCCCCTCGCTGTAGACGGAGCCAAGTAGGTGTGGTTCGTTATACGTTATACAAGTGGTTCGTTATATGGTTTGAGACGATCCACGTGTATGATTTCGTGGCCTCGGTGACGCAGGTCCACAGAGGGCGAGAGGGGTTCGATGAGATAAATGACAGCGGAAGTTTGCTCTATGACGTGATAAGTTCTATGGTACCTGCTGAAAAACTTTGTAGAGGTACCAGGAGCAGCAGTGCGAGGCACCCATAATCAAACAAGAAAGTTGGGCGAAAACTGGCAATGGAACCGTCCATCGTCGTGACGAAATTTCTGTAGCCCTTGTTCTTGTGTTGTAAGGGTGCGAGCTAATTTCCGACATCCTTCCGCATACCGAACGGCTTCGGAAACTGGTGTGCCTTCGGATGAGTCGAGTCGGGAGGGGAGAATGGTGTCAACTGGAGGTGATGTCCCTCGACCATAAAGATAAAAGAAGAGAGAAAAGCCTGTCGTCGCTTGTGGTGCCGTGTTGTAAGCGTACGTAACGTAGGGAAGGATAAGATCCCAGTTGGTGTGATCGGAGGTGACATACATAGTAAGCATGTCGCCAAGAGTGCGGTTGAAACTTTCAGACGATGCCTGCAATCACGTGGCTGCGCCTTCAAGATGTACGTACTCAACCTCCATAAACAGCCTTGCTTTGTGAACCTCAGGCCATCATCATGAAGGGCGAGTCAAGACGGAGCCGAAGTAATCGTGAGGACTCCCATCTCGCGAGCATCCAGACGATGCCTGCAATCACGTGGCGGCACCTTCAAAATATGCATAGTCGGCCTCCATGAAATGCTTTGCCTGGCAAATATCGGGCCGTCGTGGAGGGCGAGTCAGGACTGAGTAAAAGTAATCGTGAGGGCTCCCGTCTCGCCAGCCTTCAGACGATGCTTGCAATCACGTGGCTGCGCCTTGAATGTGTACGTACTCGATCTCAAAGTTCACGTGGAGCGCCGTGACGCAAAATAAAATGTTGCAGCAGGAAAGACGCAACGTCACGTGCCGTTGCGGCTTGTAGAGCAGCCGTTTCTGCATATGTCGTGAGGTGGTCGATCGCGACAATAATCTAGTGATTCCCCGCTGATGTATATAGGAACATAAAGGTCTATTCCAACCTGGTCGAATGGTGACACTGGGCACGGTAACGGCTGCATTGGTGCAGTAGGATGGCTAGAATCGTGCTTGCGGTGTTGGCACTGTGTGCAAGATCGAATGTACTTTTGAACGAATGTGTATATGTCGCACCAATAAAACCGAAAACGTAGCCTGGCGTAGGTTTTAAACAAACCGGCGTGTGCACACTGCGGATCGGCATGGGAAGCAGCACGTACGCTGGCACAGAGATGCCTGGGTATGACGAGTAGCCATTCGCGGCTGTCAGGGTGGTAGTTGCGGCGATAAAGTATTCCATCACGGATGGCGAAGTGAGAGGCTTGTCGGTGTAGCGCTCGAGATGGCGGGCGGGTGAGTGTTTCAGATAGGTAATCCATAAAAGATGCAATCCACGAATCTTCTCACTGCTCCACAGTCATGTCGCTGCATCCTCATAGTGGAATTAAGTTGTCTTGGATGGAGACACTCGCAATACCAGTAGAATCACGGTGAACGTGAAAGAGCATCGGCATCGACATGCTTCTGGCCTGAGCGATAAATGACACTGATGTCGTACTCTTCGAGCCATAAAGCCCATCGTGCCAAGCGTCCAGAGGAATCCTTGATGGAGGATAACCAGCAGAGCGCGTGGTGGTCGGTAACAACATCGACAAGGCGGCCGTACAGGTAAGGCCGACATTTTTTAATGACCCAGATGATCGCTAGGCATTATTTCTCAGTTACTGAATAATTTGCTTCTATTCTTGTAAGAGTGCGGCTCGCGTACGCAACAATGTATTTTTGGTAACCACGTTTTCGTTGGGCGAGTACAGTGCCAAGACCGACACCGCTGGCATCCGTATGTATTTCTGTGGGAGCGCTTGAATCGAAATGGCGCAGATTGGATGGTGTTGTAAGCAGTTCATGGAGTTTCGCAAAGGCACTGTCGCAGGCTGGAGACCACGCAGATAGATTGCGGTCTCGCTGAAGTAGGTTTGTCAAAGGTACCATGATCGAGACGAAATCCCGGACGAAGCGGCGAAAGTATGAGCAAAGCCCAATGAAACTATGCAGCTCCTAGAGAGACGCGGGCCTCGCGAACTCGCGAACAGCCCGTATATTAGCGGGGTCAGGGAGAGCGCCATTCTTCGACAAAACGTGTCCAAGAATTGTCAGCTTGCGTGCTCCAAAGTGACACTTCTTCAAGTTTAGTTGAAGTCCTGCTGCAGTGAGACAGCGTAGAACTTGTTCGAAGCGACGAAGGTGTGTGGGAAAATCGGGCGAGAATACCACCACATCATCTAAGTAGCACAAACATGTGTTCCATTTAAGGTCTCGTAGGATAGTGTCCATCATGTGCTGAACTTTGGCCAGCGCATTGCATAGGCCGAACGGTATCACGTTAAATTCGTATAAGCCGTATGGTGCTATAAAGGCAGTTTTTGGCCTTTCATCCGGATTCACGGGTACTTGCCAATACCCAGAGCGTAGATCAAGGGAAGAAAAGAACTCTGCGCCTTGTAAAGAGTCGAGGGTGTCATCGATCCGAGACAAACGATAAACATCCTTTCGAGTTATTTTGTTTAAACGACGATAATCTACGCAAAAGTGTATTGTGCCATCCTTCTTTTCAACTAAAACAACCGGCGACGCCTAAGGACTGTTTGATAGTTGAACGACGCCGCGCGTTAGCATGTCACCTACTTGTTCATCGATGACACGGCGTTCTGTCGGCCAGACATGGTACGGTCGCTGCCGTAATGGTGGGTGATTACCTGTGTCGATCTGATGGCACATAGCAGATGTTCGACCTACAGTACCGCCGTGACTGTCAAAAGATGGCCGAAACTTGTCAAGGAGGCTCAAAAGCTCACACCCCTGTTGTGGATTTAGGCCTTCGTAAATGACACGGTTGAAAATGTCAGCAGTGGAAAGGTCATTCACGAAACTAAGCTGGTCGGTGGCTTGGTCGAGGAGGGTGCAATTCGGGGTCTGGTGTGTAGGGAGTGTACATGTGATCGTACACATGTGGACGTGGGTTTTCACGTGAGTGGAGTGGGCGGCGGCGGCACAGACGTGCGACGTGTCTGGGTAGACCCCACAAAAAGCAGATTGGTCGGTTGTCGGCAGTGCACCATGGATTAGGGGCTCAGTGGACTGGAGGTCGTGGCGGCTGGGCGGCGTAAACAGGAGCAGGCAGTGGAAGCGGCGCTCGGAACGTCTGTGGACATGCTCGTGCTGCTGCTTCGGCGTACGTCAATGGTGCATTGACTGGTGGCACCAGCTGCGTAGGAAGGACCTCAGACACTTGGTGTTGTATAATAGTCTCTAGTGTAAGGCTAAGTGTCGCGCTATGCTCCGGTGAGCCGGAGACGAGCGAGAGTTGGTGGGCAACTTCTTCGCGCTCAAAATCTTTGATCTGCGAGAGGAGGATGAAATCTTGCGAGGGTGTTAAGCCGCACATCGATTCCTGATGTGGGACAGCGCGGCGGGTGACGAGACGTTGCCGGCAGAGCTCATCATAGCTTTGGCAGAGCTCGGTTACTTGGGCGACAGTTGCCGGGCTTTTTCAAATGAGCATCTGGAATGCGTCTTCGTCGATACCCTTAAAATTATGCATGATGCGGTCCAGCTCTGCCATGTTCGCATCGACGCGTTTGCACAAGTCAATGACGTCTTGCATGTAACTGGTGAAATTCTCACCGGGCAGTTGAGATCTTGACTGAAGGCGCTGCTCCACACAAAGTTTGCCGACAGCAGGACGACCAAAGACTTCGCTTAACTTTGTCTTGAAGGCTGTCCAGGTTGGAACATCAGTTTCATGGTTCCGAAGCAACAAGTGGGCAATGCCACTGAGGTAAATGCCAATGGTGGCCAGTCTCGTGGCTTCGTCCTATTTGATCAAGACACTCACGAGTTTTTAGGTAACCACTTTTTCTTGAAGGCTGTCCAGGTTGGAACGTCCGTTTCATGGTTCCGAAGCCACAAGTAGGCAATGCCACTGAGGTAAATGCCGACGGTGGCCAGTCTCGTGGCTTCGTCCCATTTGTTCAAGACACTCACGAGTTCTTAGGTAACCAGCCAGTCGTCAAATTTGTGATCGTCAGTGCCGCTGAATATGAGAGTGTCCCGCTGACAGACCGCATAGAAGCACACGATGGCCTGGGGAGCCATAGGTGGAGGGCTTGTGGCAGATTCAGTGTTCATGGCGGCAGGTCGAGTCGGGCTTCGCAACTCCAGGATTGCAAGGAGACCCAGCACCTTCACCAATTAAATAAAAAACTGAGACATCCACAACTGTTATTTGAGATCAGGTAGGAGCGCAGGCCTAGCCAGTGATAGCAGAGACAACGTCTGGGGCGAGCGTCTGGTGCTTAGCACTGGCGATGCGATTATCGAGCTTTGCATGACCCACTACTTCTTCATTACAATTTGAATTTCTGAATCACACAAAGACTGGAAGTCAGCATCCCGGGAGTCACCTTATTCGTTTTTGTGTGCGATGACTGCAGCGTACACTGGTGACGGTGAACGACATCGCCACGAAGAATTGCTGCTGCTGTTGTACGCTCTAACTAAATACTATTTTTATCCAACAACCAGCAACATTTTTCATCTGATTTGCCTCGGTTTTAGACTTCACAGGTGGGATACGTACAATCACTCTTTGGTCTCTGAGATGCCAAACTGTGTTCCTACCGTTAACAATGCAAAAATCCCTGCCGTTAACAATGCAAGGCAGAATCTCGAAATCATTTTTAGTGATATATATCTAAATATTGCAAAATATTGTCTTCACTTTTACAAATGACCTTCTGCAACAGCACCTAGAAGATATAAATATTATCAATATTAAACCTCTAGATGTCTCACAATCTGAAGAAAAATCTTGCATTGGCATTTCTTCGATGTTAAACTGATCCTTCTCACTAAGACTTTCCGATCTCGTCAGTACTTCTGGCACAATTTATAACAATGATTAAGGCAATAATAAAGCTCAGCCCGCCAATATCAAGCATGGACATAGTTCTACGCACTCGCCTTTAATAGTGACTCGTATTTATCAAGCACGTTTCATTTCTGGTTGTAACTAATATCACTTTATTCAGAATAATATGGCTTCCGAGACACAAGGGAATAAAAAATGAATGAAATGGTGAACACTGTGGAGCATGCCACTCTCAATGTTCTGGTACTTTCAATCATTCTCACAACAGCATACGTGACCGATTTATATGGCGTGCCATAATTCAAGACTCTGGTAAAACATTAAAGGGGCCCTGATACACTTTTTCACGAAACCAAGGAATGAATTCACTGGAAGAGCTTATTGCTTCACGAATATAACGCCGCATAACATTTTAGGAATCCGTCCAGTGGGAGAGGAGTTACAAAGTTTTGTCGCATGCTGCAATCGCAATCTCTGTTTTCTCATCCCGATGAAAGTGCTGGAAGCTAAGCAGCGAGGGATGGCAGGGCCAGAGAAAAACGTCACGCGCGCTTCGTAACCTTGAGCACTTCTTTTCTTTTTTTTTCTTCAAATGCTCGGTCTTTTTAGGGTGATCGAACGCACACGCGTAGAAAAGTGGCAGCCACCCGCGACAATCTCTGTAACGAGTGAGCGCGCCAAGTTCAAATCATCTAATGGCTGATAGATGGGTCGTTGACTTAACGTCATTTGTCCAAAGAACAGAAATCAATTTTCAGCTGATTTTGATAGCTTATTGAGAATTGCAGGCCGCGTGCTGTGGTATAATATTTGGATCACCTGTTGTCGGGAGCCTCTACTACCAATCGGCATCGTTTTCTGACAATGCCCAAAAAGTGTTGCAGGGCCGCTTTGATCACTCAGCAAAATCAATATTGACACCTTTTGTTTTCTTGGCGTAGGAAGTTCTGGTAAACATGCAAAGGAGAAGTTATATTAACAAAATTACGCTGTAGAGTTCCAAGGCTAAAATATTACATGCGTATAGAACTGGTCTGGCTCCATCCTCGCTTTGCTCATTTATTAACAATATTGAAACAATGGAGCATTATTTTTATCGTGTAGTAGCTTCAAGTCACCGAGGAAAAACATTCCTAAAGCGGCTTTTACTCGAATTAGGTTAGAATTTATAATTTCAAATATTTTTTGGGGAGCCCCCTTATTAGGTCGTTGTCACCGAGATATCTGTTTTGCTGTACAAAGATCCTTAATCGAATGAGGGTGGTTTTGATTGAAAATCTCTCAATGGGAAAAATTTATATCTTCTAATCATTTTGTAATTCTATAGATTTCAAAGTAATATGTGATCTCCTTTAACTAATTACTCGTTTTTTGGCTAATCCCCCTGATGGGGTGTGAGAAATGCTTTTAGGCTATCATCATTACTATCCTGTTTTAGAAGCGCTCGAGATTTCAACCTGAAGAAAAAGAAGAACGCAAGTGCCAGGGCTCTATTTCATGTACAGCCTTGCGTGGAGCTGAAGAAGGAGACGGCCCGTGTGGACGGCCTAGCGTTGCAGCTCCTGCGATCTCCAGCAGGCTGGCGTGTCTACCGAAAGTACGAAAGAACGCGGTGGCCTCGTCTCCAGAGACTCGGGGTCGTCGCAGCACCGGTGAGATTATGGGCACAGTAGCGTCGGCACCGCTGCTTGCGGCTACGCACGGTTCTTGCCGACGCGATGGCAGCCATGAACGCGATCGCGCTGACACCGCCAAAGTATCGGCCAGCACAAAGGTGCGACTTGTGCTCACCGTCATCTACGCAGACCCTCACTATAACAACCAAAGCGATCTACCCCGTCTTCACCTTGGGCCTGGTCGCGACCACCAACACCAAAGTATCTGCTGAAGCTCAACTGCATGCCAAGTGGGCAGTTTCATCGCACCTTAATCAGAACTTTCGGTGAAACCCAACATCAACGCCACCATCACCGAGTACAATATAAAGTATTTATTACATGGCACACCGTGCGATGCTCTGCTTCTTTACCATATATCGTTACGTGCGTGCGTGCGTGCGTGCATGCATGCGTGTGTGCGTGCGTGTGTGTGTGTGTGTATGCTTGTGTGTATGTGTGTGTGGGGGGGGGGGTTAGAGACTGGGGTTTGACTGCATCGCACCCCGGTCACTAGTCGTTGCGGCTCATTGTGTGCGAGTCTCGTCGTACGTAGCTGGCTGCCGCCACCGAACCTTTTTAGCCCATATTGCAGGGAGGAAGGGGCATTGTTTGGGAGATATACACAAAGGTTTCATTTACATAGACTACATACAAAAGAGTTACATCTTGACAGCTTTCTTTTGAAAAGCTCTCTCTCAAAAAAGATCTATATTAAAAAAATCTGAACTCTCTACGAGGGCTGATTATAAACAACCTCGTTTCTCCAGATCCATGTATGAGGGAAAGGAAACCAAATTAGATGGTGCAATCTCTAGACATACACCACTTTCGACGGGGCCGCCCGCACCCGCCCACGTTAGTGTCCTTGACTGAGGCGAAGTCACCATACCTCCCCTGCAGCACTACGGTGGACCTTCTCTGGCGTGAAAAGGTCGTCGGCGTGACTGGTCTTGCACTCATACTTGCATCAAAAGGAGCACAGTGACGCCGCTGTTCCTTCTAAAATTCGCGAATAAAACACATTCTGGTCAATTGCGACATCGGACTGCAGGGCGCTCTCCTTCCCAACCATGGAATAAAAATACCCAGACTTGAACGGTTTTACGCAGGTTTGCAGCCCCTTGGCAACTCGTTCGCAGTACACGGCATTCCGCTCCCCTTTTCGGCCAAAGCGCTTTACCTAACAGTGTGCGCGCCCTGTGAGGGCTTCTGCAGAAATGCGCAAAATGGCATTCCTGCAAAGTTATTTTGCAACCGGAAGGAAAAAGAAACCTTTCGGTTCCTGACTTCTTTTCTTTCTCACTGTGTTTTACCACTTCTATATTCCAGTGAAGGCACGCAATTGTGGCAAAACGCTTTTCCCCTCCAACAATGACTGTAGGGTTGTCTCACCTTGAACGAAGCATCAGATCGCATAACGGGCGTAAAGTAGCATGTCGTTCGTAAATAAGAAAGTGGGCGATGGCAAACATTGACTCCGAAAAACAGAATGGAAACAACCTTTTGGTTGGAGAATAACTTTTCAGGAAAGTCGGCTTGGAGATTTGCACAAATGGTCTACTGATGACATAGCCACGACGTCTGAAAAAGGCTTTGTATGTGTGAAAAGCCTGAATGAGGCTTTGTACGTTACAGATGTTCTACCTATCCTTGAATATGCCTGTACTGTGTGTGATTCTCATGGTCAAACTTTAAATCTATAAACTTGAACGTATGCGAAACCGCGCTGCGTGGTTTGTCAGTAATATATACAATTTTAACTCCACTGTTACATGCATTAGGAATAACTCCTAATGGGAGCGTCTTGATCAGCGCAGTAATATCCTTGCGGCGTAAGTTTTCTATTTTATATTCTGTAATAAAATCCACAATAACAAGAGTTTATACATGATGAGCCCACACTACAGCTTACATAGAAATGATTTCTCAGAAAAAAGAAACATCCACGAGCTCAGCTGACGTACTGGTGCCTTTGCAAATTCTTTTTTTTCTTTTACCATTCGCGAATGCAATATTTTGAAGGCGTGTGTTGTTTATCTTGCATCTGATGCTTTTTGTTCGTGACTACAACATTTGCGCTTTTTGTCAATGCGCAGGAGCTGCTGCGCAAATGTATGCCGTTTTTGGCGGCGCGAACATGCGCCTATGTTCGACTGCAATACTGCTTTTTTTCATCACCCCCCTGCAATATTGCCCACTTAATTGATGTAGGTTTCACTAATAAATAAATAAAACCCCGATTGATTGATATGTGGGGTTTAACGTCTCAAATCCACCATATGATCATGAGAGACGACGTAGTGAAGGGCTGCCGAAACTTCGACCACCTGAAATTCTTTAACGTGCACCCAAATCTGAGCACACGGGCCTACAGCATTTTCGCCTCCATCGAAAATGCAGCCACCACAGCCGAAATTTGATCCCACCACCTGCGGGTCAGCAGCCGAGTACCTTAGCCACTAGACCACCGCGGCGGGGCATAAATAAAACTTCATCGAACACAATGGAGTGCCTGATATGTACAATTATTCAAACTCATGTATAAAACGACGGAGCGTCGTGCTAGAAACTGCACGAGTGACCTATGAAGTTTAAAACTGGCCATATATGAGCTTCCGCGCAAATAATGCGCGTGTGTTGCAGATTGAGTTCTTTCTTATCGTCGTGATAGTGATAAGAGCTTTGGCTGTTGGAAGCGCTGTCATCTATATATCGCCAAAAAAAAGTGGAATCTAAGGCATTGGTGCCTCTTGTGCTTTAAACAATTTATTCGTGGTTCGTGGTATCTTCTCACAACGAGTACGGTTCATGTCTTCGTATTCCTTGCTTTTTATGCTTTTGTGCTAAAGCATTCAAAGCGTTTTTGATGGTCAAAGTGGCTCTTCGCTTAAATCGACGAGGAAAAAAATGCAAGTGAGGTGCATTGTTGGTGCTGAGAATCCGCACATGTGGAGTTTTTACAACTTCAGGTGTCGCTTGATCGTGCATATCTCAGCGCAAAGCACCGTCGTTAGAGATATGTTAGCTCGCCACTTTGCAGCCGTGGCGACGTCCATGTAGAGGGCTCTAGCAGCTGGATTTTGCTAGAGTTAATGTATATGTTTGCTTTAGGTAGCAGAATTGCGCATGACTTTCTTCCGCCACTCGCGTCGCTATGCACCGAGCGCTGCCACGTGATGCGAAGTGAATTCAAAAGTTCCAAGTGACAAAGCGAACTTTACGTGCACGATGTCACGGCGCCTGCTCCTTCTCTGGCCGTGCCAACTTCGGTCTAATCGTGTCTCACCATTTGTGCATGTGCGGGTGCTTACAGAACGCAAATTTTATCTAACGTAAACCACCTGCTTGATAGATTTAACGTTTGCGGCGATATGTCCCATAACCACCTTCGATCGTAGGTACTGACGATATACGCATTCCGGAGAGTCTGGACATTGCCATACTAAGCCGAAGTGCGAGTGCCAATAGCGATTAAATTGTTTCAGCCGGGTTACCAAGAATAGTGTGGCCAGAACAGCGAAGCCGCATACGTGCGAGCACCTGACAGTTTGGATAGGTGGTGAAATCTAGTCGGATTAAAATGAACCAGTCAATCACAAAAGTTTTATGGCAGAAACTATGTACATCGGGCTTCTGGTGTAAAAACGGCGCAGTGGCGTTTTTTGAATGAGTGACATTTTGAATCATTTTCACCTCATTTATTTAATTGTTGAGTTTAACGTCTCAAAACAACGATATCATTATGAGAGACATGATAGTGAAGGGCTCCAGAAATTTCGACCATCTGGGGTTGTTTGTTGTGCACCTAAATCTAAACACATGGGTCTAGGTTTTTTCGCAACCTATAGAATACACCGCCTCGCTGCAACAGTGTAATGCCCAGCGCGCGCGCTGCCGCACTCCGCCCGCGCCAGAACATCGCTCGGTATTTTTCTCTGCGTGTGCGACAAGTGACTTCACTGCACAGCCGTTCAACATAATGGTGGACCCATGCGGAACTCTGCGCGCGTAGGGAGCTCACACAGTAACTGTAGCTTTTACTCTGTGGTGCGACGCCTTAATTGAGGCAGTTCCGGGCTCTCACAAGGTCATCCTGACTACTCTCACGTGGTGTGTTATGGCACTGGCATAGCACATGAGAGCGCGAAACTGCCACAGTCACCGCGCAGCCTGCTCGCACGCTCTACACTGACGTTGGTCGGGCTGTACAATTAAAATGAGCGATTGTTAACACAGGTGTGCAATCTGTGGAATATGCATAACGCGACCACATACATTCAAAAAAGATATTTCGCACACACAAATGACTGCTAATTGGGATCGTACTACAACTGATACATAAACTCTCAAAAATGGTTGAACTGCTGGAGTGCGCATGCTGGTGCGAACAAGGGGCAGTTGACAAGACTTTCGATATAGCACATTATTGGCAACAAATTTAGCAAGTACTAAGCACCAGCGCAGAACCTCTTGTTCTAGAGGAACGAAGAGCTTTGCTCTGTCTACTGCCTTTCCGAAAAGTGAATTTCTCGAAAACTGTCTTTACACTTTCAAATTACCGGATATCTAGAACATACATGCGCTAACTAGACGTAATCAGTGCATCTCAAGGGAACACTTGAGTGCCCCTTGCTGTTATTACGCTGTATCCATACGGCTAGCGTGTACCCTTAGTTGCAATGAGTTCTATGTAAGAAAGCGCATTAGATTTTCTAAAATACGATACAACCAGTAGTTGAGCAATGCAGCCTGCTGGGTGACTGGTTGGGGACCACATAATAAAGATGTCGGAATGGGTAAGGAAAGCAGTGATGCCAATTGCACATTTTTTTCTTTATTTTTGAGCAATGCATGACCTTGTTCCTGCAGTGCCCCTAGAGATGTAAATGCGAGAGTAAAATTTATTATCCGCGACGAGAGAGGGTATCACGCAACTCAGCCTATGGCGGGTTAGGGTAATGGCTAGTGATCTTTTATTGGTCATGGGTATTTTCTCAACAGAACGTGTCAACACGCAGATCAATCTACTTCCTCTGGGTGTTCGAACCTCCCGTCATTGTTTAAATAGTGCAGTTTACTTGGAGCAGTTGCATGCTTACAGGCGTTTCTAAGCTATGGGTAGGCATCTTATGAAGCTTGCTTAAAGCCTGTTGTGAAATATTCTAAAGCCCAGGATCCCACGTACCATGGGGATCGATGTTATACGAAACATGGTGAGGGAGGGGCGAAGGTTATGGTAGTGTAATCTATTATTTAGCGAGATTCTACGAAATGACGCTAAAGATATTCACAAATGCTGTACGCACAGACATATGTTTAACAGTCGCCTGCGTTTTATAGTATATAGACCTAGTTGCTTAGACCTTCGTAAGGATGCCTACATCCACACGGGTGCTGCCAACACTAGATGCGTTAAGGTGATACATAGCGTTTGTGCTTGAGGGGATAGGTGACCCCTGCTAGAGCTGCGTAGACCAACTCCAGTGCTTTGCGCTTAAGTATACGATACACGTTGACCAAACGTCATGCCGGAATCATAGGAGGGCAGAAGCAATGTTTATAAAATTAGGTAGCCAGCACTGCAACAACCTTTACCAACATTACGCCTGCATAGTCTACTTTTACAAAGCAGTTTTCATGCCTGGCGTGGCTGCCATGTCGAATACGTTATTACCAAGAGTAATGATAGGATTCGATTCCTTCTGGGACACTGATATTTATTCTTTGCACTTATTGGGCCAACGCTGCCGATGTCAGGTTTTCTTAGCACTCTTTCATTTGAATTACCAGTGTCTGATCTCACCGTTACTGGGTAGATATAGGGAAGCCCTACGTCCACTACTATCGAACGCAATGTCTATAGTTTAAGCTCACATGTATGTTTTTTGTACGTGCCCTTCTTTTTATCTCTCTATATTTTAATTCCTCAATACCCTTACCCAGTGCAAGATAGCAAACCAGACAATCATCTGATTGACTTTGCTGTCTTTCCTTCTTCTTCCACTTGTTCCTCTTCCTCCTCGATCTCCTCTGGCGCATATCCGCATACCACTGCTCGATTTATATGGGTATGGGTCAGAAATGTTTGAAAGAAACAGTTCAGCAACGTGCACGACGGAATTTTCACGTTATTCATCTCATGATCAGCAGCACGTATTCATAAAAATCTGTTACACTCTCGCCCTAATGTTCGTATACACCAAGCAGGGGATCACGAACGCACCCACACGTATATAGGCGGCCATCTTATCTAGTTAGCTAACTAGCCAGATAGATAAATAGATAGATAGATAGATAGATAGATAGATAGATAGATAGATAGATAGATAGATAGATAGATAGATAGATAGATAGATAGATAGATAGATAGATAGATAGATAGATAGATAGATAGATAGATAGATAGATAGATAGATAGATAGATAGATAGATAGATAGATAGATAGATAGATACCCTCAAAGTCACCGAAGTTTGCTAAGAAATGTTTTGCATTCGAAACAAGATTTCTTCTGGTGGTTTCCTGGCTATGCATTATAAGACGTGTTGATGTACTCCATTCTTTGAGCAGTGTGTCTTTTTGGGCCACGGTCATAACCAGTTGACGCGGGAAATTACTGAGAGGAACACTATCGCAAAATGTGCGAAGCTGTGTGAGGACGCCGTCATAGGACATATTTAAAAAAAGCTCAATTTTCTGGAGCGTGTGTTGTGAAGCGTTGATATAGGATTGTTAACTTGATATCAGATCACAACTCTACTTTACTTGGTAACGTGTGCTGCACCACTCGTTTGCGGTTTTGTCGTGTGTGTGGCGTGCCGTGGAATCAGCTATATAGAGTGTTGAAGGGGACGCAATAAACAAGAGTTAGAAGTTAGTGCTCACACTGTCGTCTGTTTTTTTTTCTGCTTCTTGACTGTACAGCATTTTTTTTCACGCTCAAGCTGAGCTGCGTGCAAGCAATAATCTTTGATGATGCATCAACTCGCCCAGTCAGCAGTACTTGTGGAAGACAACGGTGCTTAGGTGTGGTGTGTCACCACTCTGAGTGGCCTAAGTGGCTTTATGGATGTGCCACGGCTCTTTGTGTGCGTTTTTGAATCGCGTAGAAGGACAATATAACCCATAGCCATGTTACTAGAACTGCAGCTTTAATTCGTGGTGAACATAACTAACACGCAAAAACTTGGCTTAGTATATCAAGGTCAAGCACTATTGATAGAAATGAGCTGGATTGCAGTACTGCGTTGGTGAAAGTTTTGTTCTATGTGTTTAGCACATAAATACGCATGGCTATATTCATTTTGGTCAATTAAACGAAGCGTGTATGTTTTAATACTATTGGGAGAACATAAGTATGACATGAACATATTTTAAGTGGAGATTGGGAGCTAATTATGTCAGATGTATGTGTAAAGTTTACTCCATTTTGTTAATTACATCGTTGCATGTGAGCTGCGTGCTGACGAAGGCAACATTTTGAATTGTGAGGTTTTACTCGGGGTAAGGCAAACATTTAAAGCCACTCACTACTGGTAAGGAAGACTGCAATTTCGATGAAAATTGGGCTAGTATTCGGCAAGGCCACCTAAATATTTCATTGTGCTCACGATGCTTGCCGAGTAAAAAATGTTTTTAACGTTTATTCCCAGCAAAAGTGGTATAGTCACAAGGAGATGCTTGCGTCAAAAAAGTCACAGCTTTTTCGCAAAGGTGAAGCAATGAGTGCGATCGCAGCTAATTGGAATGTCACGCGAAGAATGGCAAGCAGATAGAAACTTGTCCTGCGTAGTTAACGCGAATAATTGTCTCCTTTCCTAATTCACTGTGTCTGAAAAGCACACCGTTTTTGCAAATGGAGACTGTGCAGCAAGTGTAGTGACCTTTGCGTGCCCGGTCACTACAACAGAGTCGTTCCGGAGAAAGCCCAAGGCTTACGGCTCTCCCTGCCATGGTTTAATCGTGGGCACGCGTGAGCGTCCACCCCCTCCCCTTTCATCTGGGCAAAGTACGAGTGGGAATTGAGAGCACTCGCCACAGCGTCGTAACAATGTGGTGACGTCCGCTCATTGCATAATCGGCTGCTAATACAGAAAACACAATAGTTCTACCGAGATGGGCATCGCCAGCGGTTATAGGAGTATATAAATAGCTTGTTGTTTTCACATTCAAAGAGGTGGTCCTTGGTGGCTCACTGGCGAACGCCTTGCACTGACAAGCTAGAGGAAAGGCGTTAGATTCCGCGTTCTGGAGTATTTATCTCCTTTAATTTTCTTTCTTGTCGCTTTGTACATACAGATATGCACGCATATACGTTGAATGACACCGTACTTGACGACGACGCTGGCGGCAATATCCATCGCAGAGCCGAGAGTGAATATTCAGCCGACTGCCGAGAGCGGCGGGTTTCAAGTTATATTGCCAGCCTATCGTGCCATAGCTTGGAGTAGAGAGAAACACGCAGCGATGCAAGGGGGTACTCCTTGCGATTTAGGCAATGGTCAGTATTCCGCACGGCGAGTTGAGGAATGGCAGAGAGAGCGCGAAGTAGATGGACTGGCAACTTGTCAGCGGCGCCGGCAAACCGGACGCCGAGCTGGGGCAATGCCATGATGGTTTGTTTGTATCACGCCGGGCAGCGGCGTCATTTGCCTCCGGGCTCTACTCAGTGAATGATATGCGCCTTTGCCATTTCCTCTGGCTACGAGTGGTTCGAGTGACACAGGCCCACGCGCTGCTTGTTTTCAACCACGCGCACACCCACATGAAGTTGCTCGGAGGATTTCAAGCTGCACGGTCATGCCGCGCGCGATCTCCAACGCTAGCATAGCTCTCGCCGACTGGTTCGCCGTCCGCGACCTCCTGGCGCCGTGAAGCTCTCGCTGTGTGGTGCCCCGTCCTCAGAACCCATGACCAGCTCCCAAATTTCCTTTCTCCTTCTTTTTCTTTCATTTGCCTGTCCTATTTCTTTATCCATATCTTTCCACTATCCTTTTTACATATCCTTCCCCTCTTCCATACAAGGCACAGCGCCGTGTCGCCCAAGCGGCAGAAAGAATTTAGGTGCCTTTTCTTCTCCTCAAGAACCACCACCACCACAGCCATGCGCCTGTCGTAAGCTGCTGAGCGCCCCCCACTGGTGCTTGTTTTCGTAACGCGTCGTCGGTGTCCTTCAGGCGTGAAGCTTTTTCGTTTTTAGATGCGGAGCATCTAATACTCGAGGCTTGTAGTGCGGCGCAATCCGCAAGCTTCCTCCTCCTTCTTCCACCATCTGTGCATCCCTTCCTCCTCTACACACCGTGCGCGCTTCACTCCTCCACCATCTGTGCACCCTTCCTCCTCTACACACCGCGTTCGACATCTACAATTCTCCTGATTCTCCAGTGGACGCGCATGCTGCCGTCGCGCTTCGAGAACATTCAACAGCTGACAGTGCATGCGCCGTCGCGCTGTATATATACTCAAGGTCGGCGCTCGCTCGCTCAGTTGCCGCTCGTCGGTTGGTTTGTACGGCGCGTCGACGTCCAAGGTCGCGGTGAAATGAATTCCAACGAATCCACAAACACAATGATCGACGTCCCTTCGACCAGCGCCGCCCTTTCGTATACGTGTGTACGTGTTCACTCATTTAACACCCCCTCCTACAACCACGTTAACCAATTTAGCCATCGACCCAAGTAAGTCGCAATTTAACACCCCATTTCACAACCATGTTAACCAATTTAGCCATCGACCCAAGTAAGTCGCACTTTAACACCCCGTTAACCAATTATATGCTCCGCATCCTCCTCAGTGTTCCCCCGAGGGAAGCTGCGGGCAATTTTTTGCGCTGCATTCCTGTCCGAGTCCTCACTAGAAAGAGAGTGACATTACTTGCCTTCGACGAAAGTGAACTGCTAACTGGCTTCGTGGCATAGGCCCTCATCGATAAATGCAAGCCCGTAAAGAACAGAAGTTTGCTCTATCGACCAAACGGCGTTGTAGCGCGGATGTGAGATTGCGGGTGCCATGGCTTCCCCGACCGAATGGAGGCGTTTATTTACGGTGCTTTTACGTGAAGGGGGTGGCGCTGTGTCTAGCAAGTCGAACAATTCCGCTGAAAAGCCTCGAGGTGGTCATGAGAATTCAAGACAGTGAGTTTCCACATAACGGTCAGTCCCTAGAAAAGTTTGATGTCATAGCTTCGTATCATTATCAGACAAGCCCGTATCGTTTCTGGGCCTTCTTGACATGATAAAATTTATTTTTCTGCTGCTATAACATCCATAACAAAAAGTTAAAAACATTAGGATATAACCATAATAATAAACACAACACCGAAGGCCGTGATATGCACTTCTTACTAGTTCAATATTGTCACGGGATCGGGACGATGAAGAATGAAGCAGACTGCGGGTCGAATAATAAACTGTTTCTTTGGGCCACAATTGTGGTCACGTAAGGGGATAGTCAGATTACAGTGAGACACTGGCACTGATGGCAGCGAGCAGACGGTCGATCAACTGACAAGCGGCGAAGCGTTTCGACATTTAAACACTTGCCATCGAACATTCTAGCGTTATCGCTAGCGGCGAAGTAGGTTTCAGAATAATCTTAAACGTTCACGAAGAGGGTGTATTCTTAACAAAATGATCTACTGCAGTCCTGAAGCTTCTCGAACACTGTAAGCATGGATTGGGTTGAGAATCACGTACACTGCAAAGTAACGGGATGATAAAAAAACTTGAGGAAGGAACGTGGCGTTGCCGCCCTCTGAAAAAGGTCATCTCCACTAGACATCTCCGCTGTGCCTTCTCGTGAAAAGGAAATATGTAACACCCCCTGAAAGCAATCAAGCTAGTTCTTAAATGTCAGGTAATAAACATACCTTTTGGGTTGAAGCCTTGTGGAAGGTTTAATTGGATTTATTTGCACGTTAAGTAAAAAGCAGATTGTCAAAATTTCCAGACACCTACTGCGTACTTCATAATATTATCGTGGTTTTGGGACGTGAAAACTCAACAATATTAGTAGGATTACGCGCAGTATGAACATGTTCAAATTCATTCGGGAGCTTACGCGAGCACCAGCGAGAACGCTGCAAGGTGCGCTCTCTGATGATGAAACAAGGTGCGTTCTGCCGATGAGAGGTCATATTACCGAAGGGCGGTGATATTTATTGCTGCTATCAGAGTACGGAGCGATTCGCTTTTGCTTCGAGTTGCTTAGTTTTCTGGGCACAAGTTGGCACAATAAAAAGTTTTGTCGACAGTGACTGCCACTTTCTTCATAGTCACCACCACGGGACAACAGAATATCTCTGAGGGACTCCTGGGGTACGTATGTTCTCTCGTTGAAGAAGAAAACGATTGCACGCTTGTGAGTATATAAAAATGAACACTTTGCGCCTGTATATATGACCATAATGGAATATAATTGCAGTTCTACGTGCTACCAGCGTTGTCTCTGCTGCACAGAATACATTCGGTATTGCATAAACAGTCTTTTATGGACAGGCTAAGACTGCATAACGGTATTTGCGCCTTCGTGCGAAAACCAATTTAAGCTCGTGCAGTTGGTAGCAACCCGCCAGCTGGTCGGCAAGGTCAGCAGCAACTCTCATCAATAAGGTAAAGGACAAGAAGCGCTACCGGCGAAAGGTCTAAAGAGCTATCATGATAAGTGTTTAAAACGGACTCTAATATTTTATTTCAGAAGTAACGAAGAAGAAATAAAACTTTTGAAATACTAACATCTATTTTATTAAAATGAAGCATTGATCCCATTTAAGAAATTTTAAGCCAGACGTTTTTGCACATAGAAAGGAAGCAAAAGAAGAGAAGGCAGCAGGAAGGTCATCTAGACGCACGTCTGGTAGGCGTTCAAAACTACATAATGAGGGTCGGCAACAAAAAAAAAATTCGAATGTATCGAAGCATCATAAGATACTATCGGCAAGTGTAGTATAGGACCCAGTTGTAGCGGTAGTATCTTGTATCTGTCCCTGAAAAAACTTTTTGCCTGAGTATCCATTTTATCGCAATAAACTTTCGAAGTATTTTTGTCCAGCCCTCAAGAATATTCCAATTTTGATCTTAAGAAAAATTGTAGGCCAGCAGTTTCATTTTTGATGGTGCCCTTCTCAGTGTGTGCTTCGCGATCTACTAATTTGCCCTCCTAATGTTTCCGTTAAACAAGTTACTATATATGTGGGTTCTCTTTCATGGTCGAATAATAATAATAATAATAATAATAATAATTTATATTTGTTGTGTTATTAATAAAGGATATTATGAATAGTATTTACATTTATAATAATTTCAAGGGACTTACATGCAAAATTTACTCTATGATTATGAGTGAGGCTGCACTGGAGGGCTCCGTAACTATCTTTTGCGTACTCTCAAATCTAAACAAACGGGCACCCACAGAAATACGACCGCCAAAGTTCGAATCGAACCTGAAGCCACCGGGCTCCATTGAATTTAGGTTTGCTAGCATCAGGTCTAGATGTGCCGAATAAAATTCACAACGTTGTAGTGTTTACGAGGGATGTCTGTGTAAACGATCCAGCTACGTTTTTTTTCGCCATCCACCGTATGTTCTTTCTTTTGCATAAATTGAATCAAAGCCACTACGCTGATTTAGTGGCTGAGGCACTCGGCTGCTGAGCCGCAGGTCGTGGGATGAAATCCCAGCCACGGCAGCTGCATTTTTGATGGAGGTCTCTAGCATTTCGATGCTAGAGACCCGTGTACTTAAGGGTTTCGCGGCCCGTTAAAGAAACCCAGGTGGTCAAAATTTCCGGAGACCTCCACTACGGCGTCTCTGGTAATGATGTATAGGTTTTGGGACGTTAAACCACAGTATTATTATTTTCCCATTTGAACCGGTCCGTTAGTTAGTCTAGGCTGCCAAAGTGAAAATTCCATCTAATATGCATGCGTTTCATGCATGCGTTCACCCAGAGCAGTGTCAACCACATTGTTGGTCCTCACTTTGTTTCAACTATTCGATTGCTGTTTCTTTTCCTTTCTTTTTTCACGTTCTTCAATTACCGGCAGCGTATTTCAACAAGCACACATACGCGCACAAACAGCAAGGTACGTACTCAACTAGAGCGCTGTACTTTACGTCATACATCAAGCCGGTAGTTTAAACCAAACGATCTGCGGGACAAATCTACCTGTTGGTGAGGAAAGTAACGTGTAGCGATACATAGATGACGCAAGCGTATGGAGTAACAGTCGGCCAAATCTTTAGCTATTCTTCATGAGTTGTATATTTTCTGTGTATATTTGCCATAACGACTGAAGAAAGTTTGATTTATATGTGGGGTTTAACGTCCAAAAACCACCAGATGATTATGAGAGACGCCGTAGTAGAGCGCTCCTGAGATTTCAACCACCTGGGGTTCTTTAACGTGCGCCCAAATCTAAACACTAGGGCCTACAGCATTTTCGCCTCCATCGGAAATTCAGCCGCCACAGCGGGGATTCAAACCCGCAACTTGCGGGTCAGCAGCCGAGTACCTTAGCCACTAGACCACCGCGGCGGGGCCTGAAGTAAGTAAAAAAAGGATGCAGACAAGTGCGTGCCCAGAAAGCACATGTCCACGAAGCAATTTTTTGTAACTTCGTTCCACAATATGCCCTAAAAGACAAAAAAGTGGCCATGGCGCACAATAGTTGAAGTTTGGGCCGACTGTACACGACAGGGAAAGACAACATAAACATACCAGTTATCCTACACTGGGTGACCTCTGTATACCTTTCCTTCTAAACCGAATTATTCCATTCACCCACTTTTCGTAGCATACGTCAGCGCGTGTAATGCTTCATCATTATGCCTCTGTATTGATCTCCGCAGCTCTTGAAGCCGCGGCATAGTGGGGTAACGAAAGTACCTGATGCAAAAACATCATGCAGTTGGCTATATAACAGTAAGCACTCAAAAAGCTTTCAGTGGAAGAATATTAAGAGTTCGTCATGCGATTGCCTTTCTAAGCATGCGCATCTGCTTCGACGCGGAAAATTCCATTAGTGGAACCTCCTCGACCATCACGGGCTAGCAGAATCGTGGCACAATGTGCACACTTATGCGTAATATAATGTCGATTTACCTTCCTCCTACGAGGAAAAAGAGCGAAAAAGGAAACATGGCAAAGCACTCCTTGATGGACTTCACTAAGGAGATCGAAAGACTGCTAGCGTGTATAGGCCATACTAAGATCAATGATATCGTTCTCGGATTAAGCCCACGTGTCATCTGAACTATAAGTACACCTTTCCGTCCTGATTAGGCACACGTGTCACGTTCAATATTCGTTCCATCTCCAGTAAACTCGTGATCCGGCGAAGACACATGTATACATCGTTTGTACTTCACGGATTACATGCAGCCGTGTATGACAACTCAATGAAACCTGGAAGGATGGCGTCAGTTGCGTATCAAGTTTGCGAAAGCCTGACGGTTTTGGCGAAAATGTTTCCATTAGTTTACAATGCTCGGCATGCAAAAACATCTCGACTAGGATCATCCGATGCGCTAATTGCAGCACAGCCATTAGTGTAGCGCGCTACGCTAATGACTTATACATCAAAGAAAAAAAATTCAGAGCTTGCACTCAGCCTTTTCTGAAGTTATTGATGGCTGAGCAAGCGTTTCACATAATGGTATGACAGGTGTTAAATCGAGCCCCGCCGTGGTGGTCTAGTGGCTAAGGTACTCGGCTGCTGACCTGCAGGTCGCGGCATCGAATCCCAACTGCGGCGGCTGCATTTTCGATGGAGGCGGAAATGCTGTAGGCTCGTGTTCTCAAATTTGGGTGCACGAGAAATAACCCCAGGTGGTCAAAAATTTCCGGAGCCCTCTACTACGGCGTCTCTCATAGACATATGGTAGGTTTGGGACTTTAAACCCCATATATCATCAACATCAAAATTAGTATGGGAAGGTAAGATGGTTTGACGGAAATGACGTGCTTATCAAGACATGCATAATGTCACAGTCCCGTTGCGTACGTCGTCAAACACTTCACGCAAGACAGTGGCACATACCCGCAGCTGGATACGTGCCACTGGTATGCGAGTATCTGCTACGGGCGATTGACGCTTAGTATCTACCCAGAAGCGACGAGATCCACGTGGGTACTTTAACGCGTGAGCGTCAAGAAAGCCTGATATCGGGAGCGTTCACCTGAAGAATGCAAATAATAAATGTCAGGGACCCAGAAAGAATCAAACCCAAGAATTCCGCGTGGCAATCAAGAATTCCACCACATGTAGAGCCATAATATGTCTCAGAACTACTTTTCAAAACAACTCTATTCCACCACATGTAGAGCCATAATATGTCTCGGAACTACCTTTCAAAACAACTCTAATGTTCGTGAAATGTTAATTGTGGTTGCAGTGCTGACTATCCAGTTATATAAACATTACTTATGTTCTCCTGTGATAGAGCTGGCAAGGCACGTTAACGTCAACTGTAGTTAGGTGCCATGCCCTGAAGAAGATTTGTGTAGCAGTGTCCATGGCCAGCATCCTCGTGAGCATGAGCACTTCATTTAAGCTTCTGATGTTGCTAATACTGATGTTTCTGTTGACATCGTTTCCCAAGTGCAAACAACTGGGTATATCAACATCTGCAACATCTAAACATATATGTATTCGCCCGCAACAATTACACATATGTTTAGCGCAATCTCGTAACCTATCGCTCAATAAAAAAAATGCGACACGCTCACCTTCTCTTCGCATGCTTCGCATAAGGTGAATTGCCAAGGCATATAGAATCCGCCGAAGTTGTTTTAAATTACCATATTTAGGCAGAACTTTGATGTAACGAAGTTGTTGAAAGTTTGCTCTTCATCTTCGCCTTACCGTACTCGGATTTCCACCTGTGCTTATCTTTGACGAGGACTGCAATTCCCTCATGATGGCGCAGAGACTTCGCAGTCATTTCTTGGACCAACTGTTGGCTCCATTTTTAGTAGGCCTGTTGTGAGTATACGAGCATTTACCCAATTTTTGAGGCATATGCCCATTTGTGATGATAATTGTTTCATGATATGAGATACAAGGAAAAACTTGCTAAATAGTTACAGTGTAAAAAAAACGCTTGCATCATTTGGGGTTCTCATATATCACACGGCTAACGGCAAACGTCTGGAATAGGTTTTCGGGCTGTCCGCAAGCAACTTTTCAAGACCAAAAAAATACAATAAGAGGCAGTGGGGCACCGTGCTGCTTATGACGGCTCTGGAGGACCAATTCCTCAATATTCAGCAGAGCCGAAGGGATCCTGGCAGCCATCTAAACCAGGTAGCCCCTTCTCCCTCCGCCGCCAATCCGCCGACACCTTGCCCAATAACTGTCTCTTTTTCAAACTCCCTCTTGCATAACTCACGTTAGGTTTATAAAATAAAACCTCTATGTAATATTATATAAGTGTAGGTTAAAGATCAATGATCAGCACGTGTCATTTAATTTTGAGGGGACAGAGCATACCGTGGGTCACACGTGTGCTACGCTTTTATTTCGCGAACAATAACTTACGCATTCAGTTTCGCTCTGAATTTAGCGCTAAAGGTAGATGTAGTAGTTCATGACGGCGAGGTAATATATAAACACGATAGTTTGCAATAGCGTGACCTCTGAGCAGGGAGAGTTAACTTGTTTTCATACATAAACATTATGTTGCCAAGAATTGCACGTTACGTGTTTCTGAAAACTTTCTGCACGTTGCAGAACTATATCTTTCCTAGTTTCAGTTGGCGCATGAAAAAGGTGATGCTGCTCCATCCATAAATAACTTCTCCAGTGTGCCTTTTGATATACAATAACGTGCATACATCAGTGCGAGCGAGTTATGTCCCAACAGCTCTTTTATTTATCCCAAGATTTTTTCAATCATTCCTCAAAATGCTTTGAAGTGTACGCACCTGTATCCACAACAATGTGCTTTTACTCTTATGCAGTGTCATTGCGCCTGTACGCATGTGCATGTTTTAACTACGTGTAATCATGATACCACCTCCCATTACATGCACGGGAGTCTTGAGCCGTGTGTTGCAAAATGTGCGTGTGTTTTTTTGTTTTTGTGGGTTCTTCTTTGTTCCTAAAACACGTGATGCTTTGCCGTACCCATTGTAGTCCTAAACAGTTCAGATGGCGCTGACCTGCTCTTGAAAAGTGCTTTTAATGCCATGTACGTGTATGAATTGTTGCATTACTTTGTCTACCAGTGGAAATCTTTCAATTATTCCAAATCTTTCAATATATATATATATATATATATATATATATATATATATATATATAACCACTGGTTATTATAGGATAACCGCTGGTCGTTAAGGGTAACTATCTGAATTTCTAGAGAAGGGAAGCGGGTTAGGGGGAGACAGAAGGTTAGGTGGACAGATGAGATTAAGAAGTTTGCGGGTATACATACATTGGCAGCAACAAGCACAGGACCGAGTTGACTGGCGGAACATGGGAAAGGCCTTTGTCCAGCAGTGGACGTAGTGCAGGCTGATGATATATATATATATATATATATATATATATATATATATATATATATATATATATATATATATATATATGTGTGTGTGTGTGTGTGTGTGTGTGTGTGTGTGTGTGTGTCTGCAGGGGGGTCGTCATAGGCATAAAACAACTGCAAAAATTTGTTAAAATCATTCATAGCTTGAAAAGAATGCTGAGTGAAGACGTCGTTTCATTGAGTAAATGACGTCAAAAATATCTAAAAAACGCTAGTGGCGCCTGTATGTATGTATACTACCTGTGGGGTATGTAGCCACGAGTAATAAAAAAACGAACCCTCATTACAAGATATTAGGAACAGTTGCACTTACATTGTACGTACCCTCTTGTGCAGAAGAGGCAGTCGCGACTCTTGGTATAGCACATTATATGTAAGTTTAGATAACTCAAAGCGTAAGTGGATGACCTTCCGTTCTAAAAAGACAAAGTGTTTTATTCAATGTGCGGCACTCTGAGAAATCACACCACTTTAAAATTCCGGGGTAGGGCGCAGATACATGCAGTAGATCCTAATGCCTGCGCCTCTGACCCGCAGCTGACTGGTGCCAGCTACTTTTTTTACGTAGTATTCCAGCGTACCCACCACTGCAATGCGTTATATACGCGAAGGCGAATTAAGCTTCCATTGTATGTATATAGTGACTTGTCCTGTAGTGACGCAGCCTGGGCAATGACTACGAGTACGTGACCATATACTAGACATTTCTCTGTTAGTAAGGAGAAAGGGAAGAAAAGGACCTCGCGTGTTGCGCAATGCACGTGCTCGTGGCCTACGGCCCGGGAACTGTAAATGTGGGAATTCGACATACGTGACAACGTCAAAAATCTTCTATGTGATAAGCATATAACGTTATTACTTTGTGAATGTGACGTGTCAACCCGCACATTATTCTTGGGGCATCGCACTGTTAGTGCTACGAAAAATCACTGCCGGTGTGCGGCGTAAAATAATTGTATATGCAAGCCTCTTTTGTTGCGCGTAAGTAACAGTGGTAAGTGCTTCCTCAGGATGATCACCACAAAGGCTCCTTTTCAATATAAACTGATGAAAAAAGCAATAGCGTAGTATGAGCTCACAATCACTGGAACACTGGAAGACTTTCAGCGTTTATAAGGAACAAGCGACTTCTGCGAAAAGCTCTTCTCGCGTGCTACTCAGTCTGTCTTGAGGTGGTCGATGTGCGCGTGCGAATGCCTGAAGTCCATTGACATTTAAATTCCTGTCAGCGGGCGGGCGTTTACTCTGGTTAACGGCGTGGGAGGTTACAGGTATTCTGGGTAGGTGACGCTGGACGCTCTCCGCGAAGGCACGGCAGTGGACTCCCGGCGGGTGGTCACTGAAGCCACAGCGCTGGAGTCCCGGCGCGTCTGCAGCACCGATGAGTCGATGCGCACTGGCACTGGTGGTACGGGTGGAGGCCTGCGCGCAAGAAGAAGATGGCAGGCACCACTAATCTCTGGACGCCTGCGCAAGGTTCCCGCCTGCGCCCACGGCTTCGTAATGCATGTTCTTTCGGAGGCAAACTTGGAAGAGGAACTGACTACTGTGAGAGGGCGCGTCAATTCAACGATCGCACTGTTGACGGGGTGACAGTTATCATACAGGCGCAGTTACTGCACCACATGATGTGTGCCCCCGAGTCGCGCGGGCAAAGCACTCAAGCCTGAAAATTCGAGTTATTTATAATATATACTACCCCAAGAGTGTAATGTACTTGTTGAAGTAATTGGCTCTCTCACGGTGACTGGTTGCTTTAGTAAAACGCAAGGGGAAGCATACTGAGTGTTTTTCGAGAAACGAAGTTTAAGCCTGATATATTAAAAAAGAATAGCAGGATCCAACTGAAGATAATGCAAGTATTCTTTTATTACTCATTGTGAAAATGATCCGGACAAGAAAGACAGAAGGGCAAAGATCCTTACGTTGAAAAGTTTATCCTCAGTCATTGCTTGTTTGCCGCTTAATACCCATCTTTACTCCGGTGCATTGCTTTTGCCTGACGTTTTGATTGAGCAGTAGGTACTTGTTCTTGATCGAAACTACTGTGGCGCCACAAAACTATAAAACACCTTATTGTTTACTGTATAACCTTTGGCAATGAAATGCTTGTTCTCGGTTCAGCGGCAAACCAGTGGAGATCTTGAGGGAATACTATAGTCTCGCTTACGCCAGCCGTGAAAAGACAAAAGAAACCATATAATTCCAATAAAAAAATTTCCTCTACGACAGTGTCCATCAGCACTAGGCTCTCTCGGGGTCTAATAATACTACTAATACTACTAATAATAATAATAATAATAATAAGAAGAAGAAGAAGAAGAAGAAGAATTTACTACTACTATTATATTTATTATTAAAGAAAGAAAGAAAAAAAGAAAGGAAGAAAGAAAGGAAGAAAAAAAGAAAGAAACAAAGAGGCTCCAGGTGACGTTTTCTTAAGTTTTTTTAAAATTAATTTTAGTCGAAGGCTGCAGAAAAAAAAAAGCAAGGAGGGTCGGTGCTTTCAATAAAATCAATAAGAAACAAAGAGTTTTAAAAAAAGTAGAGCACTTTTTTTTGTGGGGGGTGGTTGGGTGGGATAAGAAAACAAACAGCAAAATATCCAGTGTGATCAGTTGATCGTGCACGACATCCATGTGAGACAAGGAATAACCGATGGGTGGGGGCAGGGCACAAATTCTATTTGATATTGCGCATATATAGACCAACCGAGATCACGTACGCAATATACGTCATGGGAACTACTGTCTGCGTCACAAAAGTGCGCATGCAGAGGAAGGAAATAAGGAGAGAATATTGCGCCCGGTTTTAGTATTTTGGGAGTTATATGTGTGTGGCCCTTTAGCCTAATGATCATCTAGTGTACGTGAAAATATGCGTAGTTATATACTTCGAATACGTTCGTATCGCCGCTGTGGTAAAGTTATTGCATGTGTACGCGCGAAGTAGCCACTTATTTTATTATTTGTTTTTTATTGAAGAATTAACGCGCTTCTGAACTACAGTATGGAACAAGCTTCGTGTTCCACTCTGCATATTATACTATTCTTGCTCGCGATGTTGGTCTATTATTAACTTACTGTAATAAGTAGCATCCACACTGAAGTCACTCGTTTTTTTTTTTCAAGTGAAACTTACCTCGACTTGAATTTGGCAATGCGAGTCTCGACCACGAAGCCACAAGTGGCTTCGTCGGCTGCTGCGTCGGCACCTTCTGATCCGGGCCTGTGTTTGAGCAGGTACCGCGTGGCCTGAATTAGGTGCAGCGCCGATGCACCCAGGGCGAGGCTCTGGAAGAGTAAGCGGCGCTCGTTAAAGCGACGCGGGGCCGCTTCACTTGTCGCGTTCACCTGGACAGAGAAGCAATGGTTGCGCCTGCTGTCATGCACGCAGGCTCACTACCCGTAAAAATATATGCTGCTGCTAAACAATTGCTTACAGTATAAAGTAGACGGCACTATAAGCGTGCAGAACAAGTATATTTATCACATACAATGCATACGTAACATCGAACAAGTCGCTGTTATGTGATTATATGATTCGCCTAAATTAACACAAACGAAAGCTCAGTGTTTAAGGTCTGTTACAATCACAGGAACAAATCATCACCTCTGTTCACGCAAATTGTGTCTCCTGTTACACAAGCATTGTCTGCGATTCTGTGTGGCACTTCTCTCGTTATTACGCCGACTTCTCTTGCATGGTGGATGCTGATCACCGAGGAAAGGCTCTTATACTTACGTCAGAGAGACTTTCGTGTACTTATCTGTTGTCCAAAATAATGTTTTTATGACGCACACAGATCACCGCGGCCAATGCAATAATGAACAAAGCCCTTGATCGTGCAAAGTGTTGCTAAAAGGATAGCTGTATAGCTACGAACAATAAAGTATTAATGATTGTTGAGGTTTAACGTCATGAAACAAGACTATGATTATGGTGGCGCCGTAAGTGAGAGCTCCAGAAATTATTCCACCTTGGTTTCTCTGACGGATACCTAAATCTAAGTACACAGAGTTGAAGCATTTTCACCTCCATGAAAAATGCAGTCGCTGCAGCCGGGTTTCGACCCCGCTGCCTTCAGATCTGCAATTGACCACCATAACCACTAGACCACCACGGCAGCCGTACGATAGATTATTTAATTCCTAAAACAGTGAGTTGAAAGCGTCACAGTTTGTCGTTGAAATCTTCTCGTGCTCGTCTTCCGGGTCACGTTACAATCCACGGACAAAGCGTCTTGTGGGGACGCATTTGACTGCTATAAGCACGAGACGTAGCTGATTCGTTAGCGTATGAGCCGTCGTTACGTATTTGGCATGTGCACGACACCGGTAAAAATCAAGGTGAGCTTACACGAAGCGTTAGATTTACTCAGGTACTTAGAAGAACGCCGGAACACTACAGCGCTTTTATTTCAGTTATTAGGAACGCTTTGAAATAGAATTGTTACCGACACGTTCTCAAAGTTTTTCGATATTTCTGCAAACACTCGTTCTTCAATGGGCACGCTTTAGTTCCAGAAGTGCTCGCGCATGGTGTGACGCCACTTTAAGGGTTTGACTACTTGCGTAAAACGAGCACCTGAGCGAGTTCCCGTGAAGTTCCGGTATAGACGCAACGCCTCTATCCCATGTAATATGTGTCTGTCAGATTTGTCTCTTTGCGCTCCTTTTTTCATGGCCGAAGTTTTGCCGCCGCTACGTCACAATATATGCACGGTACATATTAAGCTCTAACCCCACGTCCGCGCGTGGTTTCTAGTATCGCCGCCGTGCCCTAAATGTCCTTACAGACAAAGAGAGTGCACGCCTACACAAAGCTGCGCGCCTTTTCCCTCCACAGGGGAAATTGCGCAACCTAGTCTACACGCCACGCGCGGCGACGCGGACGTGTGGGGAGACCAGCGCATACAGCAACGTCGCACTGACGCGTCGTCTTTGATAGCCCGCATAGCGCCACGAACGGAGACTTCAGTCTTTCGACGTGCACAACAGTAGATGGTGGTGGCGTTGAGTGCGCTTCATCGACGACCCGCTGTATCTCGTGAGGTTAGTGACCTTGAGTAGGATTTTGTATGGTCCGTCATAGCGAAATAAGAGCTTTGTTGAGAGGCCGATGTGACGATAGGGGGTCCACAAGAGCACTAGTGAACCTGGTGCATACGAAACTTCACGGTGGTGACGATCGTACCGATCTTTCTGAGAGGCTTGAGAAAGTGTGAGTCGTTCTTGAGCAATCTGTCGTGCTGCGTCGGCTCGTTCTATGGCATCGCGGACGTATGTGACAGGGGAGCTTGAACCAGCGGGAAGAAGTGTATCGAGAGGCAGAGAGGGTTCACGTTCATAAAGAAGGTAGAACGGGGAATAGCCTGCGGTGTCATGTCTGGAGGAGTTGTATGCGAAGGTGATGTAGGGTAACGTTGCGTCCCAGTCGCGGTGGTCTGGAGAAACATACATCGACAACATGTCGGTGATAGTGCGATTCAGGCACTCTGTAAGTCCATTAGTTCCAGGAGCTCTAAAAGTCCACGAGTCCAGGAGCTGTAAAAGTCCAGGAGCTCCAGGAGCTCTAAAAACTGATCACTCGACATACCGGCAGTATTTTGAAAATCAACCGCTCCTACTCTCTCTATACCTTCTGATACACACGCATCAACTCTGCCTTTTTTCAAAATACTGCCGGTATGTCGAGTGATCAGTTTTTAGAGCTCCTTTACTTTTATCTTAACTCGACCTATGCGACGTGGAATGGAAACACTGTAAAACAAAAGAACGGGATATGTATAGGTTCCTGCATAGCCCCGTACCTGAGCGACCTGTTTTTAGCAAAACGTAACAAGGTCCTTGACGAACGTATGAAGCACACTGACGTTATTGCTGTTTTTAGATATGTAGATGACTATCTGATCGTTGCCAATAATGATCATAACAATTTTGACGCAGTTGTCACTGAAACTCTAACCATGTTCTTGACAGTGTTATCTCCCTTGGTGCTGACGCATGAAGTACCACATGACAATTTCATAAAATTCCTTGACCTCGGGCTGTATTTTTTGCCAGCAAGAGTATGCTGGAGCTATGAACCACGAGAGAATAAACCGGTTCTTCCGTTCACGTCCGCTCATTCGAAATTGGTAAAGCGTGCGGTGATAAAATCCTGTTTTCAGAACTCACTGATGAAGTCGTGCCACCACAAGCTTGTTGAGAGCTTGTGGGCTCAAGCAAAACGTTTATTGAACTCTGGCTACCCCTTGCACTTGTTGACCGCTGTCGCCGAATGTATAGGCAGGAAAGGAAGGGCAAACGGCAAAGACCAGGCAACCGCCACTAAGGCAGGCAAGGTTGCTGTAGTACCTTACATGCATGCCATTTCGCATAACTTGCGAAGGATAGCAAGGAAGGCGGGTGCGGATGTAGTGTTTTCTGCTCCCGAAAAGTTGAAAGGGATGTGCAAAAAGGTCAATGCAGAAAGTAGCGGGAAACAGGATTGTAAGATTAAGCACCGGGAGAATTTTGTGAATTGTTGTTGTGGTGTTGTCTATAGCACTCCTTTGACTTGCGGTTGCGAATACATAGGCCAATCTGGAAGGTGTGTGAATGAAAGACTAAAGGAGCACAAGTACAATGTAGAAAGAGCTGTATGTGGTCATTTGGCCCTTCACTGTCAGAGGTGCGGTTGCGTCCCTATGTTCCAAAACACCCGTATACTCTTTAAGGCCCGTGACAGAACCACACGTGAAACTATTGAAGCTTTTGAAATAGACAAAATGAAAGAAAAATGTGTGAGCGTGGCTTCCATAGCATTATCATCTAAAGAAAATAAGTATCTGGAATCTTCACTTTGACGGGCTAGTGTAGATTGTCGCCATCGGTGAAGACACGTGCATGGGCTGTGCTGTATTCTTGACGTGACATTATCCAGGTTTTATCGGTCTACTGTTGTATAAACAGCGTGTGTGATCGCAAATAAAACATTAGTTGCAAGTTAGCGCTGTGTGTGTGTGCATCTCTCCTTTGTGTGTGTCCTTGTCGTGGTGCGCTATACCAGTGAAAAATGATGAATCTCAACCAACTAGCCCGGCAACGTGCCTTAGCAAATATTTACTTAGATTGAAAAACCTGTCTAGTGAGCCTGAGGTGAAGATAACGTTTGCTCATACAAAGGGTCATCTTCGAAACGTGCTAGCACTTTTGAGCTGCGTTGCTACACTGCTGCACGCAAGGCCTTGTCAATTTTTGAGGTATCTACGATGTGACTCGTGCTGTTGATTGCCTGCATCTCATTGGGTTCCCTTATGCCGTCAAAAACTGAATACGCATGATATTCCCTTGATCAGATAACGGAGGAATGCGTGCGCCAGTGTATCTTGAGATAAGGCAAATCGTAGTTCCGATAGTAAATGAGTGCTTTTTCTCTTCTGTTCATCGATCAATGTTGTTAGGCTTCTATTGAATAGCTTCATGTGCTTGCGAACAATCCCCTGTTCGTGTTGACAGTATATGATATTCAAAACAAATATACACACATACACCCGGTGCACGCTACGAATGCACGGAAATGTTCTCTATACGCGCGAAATTACATGTATACATGCACGCTATGCACGCGCGACCTTTGCGCGCGCGCTTGTGCGTGCATATACACACATGCGCAATCAAAAGTGTTCGGAGGAAGGATAACAGCAGCTTAATATAAAAAATTTAGCACTACGCCTGATTGATATATTGATATGGGTGTTTAACTTCGGAAAACAACCATATGATTATGAGAAGAGTAGTGATGGGTTCAAGAAGTTTCAACCAAACGGGGCTTTTAACGTGCACAAAATCTGAGCCCTAGGGCTTACAGCATTTTTACCTCCATCGAAAATCCAGCCGCTGTAGACGGGATTCGATCCTGCAACCAGCGGGTCAGCAGCCAAGTATCTTTATTCCCTAGACCACCGCGGTGGAGCTACTCAAGGTCCTAATAGTATTATTATGCGCATATATATATATATATATATATATATATATATATATATATATATATATATATATATATATTGTAGTGAAGAAGAGGAGCTTCAGCGGCATTTCTCGGCGCATCAGGGGCATCGCCATCAGCATAAGCTCGTGCTTGCTGCGCTTGGCTGGACGCTGCTGCCTGCTTCACTTTTCTGCGTTCTGCGCTGCAAATAAACCCCGTTACAAGTGGTGGATTCTGCTGGGTTTCGATCACCCTGGAGCTTCGGAATCGCATTTTACCATCCATTATGCCTACCGACGCAAGCGCCGCTCCAACTCCTCCACCGGCACCGCCTACTGTTCTCTGCGCCGGTTCTCTGCGTCTGCGAGATCCCCCTGTCTTCTCAGGCACAGAAGACAAGGATGTTGACGACTGGATTTCAATGTACGAGCGAGTGAGTACTCACAACAAATGGGATGACACCGCCAAGTTGGCCTACGTCTCTTTCTACCTGTCGGACGTGGCCAAGCTGTGGTTTATAAACCACGAAGCGGAACTCCCTACATGGTCGGTCTTCAAAACGAGCCTCACACAAGTTTTCGGGTGGTCTGAGGTACGCAAACGCCGTGCCGAACAACGCTTACATACTCGGTCCCAGCAGCTTGGTGAGGATTTCACAAGCTATATTGAGGACGTTCTGGACCTTTGCAAGCGAAGTGAACGAGTCAATGTCCGAAGAGCTTAAGATCAAGCATATCATTAAAGGCATTGAGGATGACGCTTTCCAAATGTTGCTTTCTAAGAGTCCTCGCACTGTCCAAGAACTGACCGAGTTATGCCGGAGTTTTGACGAGTTGCGCAGGCAACGTCTTTCCACCCGACATCCCTCGGTGCTTGACGACTCTTCGTCTAGCCTTTCCACCCTTGGCATAGGAGAAGACCATGCCCCTCTTCTCTCCAAGATCCAAGAGTTCATCCGCGCTGAGGTCGCTCGTCAGCTCTCTTTGATGTCCTGTGTACCCGATCAACCACGCAGATCGCCGTCTACACTCCGCGACTTCATTCAAGACCAGGTCGCACAAGTTCTTCCTCCCGCCCGTGAACCTCCCCCAGTCGCCGCACCTCTCACGTACGCCGAAGCCGTTGCTCGACCTCGACAGCCTGCGTTCCAGCCAGCGCCTATGTATTCGCCGCCGCCCTTTTCGCCGCCGACCTATTCACCGCCGACCTATTCACCGCCGACCTATTCACCGCCGCCTATGCCGATACCACCTCGGCCGCAGTTTTCTGCCCCCCAGCCGAAAGTCGGAGTCTACTCCGACCAATGGCGGACCTACGACAACCGTCCCATATGTTTTGCTTGTGGTGGTGTTGGCCTCGTGGCACGTTATTGTCGTCGTCGCCAGGCTGCCCAGAACATGCGACGAATGCCCTCTTTCGACCCTCAATTTTCATCTACGCCTTCAAGCCCTCCTTCCTCTTCCTTTCCTTCTGATCGTCCACACGGCCCGACCCGCCGCTCCCCATCTCCACGTCGACGTTCGCTTTCCCCTATGCGTCGCCGTTCAGGACCCACCGACCAGGAAAACTAACGGCCGCAGTTCCCGAGGCACGAACTGCGTCCCCGTCGCCATGCACAAGTCCTCGCCCCTGTCCAGCTAACGTCATTGAAGTGTCAGTCGATGGTATCGTCGTCATGGCGCTTGTTGACACCGGAGCCGCTCTATCCGTCCTGTCCATGAACCTGTGCCGCAAACTCCGCAAAGTTCTGACGCCATTATTCGGCCTCTCTCTTAGAACGGCTAACGCAGAAAGTGTAACACCTCTCGCAGCCTGCACCACACGAGTCGTCATCGAAGGGATTTTGTATATCGTCGAATTCGTAGTGCTGCCCTCGTGTTCCCATGACATGATACTCGACTGGGACTTCCTTGCGAATAATAATGCCGTCATTGACTGCTGTCGCGCTGAACTTGAGCTATCTGCACTTCCTGATGTTGACGCTGTCGAAGCCTCCCTGCCGTGTTATAAACTGTTTGTTTCCGACGACACCACCGTACCACCGCGCTCTTCTCTGCTGGTGACTGTGTCGTGTGACGCTATTTCCGACGGTGATGTTTCATTTACGCCCTCTGCCCTTTTCATTCAACGCAAATGTTCTGCACTGCCCGTTGCTCTCCTTACTCTCCACCATGGCGTCACGAAGACGCTCGTGTACAATACGCAAGAAGGGCCTTTACCTTTATTCTATGGTGAATGTCTCGGTCACGTGCATCCGATCGACGCCCGTCACATTTTTGACGCTCCATCTAGTTTACTTTCTACGGACCTCAGCGCACTCATTTCTGACTCTGTTGTTGACCAGTCACTCCTTGACGCTTTCCACCGCTCCATCGATGTCGCAACGTCTTCGTCAGAACGAAGCCAGTTAGTGAACCTCCTGCAAAAGTTTCGTACTTCTTTTGACAGCCACGCTTCTGGCCTCAGTCGCACATCGAACATATCTCACAAGATTGACACAGGAAGCCATACGCCTCTACGGCAGCGCCCCTACCGAGTCTCAGCGTCGGAGCGCCGTGTTATTGACAACCAGGTTGCTTACATGCTCCAGCGGGGTATTGTACAGCCTTCCAACAGTCCCTGGGCGTCACCGGTCGTTCTTGTTAAGAAGGACGGCTCCATTCGGTTCTGTGTGGACTATCGACGTTTAAACAAGATCACCCGCAAGGACGTTTACCCGTTACCTCGAATAGACGACGCCCTTGACTGTTTGCAGGGAGCAGAATACTTCTCTTCGCTGGATTTACGGTCTGGATACTGGCAAGTTGCTACGGAAACATCTGACCGACCGAAAACAGCATTTGTCACACCTGATGGGTTATACGAGTTTACCGTTATGTCCTTTCGGCCTTTGTAACGCTCCAGCCACTTTTGAAAGAATGATGGACGCTATTTTACGAGGCCTCAAGTGGAACACATGTTTATGCTACCTCGATGACGTAGTTGTCTTTTCCACCGATTTCGACACCCATTTAAATCATCTCGAGCACGTCCTCACACGTCTCACCGACGCCGGCCTTCAACTCAACCTCAAGAAGTGTCGTTTTGGTGCTCGGCAGCTCACCATTCTTGGCCACGTCGTATCGCGGGACGGCATACTTCCCGACCCCGCCAAGCTTCGAGCAGTCACCGATTTTCCGAAGCCAAAGAACTTGAAGGAACTTAGAAGTTTTGTCGGCTTGTGGTCATACTTCCGACGCTTTATTAGAAATTTTGCTTTCATATGTGCGCCCCTTACGGACCTTCTTAGCGGCGACAAGGACCTTTCCACCTGGTCACCAGCATGCGACGATGCATTCATTAAAATACACCACCTGCTGACTTCACCACCCATCCTCCGCCACTACGATCCTGCCGCTCCCACGGAGGTTCATACTGATGCCAGTGGTGTTGGACTTGGCGCTGTGCTCGCGCAACGAAAGGCAGGGTTTGATGAATATGTCGTCGCCTACGCAAGCCGTACTTTGACGAAAGCCGAGGCTAACTACTCCGTGACCGAGAAAGAGTGTTTAGTTATTATTTGGGCCCTTGGAAAATTTCGCCCCTACCTGTATGGTCACGCATTCGACGTCGTCACTGACCACCACGCCCTTTGTTGGCTATCCACACCTAAAGACCCTTCCGGACGACTTGCTCGCTGGGCGCTCAAACTTCAGGAATACGACATCCGCGTTATTTACAGATCTGGTCGTAAGCACACGGACGCCGACGCCCTTTCTCGCTCACCCATATCAGATGAAGGTGTTTGCCTCTCTTCCCTCGAGCCTGCATTTGCGTCATCCGCCTTGCGCAACATGACGGTGGAACAACGAAAGGATCCATGGATCAGTGGCCTCATAAGCATTCTTTCTGATCCTCTCACTCCTTCGCCGTCGCGCGCTCTCCGCCGCCAGGCTAGCAACTTTTGCCAAAGGAATGATCTTCTTTATCGACGCAACTACCTTTCTGACGGTCGCAAGTGTCTCCTTGTGATACCCCGCCATCTTCGAGCTGCCATCTGTGAAGCTTTTCACGCGGACCCACAGTGCGCCCACGCAGGCCTCTTCAAGACATACGCTAGGCTTCGACTCAGATATTATTGGCGTGGCATGTATAACTACGTGCGAAAGTTCATTCGCTCGTGTGCTCAGTGCCAACGACAAAAGTTACCTCCCGGGCAAGTCTACCCATCACAACCTCTTCCTTGTCCTAGTCGACCTTTTGATCGCGTCGGCATTGACATTTACGGACCACTACCATCAACTCTAGCTGGTAATCGCTGGATTATTGTTGCGATAGACCGTCTGACACGCTATGACGAAACAGCCGCGCTGCCGACTGCCACAGCCCGTGACGTTGGAACGTTTCTGTTGCAACGTTTCATTCTGCGTCATGGTGCCCCACGCGAGCTCTTAAGTGACAGAGGCCGTGCCTTCCTTTCTGACGCCTTGAAGGCATTACTCAACGAATGCCGAATCGTGCACCGCACAAGTACAGCGTACCACCCTCAAACAAATGGCATGACGGAGCGCTTCAACCGTACTCTTGGCAGTATGCTGTCGATGTACGTCGCCTCTGATCGTTCAAATTGGGACCAAGTTCTCCCGTTCCTCACCTACGCGTATAATACTGCGTACAAGCTACTACTGGGTTTTCGCCATACTTTCTTTTGTACGGACGAGAACCTTCAAATACAGTAGACACTATTCTTCCATATAAACCTTATGAGTCCGAAAGTACAACTCTGTCCGAAGCTGCCCGACATGCTGAAGAATGCCGCCAGCTTGCCCGCTCTTTTTCTACCGAGGACCAGTGGCAGCAGCAATCCCGCCAGACTGGGGACCGTTCGGCTCCAAACTTTCCACCTGGTTCATTAGTATGGCTTCGGGCACCTGCTACCGCGCCTAGCCGCTCCGCAAAACTTCTTCCCAAATACATCGGGCCATACCGCGTTGTAGAGCAAACGTCACTCGTCAACTATATCGTGGAGCCCATCATCCCATCCACAGACCTACGCTACCGCGGCCGCGACACTGTCCACGTCTCTCGTCTCAAGCCATATTACGACCCATTAGTCGTTTCTTCTCCCTAATCCGCCAGGATGGCGTCTTTTTGTGCGGAGGGCGATTGTAGTGAAGAAGAGGAGCTTCAGCGGCATTTCTCGGCGCATCAGGGGCATCGCCATCAGCATAAGCTCGTGCTTGCTGCGCTTGGCCGGACGCTGCTGACTGCTTCGCTTTCTGCGTTCTGCGCTGCAAATAAACCCCGTTACAATATATATATATATATATATATATATATATATATATATATATATATATTATGAAGTCTTGGTTTGAATTACCTTTTATGATGATAATGTACCGGTAACTAACTGGATCCCCAGTGGGTTCATGGGAGACAGAAGGTTAGGTGGGCAGATGAGATTAAGAAGTTTGCGGGTATAAATTGGCAGCAGCAAGCACAGGATCGAGTTAACTGGCGGAACATGGGAGAGGGTTTTGTCCTACAGTGGACGTAGTCAGGCTGATTATTATTATTATTATGAAGTCTTGGTTTGGATTACCTTTTATTAGGCCCGAGGAACCGGCAGCCGACAGCTACGATGAGTGAGCCAAGATGATGATGCTACGCGACAACGATGAGGATGCATGAGCCACACATGATAATGATGATAATGTACCGGTGAATACGATGCGTATACTGAATGCCCACATCGATTCCCCCCACGTGAAAGCGGCCGGCCTGGCCGCGGCAAGTCAAGGGGACAAAGAACGTCGCATGAAGGGCTTCATACGGAAGACATGGACGACCTCTGTAGTTCGATAACGGCGATCTGCTGGGGCTACAAGTGGCGTCACGCGATAATTCACTGGTGAAGTCTCTTCAAGAACTGTGTATGGCCCGATAAACCGAGGCTGAAATTTGTCACACAAACCAGGTGTGCGAACAGGCGTCAAAAGGAGCACTTGGTCTCCAGGTTGGAAGGATACAGCACGATGCGATTCATCATAAACGAGCTTTCTGTCTTGCTGGCGGGCTTCAGTGTTTATACGAGCTCGTCGGCGGCACTGTGCGAGTCGTGAAACGTATTCCTCTGAGGAGGATGGAGATGAATTCGCTTGGCAGGTAAAGGAAGAGACGTCCAGGAAAGAAGTAGGGGAGCGTCCATAAACTAGGTAAAATGGCGAGTAGCCGGTTGTTCGCTGAATGGCCGTATTGTAGGCGAAAGTGACGAATGGTAGAACAACGTCCCAGTTTTTGTGATCTGGTTGATAATAGGCGGCGATCATGTCAGCAAGAGTGCGGTGGAATCGCTCAGTGAGGCTGTTAGTCTGGGGATGATAACTAGAGGCAGTCTTGTGAGTTGTGCCGGAGGCGTGAAGAAGTTCGCTC
>WOVY01002299.1:0-45000 GCA_013436015.1 Rhipicephalus annulatus | reverse complement strand
AATTATACATAATGCCGCCAGTTCGCTATCTGTATGCTCGCACTCGATCTTCCACGATGTCGTGCACCAAGCAGGAGGCAGCTCGAAGTGGAAGAAGCTGCCTCCGCACTCACACCACCGAGTAACCCAGGCGGCTTCCAAGGCTCATCCGACTTGGCCGGGGTGGTCGGCGGCAGGCGTGACCGGGTCGGCGATGACGACGGAGTCCATAGCCTTCATAGTGATGAAGACAGTGACCGAAATGGCGGAGACCGATTGGAAAGCGGCCCGTGTGACAGTTGCCGAAGCAAGCACGAGTGGCCGCTTAGCGTGGGCTGATACTTTGGCAGCGGCGGCGGCAGCGGTGCGATCTTGTTCATGGTTGCCGGTTCCAGTGTTACTGTGGCAGCTCCGGTGTCGACGCTGTCGTGTCCGTGCCCTCGACGCTGCTTAAAAGACTCGGCCTTTTCCGTCAGCGACCTAGTATGTTCCATAGTGCTTCCAGCACCTAGACCAAGCCTTCGAGGGAGTCTCGTCGACGCTCTAGTGGTAGCTCCAAGGGTGTCGCACCACATAAAATGGAACACCGACGCACGCGGTCGTCTTCTTCTTCTGCTTGGAAGCACGAGCTTAATGGCTTGCTTTCTACTACTTATAGTTTAGCTCGCACCCACTACGGGAAGTGATCATTAAACCGGTAGCTAAAATAATAGAAAAAATAAATTTAAACTTGGAAACAGAAAAGTGAATTACTCACTCATTAAGGATTTTAAAACTTTGGACAAATATAAAAGTTACGTATCTTTTTTTTTCATTTATTGCATCCTTAAAGGCCCGAGGGCATTACATAAGGGAGGGGGCAAAAATTACGCTGTGAATGTATATAGTTCAAGTTGAACAAATTATTATAAACAGTACAGTTCTAATATGGTAGTTTGGTCAAAAATGACAGCAAAAGTGAATCAAATAACACACAAAAGAAACGCTTTGGCTGAGAATTAGAGTACAAACAACTTAGAGCACAAACGTATGATTTAAGTACGAGTTATTCAGGATGGTGATGATCATTATTCAAGTAATAATAGTATTTTTTGCACATGCCTCTTTAAATGAACGGGCCTAGAAAGACTAGGCCCTTCGAAACAAAATCGTTTCCGTACTTCTTCTTTATTTTTGTAAGTTTTTAGATTGGCACTTAGAGCACTAAGTGCTAAAGCTTTATTGCATGTGCGCCCTCCTGCAAGCCGGTCTTTTCTACAGCGACACTGCCAGTTGCAACTGTTGAATGTATGACAAAACATTCCAGAAGACACCACTTCACTTCATACACAGCACCGGCCTAACGAACGACATTTATTTTACATACACACGAAAATACACTATTCTTTAGGGCAAGTCTATGTCACAAAAGATAAATAAATAACTAAAAAAACTTTGAAGGTTTTTTTCGCCTTGTTTTCGAGATTACTCATAAGAAATTCAACAGGTATAATGAGCGATGTGCTTTCTTGTACGTACAAGCATAGGCTGTCTTTCAGCGTGTTTTCACAGGACTTCGGAATTTATGAGTAAACAAAACACGTTATTCGTCGCGATTAGAAACAACAGCATCGAGCTACAATTCAAAATCATCTGTAAATCAAGGTTACGGTCTCATAAATAGCGCATGCTTCTCCGCACTGACACTAAGCGCTAAGCATTTCTTTTCAAACTATGCCTTGGTCGATATGCATTTCAAAACAAGAAATGGGAATTCAGGGAGTCGTCGAATCATTTACCTATAAGATTTCACGTGCGAATATTCGAAATTTTTGAAAAACAATTTGGAAAGCATTGTATTCGATACGGTACTCAAATCAAATGGCGCCTCCTCGTATTACCGAAGATTTTAAATACTCTTCGAATTGTTAGCATTGACGAGAATAGTTTAAAAAAAGGACATGTGGGAAGAGCAAAGTATTGCTTTCTGTTTTATTTAAATAGTGGATTGCCATAAGGCATGAAGTTCGAAGTTGTCAGGATTTACAAAATCTTCGCTTATATTGTGATGAAGAAATTTTCGCACTGAACTGCAATGTCACCGAAGCAACTGTGTAATCCATAAAATGTCCTCATAAGTGCTTTCTGATTTTTATTCAAGAAATAATATTTAACACTTAGCCCTTAGTAATAAAGCTGGTGGAATAGTAATATTTCCAATACTACTGCAACGCCATTTTCACCTTAAACCTAAAAAAAAATATCTTAAGGCTTTAGCTGCTATGCTATATAAAAGTTAACCTTCGTTTACAGAATTGAGGTGTTTATTTTAGGTTAAATGTTGTGGAAATGTCACATTGTTAACCTTTCTGAATAGGTATTTAAAAAAATGCAGCATATTCACGGAGCGAATGGTGATGAGTGGGGTGAAACGCTGCCGGGTTTCATCGCTAAACAGTGAAGCATCAGCGAATATTGCCCACTACAACATCAAAGACGTGAAAAATACTGTATATATTTATACAAGAAAGTTTATTATTCCTAAGTGGTAGCAATACGTCGTTTTCTTTCCCCCTTTTTTATAATGGCTTTATGGTCGGCGATGTGGTGGATCGGTGATGCATCACCGAACCACGTCCATATAGTGGGATGTTTGCAAGGACGAAGTAGTGGGCAGTTTGCAAAGGTGTAACTGTAGCCAGTGACGTAAAATCAAGAAATGAACACATCCGTACAATCTGTGGTTCTTTACCACGCACCTGGATACAAGTACACGACCATCTTGCCATTCATATTGGCTACTTCTCAACAATATTTGCTTTACGGTCGGTGAAGTGATGAATCGGGAATGAAGCGTAGTTGGATGTCTGCCAGGTCGAAGTAGTGGGTAGCTGGCAAAGGTGGAACTATAGGCTGTTTTCCAATTTTTAGATGGCACGTAAACAGTCTACGTAGGCTGGTTAGAAGACAGCACCGAGCCCATGCTGTCCGAGAATTAAGACACGTCTCGGGCGGCCTTTACGCTCCGAGGCGCACCTCGTGTCGAGAAGATAAAGCCAAAATAAACAAGTGTAGCGATTGTATTTCCTGACCTATTTCGTACTGAAATGTAAAGAAAAACATTAAACGCAACTCACAATGAGCTACAGAAGAAGCGCCAGCTTGTGTGCAGACGACCATTCCGGAGAGATGCCATCTATCTGAGCGATTCGTTGAGCCACAATCTTGTTTAGAAAGCAAAGTAGCCTGCATCGTACTCATCTACCATGCGGTCTTCTCGTGGCTGTCTATTTTGCCTGATACGTGAGAATTAGAATGGAACTTCAGGTGGCCGCCCTCCATTTAGCTGTCTATTTAGTCGTCTACGATGAGTTTTGTAACACACCCACAGGTGGTCAGGAACATACATACATACATACATACATACATACATACATACATACATACATACATACATACATACATACATACATACATACATACATACATACATACATACATACATACATACATACATACATACAC
Organism: Rhipicephalus annulatus; assembly: GCA_013436015.1. Classification (NCBI taxonomy): domain Eukaryota; kingdom Metazoa; phylum Arthropoda; class Arachnida; order Ixodida; family Ixodidae; genus Rhipicephalus; species Rhipicephalus annulatus. Next base: position 41,517 of record WOVY01002299.1, on the reverse strand, counting down.
GGGATGGACAGACGCACACCTTTAGGAGCATCACCCCTAAAATGTTTTGCGCTTCTTCGCCTGCCTTTGGTTGCTTTGCTATTCGAAAACTATTCGAATAGTATCTGATTCACATAACGTATTCGATTCGGTCCTACATTTCACCATTCCACCCCCCTAGTTAACTTAGTGAAAAGAATGAGCTGTCAAATTAACGTGTGTAATCACCGAGATAAATCTTGCGGCGAAGTATCTTCCGATGTTATCCGCGGTGCTGTGTAGTGATTGTACTGTGCTCGGCTGCTGACCCAAAGGTCGCGCTTTCTAACCCAGCCATGCCGATGGATGCAAAATGCTAGAGGCTCGAGTACAGTGCGTTGTCAGTACGAGTTAATGAAAACCAGGTAGTCGAAAATACTCGGGCCTCTTCGCTACGGCATCCGTCATAATCAAATCGCGGTTTCGGGGATGTCCAACCTGACATATTTTAAACCTGAAGCATTTCTTAGCGAACTTCGGTGACTCTTTGAGCGTATCTATCTATCTAGCAATTTGTCTATCTCTCTATCAATATATATATATATATATATATATATATATATATATATATATATATATAGAACATTTGGCAAGCACTCTCAAATTATGATAGGTACATTGCCACTATCCCTCAAGAGGAAAGTATATAACAGCTGTATCTTGCCGGTACTTAGCTACGGTGCAGAAACCTGGAGACTTACAAAGAGGGTTCACCTTAAATTGAGGACGATTAAATTGGCCACATCGTCCAGGCCTAATGAAGGCGTGTAAAGGACTTCGTCGCAAGTGGTGGAGGTTGCTTTTCGATTCCCCGTTCCTGCTCGCCCGCTTTACCTCCTGGAGCTTCGCCCAGGTCGCCGTTTGGGCTACGTGTCCACCAGCATGCCGCAAGACGAACCCTTGGGCGCTTCTCCTTTCAACCCTCCGGCTACGACTACTGCAGCTATTCACTCTTGGATCGTCAGCGGACCCCCTCGTGAGCCCCCTCTATTAGCTGGACTCCGAAACGAGGACGTGGACGACTGGCTACACCAATATGACATGGTGAGTGCAGCTAACCGTTGGGACGATCCGCACAAGCTCAGCCACGTCTCCTTCTATCTTGCTGGCGTGGCGAAGACTTGGTTTTTTAACCACCAGATCAACTTTTCCAACTGGAACGTCTTTAAAGAACATCTTCAACAAGTCCGCTACTCCGGCAGTTCGAGCCAGTCTGGCGAAGAGAACACTTGATGGTCGAAAACAACAACTAGGCGAGTCTTATACCTCGTATATGGAGGATGTTCTCTCTCTATGTCGGCGCATCAACGCCTCCATGACCGAGACAGACAAAGTACGCCATCTGCTCAAAGGCATAGGGCCTGTTGCCTTCAATGCTTTGGTCGTAAAGGACCCAAGTACCGTTGCTGACATTGTAGCTATGTGCCAACGCCTGGACGAGCTCGAATCAGCACGGCTGCAGCTGGACAACTCTCCTGCAGCCATCCCTGACAACCCTAGTGTCGAACCCTTGTTACGAGCCGTGATCCTCAACATGATACGAGAGGAACTGCAGTCGCTCGGATTTCCAGTACGTCAGTTTCCTTCTGACACCCCAAGTACAAATTTACGGGACGTCGTCAAGGAGGAGTTGGTGGCTATGACTGGCAATGCCTACGCAGAACGGGATGACTATGCCATAGGAATCACTTTCCAGCACCGTCCTTACGCTACGCCTCACGGTCGCTCTTCCTCGCCATCAGTAACTCCTGAAATGGCTCCTCGCTACCGTGGTGCCAGGCATTGCTCGCCGTCCTCTCTCCGTCGCTTTACGTCGCAACTTCAACCAGCCTCTCAGTTCGCCGACCGTCGCCCGGCAAACTAAATTACGCAGCTTCTGGGGGAAAAGCTGCATTTAGGGAAGTAGAAAAAGTTCCTCCAGAACATCCTCATGATATGATATCTGTTTCGCTGGAAGGCATAGAAGTGGAAGCACTAATAGACACTGGTGCTAGTTTCTCAGTAATTCACAGAGATTTGTGTGCGCGTCTCCGCAAAGTTACTACCCCCTATGATGGACCTACGTTGCTCGCTGCTCAAGGGGACGTTATCCAACCTTCCGCCATGTGCACTGTTTGTCTCTACATTGATGTACTTCTCCATTATGTGCAATTTTAAGTGCTTAGTTCCTAAACTCAACTGCTAATATTAAAATGGGACTTTCTTTCAACAGCGTTCGCGTCCATCTGCTGCCGGCAACACGTCCTACATATGAGCGATACCACCTATTCGCTTCGCGCAGATGACGCACCACTTCATTTTAGATGCGGAAGCATCTTATACTCGCGCCTTGTAGTGCGCCGTCCGCGCCGTCTGCGTCGTCCGCACCGCTTCTCGAACATTCGACAGCTGACGCGCGCGCATGCGCCGTCGCGCCGTCGCCCACCATCTGTGCCGCGCGCGCTTCTCCTTCGAGAACATTCGACAGCTGACAGCGCATGCGCCGTCGCGCCGTCGCCATCTGTGCCGCGCGTGCGCTTCTCCTTCGAGAACATTCAACAGCTGACAGTGCATGCGCCGTCGCGCTGTATATATACTCAAGGTCGGCGCTCGCTCGCTCAGTTGCCGCTCGTCGGTTGGTTTGTACGGTGCGTCGACGTCCAAGGTCGCGGTGAAATGAATTCCAACGAATCCACAAACACAATGATCGACATCCCTTCGACCAGCGCCGTCCTTTCGCATACGTGTGTACGTGTTCACTCATTTAACACCCCCTCCTACAACCACGTTAACCAATTTAGCCATCGACCCAAGTAAGTCGCAATTTAACACCTCATTTCACAACCACGTTAACCAATTTAGCCATCGACCCAAGTAGGTCGCACTTTAACACCCCGTTAACCAATTATATGCTCCGCATCCTCCTCAGTGTTCCCCCGAGGGAAGCTGCGGGCAATTTTTTTATGCTGCAGAAGACACTGAGCTACCTCCGCAGACTCAGCGAATTGTTACACTTCTGTCTGATGTCAATGATTGCGGCGATGTGCTCGTACAACCCTCCGTACGCTGTGTCACCAGAGGAATAGCCTTCGCATTAGGTCTGAGACGTTTCAACGATGGCTTCGCACTCGTTTGCGCAACGAACCCGACGCCAGAAAAAATTCTGATTCCGGAGGGCTTAACGTTCGCTTGCGTCGCTACAACGGAGCCTTTCTCTGTGGTAACCTTTCAAGACGCTTCTTCTGAAGATCTCCCTGTTGCACTTTTCCCATCCACCTCCTCCCTCAAAACTACCATCAGCTCTGACCTGACCCCTTCGCAGACTCAACAACTGTTTACCTTACTGACTAAACAGGAAGCTTTGTTTGACGTCAATTCACCCGTACTGGCAGAGACGTGTGTCACCACGCATCGCATCGTGACTGAGGGTACGTCAATTGTTTATCGTCGGCCATATCGCGTATCAGTAGCTGAGCGGAAGGTTATTGAAGAAAACGCTGACGACATGTCGAGACGGAACATAATACGCCCCTCTGCTAGCCCTTGGTCATCACCTGTCGTCTTAGTTCGAAAAAAAAAGACGGTTGTGTGCGCTTCTGTGTAGATTACTGGGCGCTAAACAAGATCACGCACAAGGATGTATACCCTATGCTACGTATAGATGACGCCTTGGATTCCCTACAGGGAGCTCAGTACTTTTCGAGTATCGATCTACGTTCGGGGTACTGGCAGACACCGATGCATGAAAACGATAAAGAAAAGACGGCACTTTCTACACCAGACGGACTTTACGAGTTTAATGTAATGCCCTTCGGCCTCTGTAATGCACCCACAACATTCGAACGTCTGATTGACACCATTTTGCGTGGCCTGAAGTGGAAAACTTGCCTGTGCTATTTGGATGACATCATTGTTTTCCCGTCAACCTTCTCTCAACACTTACACCGTTTAGATAAAGTCCTCATGTGCCTGGGTTCGGCTGGCCTTCAGCTGAACACAAAAAGTGCCGTTTAGCCAGCAAGACAATTCAGGTATTTAGCCACATTTTGAGTAAGGATGGCATTCGTCCAGATCCCGATAAAATATTGACCGTTCTTTATTTTCCTCGTACTGAAAGGACCAAGGACTTACGCTGTTTTCTCGGCCTGGCTTCATACTTCCGCCGATTCATACGAGACTTTGCTTCGATAGCGGCTCCTTTGCACAAATTACTCGGTTCTGGTGTTCGTTTTGAGTGGTGCTCTGCCTGCGAATCAGCGTTTAGCCATCTGAAAAACGCCCTCACATCTGAGCCCGTACTTCGCCATTTCGATGAAACGGCACCCACACTCGTGCATACTGATGCTAGCGGTCTAGGAATCGGAGGTATTCTACTGCAGTGCGAAGAATCGTCACGTGAAAAGGTTGTTGCGTATGCAAGCCGCGTCCTGACGAACGCCGAGAAAAATTACAACATTACTGAACAGGAGTGTTTAGCTGTAGTGTGGTCAGTGCAGAAATTTCGACCTTATCTACATGGCCGTCATTTTACCGCAGTTACAGACCATCATGCCCTATGTTGGCTTTCCACACTCAAGAATTTCTCAGGACGCCTTGGTCGATGGATTATACGTCTTCAAAAATACGACTTCACTATTACCTACAAGTGCGGTGAAAAGCACGAGGACGCGGACGCGCTTTTTTGCTTGCCACTTCCTATGGCGCCATCCACTGCTTCCACTACTTACTTCAGCGATGAACGCTTGGATAGTCCTTCTACGTCTGTTTCGTCTGTAGCCGTCATTGAGAAGATCCCACCTGACGACCACGACGGCTCCATCATAACGCATCAACTCACTGACGCTTACTGTAGACGCATCATAGAACGCCTTCAGGGGAAATTGCGACCACCTAATGCCCGCCTTCGGCTACAACTCAGGCGTTTCAAGCTCGATAACAGCGTTCTTTACCATCACATCTATCACCCGGATGGTGAACGCTGGGTGCCAGTCTGCCTAGTTCTCTTCGAGCCGATATTCTTAAGGCCTATCACGACGACCTGACTGCTGATCACTTCGGTTTCCAGAAAACGTACGATCGCAATAAAGGTCATTTCTACTGGCCAGGGATGTCCGCCAGCGTAGCAAAGTACGTCGCCTCTTGCAATCTTTGTCAGCACCGAAAGCTTCCGACATCACCTTAATTCGGAGAGCTACAGCCAATTCCATGTCCGTCGGCGCCATTTGAAGTTGTTGGCATCGATCTATATGGTCCCCTTCCCACGACTCCGAGTGGCCATCGATGGATAGTGACAGCTGTCGACCACTTGACACGTTTCGCTGAAACTGCCTGCGTGAATTCGCCCTCTGCTTCTGACGTGGCTACATTCATGCTGGAAGCCTTGATCTTGCGGCACGGTGCTCCTCGTGTCATCCTGAGTGACTGCGGAAAAGCTTTCCTTTCGCGAATTGTGGAAGAATTGCTAAAAGCCTCCAGCACCAGTCACAAGACAACCTCCAGCTATCACCCCCAAACCAAGGGGCTCACTGAGCGCTTTCATCGAACTCTGTCCGACATGATACCTAAGTACATTGAGCCATACCACACACACTGAGATGCGATTTTGCCGTTCGTAACGTTCGCTTATGATACCGCCGTACAACGCACAACTGGCTACTCGCCATTCCACCTTGTCTATGGCCGGTCGCCATCTTCTTTCCTGAACGTCTCGTTCTTGACAGCCCCGGTTACACCATCTGCATCATCCCGTGAACAATATGTGTCCCGCCTCTATCACTGTCGCCAGCTCGCCAGACTCAACACTGAGAAGACACAACAGGCCCATAAAAATCTGCATGACACATCTCACACCACTGTGACCTTCCACCGCGCGACGAGGTGCTTCTCAGGACACCAGTTCGCACTCCTAGATTGTGCGACAAATTTCAGTTTCGGTTCCTCGGCCCATACACAGTCTTAGAGCAGATCTCACCCGTTAACTATCGCGTTTAACCTGTGATTGCTCCAAGTGACCGGCGCTGTCGCGGTACCAAGATAGTGCATGTCTCGCGTATGAAGCCTTTCGCAAGGCGTTTTCCGCATATATAAGTTGTGGCCAGGATGGCCGCTCTCATGCGCGGGGAATTAGTGTGAGCATTTAAAGCACGCTTCTTCATCACCTGTACAAAACCATCATCATCTAGTGTCCTTCATCTTCATTGTTAGTGCGGATGACTCTTCAGTCGGTTCTGTGCCTCGGAGGTGACTGTTTTGGCCACATCGTCCAGGCCTAATAAAGGCGTGTGAAGGACTACGTCGCAATATATATATATATATATATATATATATATATATATATATATATATATATATATATATATATATATATTGTGTTGTAACGGTGAAGGCAACCTTTATTAGGCCTAGAAGACACGATGAAGCGACCACGCTCAAGGCACAGAACTCAGACAAGCCAAGTCCCCACAGCAGAAGAAGATGACGACCACTCATGATGTTGAATATGTGTAAAGATAGATGATGTGCTTAATGAATGTCTACACTAACTCCCCCCCCCCCCTCACGTGAAATCGGTCATCCTGACCGCAGTTCTTGGCCGCATTTTAAAGCGAAGATGAACGCCGTATGAAAGGCTTCATGCGGGATACGTGGACTATTTCTGTTGCCCTATAGCGGCGGTCCGTCGGAAGAAGAACGGGTGCCACGCGATAATTCACAGTAGATGTTTGCTCCAAGACAGTGTAGGGGCCAATAAAACGTACTTGAAACTTCTCGCATAGTCCGGGAGTGCGAATGGGTGTAAGAAGGAGGACTTCGTCGCCAGGGCTGAAAGACACGGCACGATGAGAGGCATCATACTCAAGCTTGCGATCCTGTTGCTTGAAGCGTGTCCAGTCCGTAATGTCCGTTTCATGATTGAAAAACCATGTTTTCGCTACGCCTGTGAGGTAGAAAGAAACATGGCGAAGCTTGGTAGGATCATCCCAGTTGTTAGTGGAACTCGCTCGATTGAACTGGTCCAACCAATCTTCCACATCTTCACCTCGAAGTCCGGCGAACGTGGGCGGCTCACGCTGGTGCGCGGTGATAATCCACGATGGATAGGCCATGGTAGCCGGGGCCGTGGAGGTAGACGCAGAAGCGCCGGTTGGCTCGTCCTGAGGCATGTTACCGGACACCTGGTACAAACGACGACCTGAGCGCAGCTCCAGGAGGCAGATCGGGCTGGGAGAGGACGGAAGATCGTAGAGCACACTCCACCACTTGGGATGTAACGGTGAAAGCAACCTTTATTAGGCCCAGAAGACACGATGAAGCGACCACGCCCAAGGCACAGAACTCAGACAAGCCAAGTCCCCACAGCAGAAGAAGATGACGACCACTCATGATGATGAGTATGTGTAAAGATAGATGATGTTCTTAATGAATGCTTACAATATACATATATATATATATATATATATATATATATATATATATCAGACCGATTGTCGTCAGGGTTTGCGAACTTGTTCGCAAACCCTGACGAAGATCGCTCCAGTGGTCGCAACCGTTGCTAATATTATTAAGATAACCGCAAAGTTGTGTGTCTTTTATATATATATCTGCCTACGACTTTTAGCTCACCTAGCTGTTTCGATATTAATACTGAAGTTTGTATGCCACAATCATAACTTTATGACGAGCATAAGTGACTTTTCATAACATAAAAATCACGACATGTATGTCATGCATGTCATGGCTTTAGCGCTCTCGCTGCTTTCTCGGTAGTTTCCTTCACAAGGCATATTCCAAAACTGGTTTGGTATGACATGCCTGCAAGGTGAACACAAGTGACCGAAGCTAACGTGGAAATCATGACATGAAAGTCATCTAAGTCGAGACTATATAAGCCACGCTCAAGATGCGCCCGTTGTCGTTTCACTAGCATCACATATACCAATTTGATACTACGGGACGCGAAAAGATGTCGAAGGTATCTGACACATGCATATATAATAATCATAAGATGCGTGTTAAGTAAGAACATCACTACAAGCCACGCTCAAGATGCTCCCGCTACCGTTTCGCTTGCACATGTACCAAATTTGGTATTACGTGACGCGAACGAACGACGAAGGTGAAGACACATCCAAACATGATAATCATCACATACGTGTTATGTAGAGCATGACTACATGCTATGCTCAAAACAATTTGGTATTAAGTGACGTGAAGGAACCACGAACACAAAAGCCCCGGGCAAATATGATAATCGTGACATAGTAGCCTTGTACGGCATAATTTACGTCCGCCTCGTAATGTTATGCTGATTTTGAAGTGACATATCCACCTTCCTCATTAGTGCTTCGCATATCATCGATTCCCACTGTACGAGGGATCTGCCAATTTTTCGTTGCTGACCCCACGCGGTGTTGAAACACTTCCGTGTTTAAACATCAACGTAAAACAAACACACTATTTTAGAAATCAAGAGATGTCGAAGATCAGTCATTTCTATTCCTGAAGCCTGATTTCATTTACGACCAACATAGACGATTTGGGAAATGCATTCTTTTATTTGGCCACATTATGTGTCGTTTCGTTCGAATCCCCCCCCCCCCTTCGCCACTACAACTTTCTTAACTGTCGCGGCCTCCTTTTTTCAATAAATTGCGAAACTGCGGCCTGAAAGTACAGGTGACTTTGTACGCGAAGTTTAATGGCACAGCTCTGTTGCTTTGTATATGGCAGTTTAACAGGATATATAGCGTTAAAGAACTCATGTCGAATATATTTCGGCGTTGGCGTCGGCGTGGCCGTCGTTGGTTGTGTGCGAAAGATCTCCATCTTGCCCGTGTCCGAGAAATTGAGAAAGGTGCAAATGAAATAACTGATAAACACTTCCGAGACCAAGTGAGGATCTAACCCACGTTGTTTGAGGTTAAACAGGTGTTCAGCCACACAGCCACGCATCTGCTTAGAAAGAATGTGAAAATAACCTCACCTGCTTGCAAATGCAGTGCAAATAACGTTCATGCTTACCAAAAAAGACGCCCTGTACACAAAAAAACGTGTCCTTACCATAACGAATTCGGGGTTTAAACATGGCCAAAAATTACAAAAGGCACACATGTTTCGGGACGTATTCTCCTAAAACCACGTAGAGGGAGCGCGGAAAATAAAAGAAAGTCACGTGCATAATTGCTCGTTGTATAAGCATGCTAGCCATTACACAGAATACAAGCATATGCGGAAGCCTCACTGACGGAACCCCTTCCAACTTTCTCGATTACATTGTAGTAATCCACCATTAAAACTTCTCGAGTAACATCATACAATAAAAAGTATGGATTAAGTGATTGTAATACCCAATACACGATAATGCTAGCGCGTTCAACTCTGAAAAGCGAAGCTCAAAGAACCCACCAATTTTCGAATAAACTTGGATAACCAATCAAAAACAGTGCCATTGGATTCAACTAGTGCATCTTGTAAATACCAAATATTTTTTATATAATCCACAACAATTGCAACACCCAAAAGCAATGACCCGTTAGAAAAGTAAGAAGACATTTTCTGTGTTTTCGTCACTGAATTAACAAGATGCATCACCAAATAGAACACGGGTATTAAACTGTTATCAGCTAGCAGGCTTTAGTCGTGAAATTTAGTTACACAAGTGCCCTACAGCGAAGTTAGAAGCAAAAAAAAACTGGCAGGTCCCAGGTACTCTGGGAATCGAAGATATGCGAAGCACGATGAGGAAGGTTGATACGTCACTATAAAACAAGCACAACATTACGAGGTGGACGTAAATATGCCATACATGACTACTATGCCATAATTATTATTATGTTGGATGTGTAATTTACCTTCGTCGTATATATATATATATATATATATATATATATATATATATATATATATATATATACAGTTCTTGGCATTATTGCCTGTTAGATCTCATTAATATTGTGCCAAAACACTGGAAAAACGAGCCCTTAGTATACACTTCTTTTCCTTATTCATTAACGATGGTCTCGTACTGGCAGACTTGGGGCCGTTAGGTTGTATACGAGGGACTATTAGTCAGCGGCCCACTCGTAATAAGTTCACGTGCTACGTGACGCCAAACAGGCTCATAAAAGGGTGTTCCACACTCGCCGCACTTGGCTACAGATGGCACTGACTGACACTCCCACGTTTAAATTCACATATAAACACCAAAAAAAAAGCGGATGGGGGTATGGACGCCATGATAGCTCAGCGGTTAGAGCATCGAACGCGTTATTCGAAGGTCGTAGGTTCGATTTCTGCTCACTGAGGTTAATTTTTCACCCACTTTTCTTTCTTCCTATTTACATTACATTGGTTCTAATAACTTTCCCCATACATTTCTTGGCATTATTGTCCTGTCAAAACACGGAAAAACGAGCCCTTAGGTATACACTTCTGTCCCCATATATATATATATATATATATATATATATATATATATATATATATATATATATATATATATTGGCGAAAAGTATGTTGCATGGATATGCGATTGTGAGCAGTAGTTCACCATCCCAGAAAACACTCCGTCTCCTGGCAACGCTGGTCGGAGAAACAAAGATCGCTGCGCCTTACAGCGTCAACTTGAATATTTGCTTTGGTTTCGCTTAGCTCTGCGCTGACTTTTCATGATTGTGGTGTCGAATCACGTTATTTCGTTCAAGGCGAAATGGTGCTCGCCGGAGACCGCATCATTCTCATCGGTATCAAGGATTTCGCTGGCGAAACAGCGTAAATAGTTGCGCTGTTATCGCAAACTGCGCGCCTTTTGGGCAGACGACATCATAAGTTTCAAAACCTTTCTAGTGAGCCCGAGCTTAAAGATGACATTTGCTCATGCGAAGTGGTCTCTCTTTGTAAGGTTCGCCGCCGCGGTGGTATAGTGGATAAGGTAGTCGGCTGCTGACTCGCAGGTCAAGGGATCGAATCCTGGCTTCGGCGGCTGCATTTCCGATGGAGGCAAAAATGTTGTAGGCCCGTGTGCTCAGATTTGGGTGTACGATAAAGAACCCCGGGTGATTGAAATTTCCGGAGCTCTCCACTACGGCGCCTCTCATAATCAAATGGTGGTTTTGAGACGTTAAATCCCACATATCAATTATTCAATTAATCAATCTCTTTGAAAGGTGCCAGCACTTTTGAGCTGCGTTCCTGCACGGCTGCAGGCAATGGCCTTATTAATTTTAGAGGTATCTACAATGTGACTCGTGTTGCTGATTGCATGCATCTCATCTAGTTCTATTTCGTGGTCAGAAGATGAATACGTATGCCATTCACCTGACCACATAATGGAACTATGCCTGGGCCAGTGAATCTTAAGATAAGGAATACGTAGTTTCGATTGCAAATGAGTGCTCTGTTCTTTCCGTTCGTCGATCCATGCTGTTAGGTGTCTGATTAATGAGCTCCTGTGCTTCCGAACACTCCCCTGATCGTGTAGGCAGTCAATGATATTCAGAACGATTTATCTACATGTAAACTGCGCAGGCTTTGAATGCTCGTAAATGCTGTTTATACACGTGAACACACATATATACATGAACCCTACGCACGCGCGTTCTTCGTGCGCGTGTTTGTGTTCGGGGGAAGGCTAAGAGCAACCTAATATAAAAATATTAGGATTATGGCTCAATAATTGATTGATATGAGGTGTTTAACTTCCCAATAGAACCACATGATTATGGGAGGCGGCATAGTGGTGAACTCCGGAAATTTCAAACACCTGTGATTCTTTGACGTGCACCCAAACCTGAGCACTAAAGCTTACAGCATTGTCGCCTCCATTGGAAATGCAGCCACCGTAACCGTGATTCAATTCCGCGAATCAGCAGCCGAGTACCTTAGCAACGAGACCACCGTGGCGGGACTACACAAGATCTTAATTCTTAATATTACAACGCATATATATATATATATATATATATATATATATATATATATATATATATATATATATTTAGGCAGGCATGGTGGTTGAGTGGCCGTAGCGTTGCATATAGTCTAGTAGATCCTCCGTGAGCGGTCACAACGTGGTTTATTTCGACGTTTCGGCCTAGAGTCTAACCTTCATCAGGATCCTGATGAAGGCCAGACTCTAGGCAAAAACGTCGAAATAAACCACGTTGTGACCACTCACGGAGAGTCTACTGGACTATATATATATATATATATATATATATATATATATATATATATATATATATATATATATATATATGCAGGGAATGAATTCTTGGACGCCGGTAAATAGTATGAATAAAAAGAAGACACACGTCGAAAAATGGAAAGGTTTCTTCACGTTTCGGCCGTGGGATCAGACGAAGGCCGGTCCCACGGCCGAAACGTAAAAAAACCTTTCTGTTTTTCGACGTGTGTCCTTTTTATTCATATATATATATATATATATATATATATATAAATATATATTATATATATATCTGTATATATTTATATATATATATATATATATATGTATGTATATATATGTATATATGTATATATATATATATATATATATATATATATATATCAATCATTTTATTTCCTTTAGATAAGGTGGAGTACAGGACTAAAAGCTCAAGAGCTTGACTGAGGTCCTGACCCCGTTCGCAAGTTGACAAAGCAGCAGGAATGGCAGTCAATCATGTACAACATAATATGAATTAAACATACAGGTATAACATCACAAAAATGTAATACAAAAAGTTTATCAAAACAGTGCTAAGATTAAAAGAGAGTAGTTCAATTGTATGGTCATGAAGTGGCATGAACGTGAAAAGCAGTAATATAAAGGAAAGAATGGGCATAAATTCTGAGAGATGTATCATTGAGGATAATGTATCAGTTGGGCGAAGTGTTTAATCTGACAGTTTTGTTTAGAGGAAGGATCGAAATCTTCGCGGTTTAAAAAATTTAACAAAAAGGTAGTCTGTAGGACAATGATTGTTTGTCATAAAAGGTTCTTGGGGTGGGTACAGTCCAAACTTCTTTGTGCCTGGTGAGTCGAACACTTGTGTTTACGCTATGTTTAGCAAGATGTATTGCGGTATTGGTACAATGTTTGACAAACTCTCTATAGCATAACATCAGCCTGTAGTTGTACAAAAAGGCCCTTTTCTCTAGCAAGTGCAACTTGCGCAAATTCGTCACACCGGTTGTGCACCACACTAAGCTACAGTACTGTAACAAAGATGATACCAGTGCATTGTATATCATTATTTATATCATAATTTATTATATTATATATATATATATATATATATATATATATATATATATATATATATATATATTGAATTGACGCGCGTATGTGCCAGTGGTGAGGACAACGAAGCAGCGCGAGTGTCTTTGGCCGAGTGCAAAAGACGAAGAAGTCGTTGCAGTCTGTTTCCTGCGATCGATAAATCGTATTTGTTTGAGGCGCTTTGTGTGCTCGTCAATCTCGCGTCGTCACACTGGTGGAGGTGCTGGGTACGTCTTCATGCTTGGCACCCCTTCGCGGACCCGACATTCAAGCCCGGAATCACTACCACCCGCTGACACACCAGTCCACCGTTCCAGCCGCCGTCTGCGAGGCCTGGCTCCCGAGCTCAATCCCTTTCCAGAAACTGCCAGCAATCGCTTGCCTCCTTCAACCACCATGCCCACTGCAGCTACATCGCACATGACACTTCAGAATCCCATGATTCCTGACTGCTTTAATGGTGAGACCTATGAAGATGCACAAGACTGGCTGGACCAGTTCGAACGCTGCGCGAAGTACAACCAGTGGGCCACCCCAGAAGACAAGCTCGCCAATGTGTACTTCTACCTGAAAGACAACGCCCAGACGTGGTACATCAACAGGGAAAGAAGCATGGCTACGTGGGATGACTTCCGCAACCAGCTGATTGACACCTTTAGTAGTCTTGACAGAAAGGAGAATGCGCAGAGTCTCTTAGAAGCTCGAATCCAAAAACCTAACGAGAGCGTCGCTATGTTCGCCGAGGACATGACCCGTCTTTTCGGCAGAGCGGATCCCGAGATACAGGAAGACAGGAAGCTGCGGTATCTAATGCGAGGCGTGAAGGAGCAACTGTTTGCTGGGCTTGTGAGAAATCCGCCAACAACAGTAGTGGAGTTCACGAAAGAAGCCACAGCTATTGAACGGGCCCTACAGCAACGGTACCGCCAGCAGAACCCGGTCAACGTTCGAGCGAGTAGCCCTGTTACGACTGCGGCGAGCCTCTGCGACAATGACAGGCCTCTGTGGGAAGTCATCCGGGAGATTTTGAGGGAGGAGCTTCGGCAGCTTGGTTTAATTCCAGCAACTGAACCGACGCCGGCATCGTCTTTTGTCGCTGATGTTGTCCGGGATGAGGTCCGCCAGGCTCTCTCTTCATCCGGCTATAATGGTTTGCGACGACATTTTACTTATGCTGATGCCGTCCGACGCCCCGTCGTCGCTCCTTCAGCACAGCGGACCCCGATGACTGGACCACCACCAACCCTGCAAACACAGCCACTGTCAGCACCGACCACTTTCGCAACCTCACCGATCCCTCCGACAAGACGAATGCCGTATAACCAACATGCCTCACAACGTAGCCCCACAACGTAGCCCAATAGTGAGTCTCCACTTACCTACCAGCGTCGGAAAACCGATTTGTGGCGTACCGCTGACCGTCGACCGGTATGCTTTCATTGCAGCGAAGCTGGGCACGTTTACAGAGTTTGCCGTTATCGCGACGCTCAGTACAAGAGATTTCCTCGCTACCCTGATTACATTGCGTACGACGATCAACGCTTGTACAACTACGCCCCTGTGAACACACCGCCGCAGAATCCAGTAATGCCCAGATGACGTTCTCCATCTCCTGCGTGGCCCAGTTCACCTAATCGTCGCAGTTTTGCCGACGTCACCAGGGGCACGTCCCCTAGCCCGCGACGGGGAAACTAGACGCAGCGACCTCGGGGGGTGGGGGTGCCAATATTCGAAATTCAGAACAGCCCCCATTGCAGAGAAGTGACAGCTTCGAAGCCATCAAAACCGAAGAAGACGACAGCAACGACTAATTCGACGAATGAGACAACTGCCGACGTAACCGACGTTATCAGCGCTGACCTCGTCGTTCCCATTGACGGCCACCAAGTGACGGCACTTGTGGACACTGGCTCCCACTTTTCTATAATAAGCCTACAGCTAGCCGAAAGACTAAGGAAGGTGAAAATGCCATGGCAGGGACCCAATATAAGAACTGCAGGAGGTCAGTTGATGACACCGGTTGGAAAGTGCACGGCCCGACTCTTCATTGCTGGTTCCACCTTTGTCGCCACCCTCGTAATTCTCCACGAGTGCTGTAAACAGGTCATATTGGGAATGGATTTCTTGCGCGAATACGGGGCTGTGATTGACATCCGTGACAGAAGCGTAACGTTCACTGTAAGCTCGGAGACTGCTAAAGATAAGGAACACCAGCCACCTCGCTTCCGTATTGCCGATGACGACGTCATACTGCCGCCACGAAGTTGTTCTCTCGTATCCGTGCACTGTGACAAATTACAAAATCGTACTGGCATCGCTGAACACATCAAGGAGCTCGCATTCACTAGCGGCATTTCTGTTGCCAGGGCTGTCATCACCATTATTGACGGATGCGCTGAACTGCTATTGACAAATTTCAGCAGAGAACGCCGACACATGGTTAAAGGCACGGCTATTGCCTATTTTGACGAACTCTCGCAAACAGAAGATTGTCATTTAGTGGAGGAAGCAGCAGCGTCTACTATCGCTACACCGACACCTGTAGACGTTGGTCCAATGTTATCGACCATTGAGCGAGACCGCCTTCTCACGCTGATCAACAAGTTCCACGGCTGCTTCTCATCCACATCAAGAGTTGGTCGAACGGCACTGACGAAACACCACATCATCACGGATTCCGATGCCAGACCCATCCGACAAAATCCTTATCGAGTCGCCCCAAAGGAGCGTGAGGCAATTCAAAAACAGGTGAAAACGATGCTAGAAGATGGTGTTATTCGGCCGTCTAACAGTCCTTGGGCATCACCTGTAGTACTCGTCAAAAAGAAGGACGGTAGCTTGCGTTTCTGCGTCAACTATCGTAAGCTTAATCAGATCACAAAGAAGGACATCTACCCTCTGCCGCGTATTGATGATTCATTGGATAGACTGCGAAACGCACGCTACTTTTCGTCTATGGACTTAAAAAGCGGCTACTGGCAAATTGAAGTGGATGAGAGAGATCGTGAGAAGACCGTCTTTGTTACGCCCGACGGACTTTATGAATTTCAGGTTCTTCCTTTCGGTTTGTGTTCGGCGCAAGCAACATTCCAGCGTCTCATGGACACGGTTTTGTCGGGACATAAGTGGCAAACCTGCTTGGTGTACCTCGATGACGTGATTGTCTTTTCGGCGACTTTAGAGGAACACTTACGAAGGCTCGAAGCAGTTTTTGAAGCAATACGCTTGGCAGGTCTTACTCTAAAACCAGAAAAGTGCCACTTCGGCTTCCACGAACTTCGATTCCTCGGTCACGTCGTGAGCAGCCAAGGGATCCGACCCGACCCGGATAAAATTGCCGCCGTGGCAAACTTCCCGACGCCATCAGACAAAAAAATCAGTGCGACGTTTTTTAGGAGTCTGTGCCTATTACCAGCGGTTTATTGCTAATTTTTCGCGCATCGCGTGGCCATTGACACAGCTTACTCGGTAAGATACCCCCTTCAGATGGGGCGAAGACCAACAGCAGGCATTTCATGAGCTTCGTCAGCGAATGCAAACACCCCCCGTGCTGGCCCACTTCGATGAAGTGGGCCAGCACAATACTTCGACAATACTTCATACAGACGCTAGTAATGTGGGTCTTGGAGCAGTGCTCGTACAGTCGAAGGACAACAACGAAAACGTGATCGCCTACGCCAGCAGGACGCTGTCCTGAGCTGAAGCTAATTACACTACGACGGAAAAAGAATGTCTTGCATTGGTATGGGCCGTCACGACGAACCTACCGCTGGTCACTTGGGTTACGCAAGAACATTGGCGAGGATAAGGCAGAACTATTACTGGCCAAGACTTGCCGAAGTTGCCAAAACTTACGTGCAGGCATCTCTAGATTGCCAGCGCCGCAAGCCACCATCTATCAAACATGCTGGCCTGCTGCAGCCTGTTCGAGTGCCGGCGACACCGTTTGCACAAATTGGCATGGATTTTCTGGGCCCCTTCCCAAAGTCTGCCAATGGAAACAGGTGGATAATCGTCGCCACGGATTACCTGACCCGATACGCGGAAACAGGCGCTCTACCACGGGCAACGACAGCTGAAGCGGCGCAATTTTTCATCGAAGCCATCGTCTTAAGACACGGTGCTCCCGCAATAGTAATCACCGACAGAGGTACTGCGTTCATGGCCGAGATTTTGGACACCAATTTCCGACTAAGTGGTACAGCTCAAAGGAAGACAACGGCGTATCATCCCCAGACCGACGGGCTCACCGAACTCCTCAACAAGACCCTGGCTGACGAGATAAGCATGTACGTAGATGTAGAGCACAAGAACTGGGACATCATTTTGCCCTACATCACGTTCGCGTACAACACGGCTCGTCAAGAGACCACTCGGAAGACACCCTTTAGTCTCCTTTACGGACGCGAGTTTACAACAACGTTAGACGCAATGCTTCCTCATGAAAATGATGGCAATGAGAGAGACGCTGAAAAGTTTACCCAGCTAGCAGAAGAAGCCAGACAACTTGCCAGGTTGCGAATCACCAAACAGCAAGACGACGATGCCAAATATTACAACCTCCGTCACAGACCCGTCATATACAACGTAGACGACAAAGTATGGGTCTGGACACCTGTTCGTCAGCGCGGGCTTTTCGAAAAGCTGTTGCGAAAATACTTCGGACCCTACAAGGTTCTGCGACGCATTAGGGACGTCAACTACGAGGTTGTTCCGGACGGCGTGCAGTGTTCAAAGCGGCGCAGACATTCACCAGAAATTGTCCACGTACTTCGGATGAAGCCTTACTTTCAGTGACTAACTGTGCAGTTTTGGTTTCGCCTTGCTTCTCAAACGTTTAACATCGGGACGATGTTTTTTTAAAGGGGGAATAATGACGCGCGTATGTGCCAGTGGTGAGGACAACGAAGCAGCTTGAGTGTCTTTGGCCAAGGGCAAAAGACGAAGAAGTCGTTGGAGTCTCTTTCCTGCGATCGATAAATCGTATTTGTTTGAGGCGCTTTGTGTGCTCGTCAATCTCGCGTCATCACAATATATATATATATATATATATATATATATATATATATATATATATATATATATATATATTGTAAGAATGCATTTGTCGTCATCTTCCCCATCTGTCAATAACCATCATCAGTCTTCGACCCGTTCCTCTTCATCATCTGCGCCATCTTGCTGTGTTGCTTGAAGAAAGCGTCAGCTGAACCGTTGTATTTCAAGTGGTGGAAGGTGTTTCCCAATCTATTCGACCTCCCTCCATCCAAAGCCAGCTCCTGGAGCTTCGTTCGGGACGTCGCTTACGCCAGCAGAGCACCATGGCGCAAGAGCAAGCCCAACCGAACCACCCGCCGGCGCTACCACCAGCCGCCAACCCTAGCCCGGTCAACAAACCCTCTCGGGAGCCTCCAATCTTCTCCGGTCTGCCTGGCGAAGATGTCGAAGACTGGCTCGTCGACAACTATGACCGTGTAGGTGTCTACAACAACTGGAACGAGGCATCGAAATTAGCACGCGTCCAGTTTTACGTCTCTCAGGTTGCCAAGACGTGGTTCCTAAATCATGAGAGCGACTTTCGCGATCGATCTTCCTTCAAAGACCAGCTCCGACGCATTTTCGGCACACCGACCGTCTGTTCAGAAGTTGCTCGCAAGAAACTGGCAGAACGCGTTCAACGTTGCGGTAAGTCCTCACTTTCTATATTGAGGATGTGCTTGCACTTTGCCGCCGTATCGACGACACCATGCCAAAAGGTGATCGTGTCCGGCACCTTCTGAAAGGTATCTGACCTACCGCTTTCAACGCCCTCGTCACGCACAACCCTTCGACGGTTTCCGACGTCGTCTCTGTATGCCAGCGGCTTGATATACCTTGCAGTCAATCCGCCTGCGACCCGACTTCTCTGAGAACCCCCTGGCAAACAGTATGGAGCTCCGATCCATCATTCGAGCCATAATTCGTGAGGAATTGCAAGCCTACAGTTTACCTCCTTCTAACAACGTTCCCGCTCAACCCACCTCTAGCGATCTGCGTGGCATTATTAGGGAAGAAATGTCAGCGTTTCAAAGCACCCACCGTGCTCGACCATGCCCCCAACCCGCTTCGTATGCACAGATCACTTCAATGCAACCATCGCCGTCTCAAGTATCACCACCTGTGCCTGATCATGAAGATCTCGCACCTCTAGTCGTCCGTCCACCGAACCCAACCTACCATTCTTCCTGGCGGGCCCCATGGCCTATTTGCTACTGCTGTGCAATTTGAGGACACATTTCCCGGGTCCGTTGACGTCGGCAGCAAGATGAACGTCGTGGTTAAGCCGCTTTTGAACGAGACGACACATGTGCTCGAGGTTACTACCGTTATGCTGACAGTTGTTCCTACCACCAATCACCGTCTCCTGTGCGCATTTCTAACACGACCAACAATACACGTGCATCCCGACCACGCCCCCCTTCACCACTCCGACGCTCTGTTACACAACTTCGGCCTGTCTCTCAAGGGCTGCCCAGCGATCGGAAAACTAAACAGTGCACTTTTTGGATGGAAAACTGCATCGTGGCGAAATGACCCAATCCTCTTGAACGACCGTCAAACATGTGATTGGTAACTGTGCATGGGGTGCGGGTGTTGGCTTTGGTGTACACGGGAGCAACTTTTTCAGTTATGCGTGCCGACTTGTGTTCTCTATCGATTGCGGAAAGTGAAGACACCCTACCTTGGATCATATTTGATTGGGGCTAATGGAGCAATAATTACACCATCGGCCAAATGTACAGCGCGTGTCTTCATTGACGGTATTCGTCATCACATCACCTTCGCTGTCTTAATTTCATGTGCTCATTAACTAATTTTAGGTTGGGACTTTCTCTCATCAGCATCTGCATTGATTTCTTGCCGTCAACGTGTAGTCGAAATGACCGAGACCGATCACTGCAGCGAATGCGTCGATGAAAAACCATTGCGTTTCTTCACAGCTTCTGAATCCATGCTGCTCCCGGGTTAGGAGCAACTCATCACCACCACTTCTCCGAATATTGCCAATGGTGACGTCCTTATCACCCCTTCCATCAGCTGTCTAGCTCGCGGCGTTGTAGTCCCCACCAGCTTGGTGCGGTTCAAAGACAGTGCTGCGATAATCCTTGGCCTGAACCCTACCCCAGAACTTGTCCTTCCTACCCCAAGGTTCTGCAGTGTCATGTTATGTGGATACCCAACCAGTATCTTTGGTCTCTCTTGACGCCTTGACAGCTCAGCCACAACAGGCCAAGTCTGTTACTTCCTCCTCCTTTGCTCCCGGGATAAATCCTCACCTTTCTGCTTCTCAACGTGAGGCGTTGCTAAATGTGCTAACGAAACACCAGGCCTCCTTCGACGCCAATGCTTCGGCACTAGGACAGACCACAGTTGCGCATCATCGCATCGACACTGAAGGTCAGACTATTGTACGCCGTCGTCCCTACCAAGTCTCCTTGGCCGAGCGCAAAATCATTAAGAAGAACGTGACCTATATGCTAAAAAGAAACATCATACGACCCTCTACCAGTTCTTGGTCATCACCCGTTGTGTTGGTACAAAAGAAGGATGGATCGGTATGATTTTGTGTTTATTACCGCGCGCTCAACTAGATTACCCGCAAGGATGTATATCCGATGCCCCGTATAGATAATGCACTTGACTCATTGCAAGGCGCCCTATACTTCTCCACCCTTGACCTTCGGTCCGGGTATTGGCAAACACCAATAGACGAAGCAGACAAAGAAAAGACCGCCTTTTCTACGCCGGACGGTCTTTACGAGTTTAACGTAATGCCATTCGGCCTATATAATGCTACCGCCACACTTGAAAGGATGATCGACACTGTTCTTCGTGGCCTCAAGTGGAAAACTTGTCTATGCTACCTCGATAATATCGTCGTGTTTTCTTCCACTTTTCCTGATCATCTGCAACGCCTAGATCAAGTGCTCCCATGTCTCTCCAATGCTGGACTTCAACTAAACGCAAAGAAGTGCCAATTCGGCAACACAGCTATAAAAGTTCTAGGACATCTCGTTAGTAAAGATGGCATCCAGCCCGATCCGGACAAAATTTCTGCTGTCCTCAACTTTCCGCGACCCTTTCGCTCTAAATAACTACGCAGTTTGCTTGGACTTGCATCGTACTTTTGCCGCTTTATTCGCAACTTTGCCACTATTGCCGCTCCTCTCCACAAGCTCCTTGCTAGTACCAGTTCCTTCGATTGGAATGATCAATGCGAAACCTCATTTCAAGAACTCAAGCATGCACTGACATCCCCACCGGTGCTTTGTTATTTCGATGACAGGGCATGCACCTACGATATTACACACTGACGCTAGTGGACAAGGAATTGGCGCCGTACTCCTCCAGCGCGACCATGCCTTTCGCGAGAAAGTTGTCGCGTATGCAAGCCGCACTCTGACCTCTGCAGAAAAGAGGTACTCGTTAACCGAACAAGAATGCTTGGCTGTTGTCTGGTCCATCCAAAAATTTTGTCCGTACCTACATGGTCGAAATTTTACTGTTGTGACAGACCACCATGCTCTTTGCTGGTTGTCCACAATCAAAAACTTGTCGGGACGACTTGGCCGCTGAATTCTCCGATTACAATCTTATGACTTTGATGTAATGTACAAGACTGAAAGACAACATCAAGATGCCGACGCTTTGTCACAATGCCCTTTGCAGCAGTTTTCGGCACACGTTACATCCCTTTGTAAAATTGGCTATACGGAGGACGCCTCTTCGATATCAGTCATTTCTTCCCTACCTTCATCCACCCGTCCGTCAGTACTTACTACTCACCAGCGAGCCGATTCTTATTGCACTGACATCATCGGTCAGCTTACCGGCGCTTCATCTTCCCCAAATGCCGGGCTCCGGAAACAACTCCGACTATTCAAATTGGAGGACGATGTGCTATATCGATACATTTTCCAACCGGAAGGCCACCGACGGGTTCCCGTCGTACCACGCGCACTACGCACCGAAGTTCTGCGCGCTTCCCACGATGACCCGACTCCAGGACACTTGGGTTACTACAAAACATACGAGCGCATCCGCAGTCAATTCTTCTGGCCAGGTCTTTCCACGACGGTAGCTAAATATATTGCCTCGTGCGCACTTTGACAACACCGCAAGTGGCCTACTATTGCTCCAGTCGGGACCCTACAACCACTTCCTTGTCCATCAAAGCCGTTCCCTGTCGTCGGAGTTGACCTTTTCGGGCCCCTCTCAACTACATCAGACGGCAAGAGATGGATCGTCACCGCCGTTGATCACTTAACCCGGTACGCTGAGACGGCCTCAATCACTTCAGGAACTGCTTCGAAAGTAGCAACTTTGATCTTGAATGCTGTTTACCTACGTCACGGAGCCCCTCATGTTCTTTTGAGCGACCGGGGCAAGGCATTTCTTTCAAGCACGCTCAGTGAAGTTCTTCAAGCATCAAAAACAGTTCATAAAACAACATCTAGCTATCACCCGCAAACCAATGCCTTAACGGTAAGATTTCATCGCACGCTGTTTGACATGCTGTCCATGTATATCCGACCGGACCATCGCAATTGGGATGCCATTCTTCCCTTTGTCACGTATGCATATAATACGTCAGTTCAACGAACCACAGGCTATTCTCCATTTTTCCTAGTATACGGACGCCAACCGACATCACCACTCGGCGCTTCATTCTTTTCTTGCCCCGTCAACTCTTCACCATTCGTTTGCGACCAGTTTCTGTCCCATGTTGCTCGATGCCATCGTCTTGCCCATGTAAACACCGAATCTAGCCAAGAAGATCGCAAACATCGTTACGATGCCACTCACCGCATCGTTCTCTACCGCCCTGGTGACGACGTAATTCTGTGGACCCCTGCGCGAACGCCTGGCTTATGCGAGAAGCTTGAGTCACGCTATCTTGGCCCCAACAAAGTTGTCGAACAGACCTCACCGGTGAACTACCTTGTCACACCTGTTCATGTCCCCACTGACCAACGCTGCCGCGGGACAAAGATTGTGCACGTTTCGCGTCTCAAGCCCTATTGTATGCGTTCCGCAGCGTGACTCGTGGCCAGGCTGGCCGCTTCCGTCGACGGGGGAAATTAGGGTAAGAATGCATTGGACATCATCTTCCTACTGTCAATAACCATCATCAGTCGTTCCGCTTCATCATCGGCGCCTTCTTGCTGAGTGTCAGCAGAACCGTTTTGTTTCAAGAATATATATATATATATATATTGTGTTAAAACACTGAAAAACAAGCCCTTAGGTATACACTTCTTTCCCTTATATATATATATATATATATATATATATATATATATATATATATATATTATGTGTGTGTGTGTGTGTGTGTGTGTGTGTGTGTGTGTGTCTACGCTGTCTTGTTCAATTCTAGAAGGCACGTGAAACTCTAGCGTCTTCCTAGCTTTTCTGAACGTTTTTTTAATAATGTGCCCCACGGTTGTGTTTCCGCTAATCCTATTTGGCTGGGCACAGCATTCACTTCTGATATTACCTGCACTTGTTTTCATAACCCATGCTGTTAAAACCAGCTTGTCTGTTCCATTATATATTGTCACGCATGTTGTTTCTCTCTGTGTTTCATGCTGCCGGCCTATTGCCCGAGAAGATGGTGCCTTAAGCAAACATTGCCGGATTACCAGCGGGTATTTCAGATAAATTTGTGATTATTTGTTATGAGCAGGAGCATGAAAAAGAGAAATGCAGGGTTGATTCCAGAACAAACGCGGCACGTAGTGATAATGCTCGAATGCTGGCGATGCAGTTATATTTGCCGACATGCATTGCTTCAGATAAGTTAAGCGAAGGCCGACATTCTGCTCACCGCAATAAGTTTCTTTGTGTATTGCTGCACAATCTGACTGCCCGGTTACCGGCCACAAGCTCAGCCAAATAAACCACTTCATCTTGATAATGGATTCTTCTGTCTTCGTCAGGCTTACGACCACGTGTAAATTTTACGCTTAATGGATGTGGTGTTTACATTATGATTGTTTATATTTTATTTATGTTTTGCATATGCGAGCTGCTGACAAAGAACCGCCAATAATGACGTAGTCACCTCTCTACTTCAGGCCACACTTGTTAGATTGTTCAAAGGATCGGCCTCGATGGAGAAGTGGCTGTGGCGCTCGAGTACTGATTCGATGGTCGCGGGTTCTACCCCGGTTTCGGCGTTCGCATTTTGATGGACAAGAAACGGTAGAGGCCAATGTACTGTGCTGTTTCGGTGCATCTTGAACACCAGCACATAGACCACTCAAATTTCCAGAGTCCTCTACTGTGCCTTCTCTCAATATCATATCCTATGCTTGAGACGCAAAAACTCCAATGTATGATCAAGATATCTGGAAGGGTCTATCGATGCTTATTCGAGCTGACCTCAATTTACGTAATTCAGGCCTTTCTCGTCAGTCGAAAGATCTTGAAATGTTCCTTTGTTAAAAGCTTGTGAACACTTGTTGGAATTAAATATTTTTGAACTCTAGAAGTTTCTTGGAAATTGACACCTTCCTATGTGTAGACTACTCAAATAGTACTAAAGTATATAGAATTTGCTTTTTGCGCAACCCTATTATTCTACAAAACACGCGGATTTTAATGCTGTTGTTCAGTCTTTCGAACTTTATCGAATGCTACTACTAAAGGTGCAAGTTTATATATAAGCGTAACACTTACGTGTAGCATGTAACAAATAAAGTTGAAGTAAAGCATGACACTAAATGCCGTGGTATAATACTTTTATAACTCTTTCATAATCTAATATTTACTCTGTCCTAGCATAATAATGTAAAACGATTAGCTATAGAAAACCAAATAATTATACATAATGCCACCAGTTCGCTGTCTGTATGCTCGCACTCGATCTTCCACGATGTCGTGCACGAAGCAGGAGGCAGCTCGAAGTGGAAGAAGCTGCCTCCGCACTGACGTCACCGCGCAACCCAGGCGGCTTCCGAGGCTCATCCGACTTGGCCGGGGCGGTCGACGGCAGGCATGACCAGGTCGGCGATGACGACGGAGTCCATTAGCCTTCATAGTGATGCAGACAGTGACCGAAATGGCGGAGACCGATTGGAAAGCGGCCCGTGTGACAGTTGCCGAAGCAAGCACGAAGTGGCCGCTTAGCGTGGGCTGATACTTTGGCAGCGGCGGCAGGTGGTGGTGCGATCTCGTTCATGGTTGCCGGTTCCAGTGTGACTGTGGCAGCTCCGGTGTCGACGCTGTCGTGTCCGTGCCCTCGACGCTGCTTAGAAGACTCGGCCTTTTCCGTCAAGTACCTAGTATGTTCCATAGTGCTTCAAGCACTTAGACCAGGCCTTCGAGGGAGTTTCGTCGACGCTTGTGATAGCTCCAAGGATGTCTCACCGCATAAAATGGAACTCCGAAGAACGCGGTCGTCTTCTTCTTCTGCCTCGAGGCACCAGATTGCTTGCTTGCTTTCTCTCACTAATGTTTTAGCTCGTACCCACTACGGGAAGTGGTCATTAAACCGGTTGGTTAGTATAATAAATAAAAAATTTACATTTAAGTAATGAAAAAGGAATTAATCATTCATCTAGGCAACAAAAAATTCAGACAATCATAAAGGGTACGCATTTATAAAGTTTGTACGACCAATTCGGGATGGTTATGATTAATAGTTATTTTTTGGACGTGCTTCATTAAAGAAGTCGGTAATGGCGAGGCCCTTCAAAACAAAATGATTCTTAGTTCTTCTTTATTTTCTCTAATTTTTTAGATCAGTGGCTCTAAGGGAATAAACGCTCAGCACTTATCTTATACGCAACTTTTACTACCTATTGATGGCGCCACTGTACACCCAACATGGCTGTCATTGAGATGATCAGCCCGAAAAAAAACGGTACCAGAAAGTACACTTTCGGTAAAGATTGCGATTTCTCGCGCTTCGGTGGCCCTTCGATGTGTGTTTTTGAGAAAATAGGGGAGCGCTAGCATGAGATAATATGTAAATAGATGCTCGGCAGCATATTGGGTAGATAAATATGCACGAAATTGTAAATTTGACACACACGTACGCTTTTCACCAAACGTTGTGTGTAATCATGGGAAATTGGGGTCTCTGTACAAATTTTTCAGCAATGTCAAAAAATTTTCTGAAACACGCCTTGTCTTACCGTATTGTTTGATTTTTATTCTGCGCAAAGCTTGTTCAGCTCACTTAACAGCACGAAGGATAGTAAGGTGAAGAAAGAAAGTTGTTTTTCAATGCCAAAACACAAGCACCATGTCATATTACTGACAATAAAATTTTAAAGCGTTTTATTAATAAAATGCCAACAACAGAATATCAAGAGAATATTTGGCAAGCAGCATGAACAAAACCAGATGGTAATATACAATCTTCACGTTTAAGAGAGCACGTTCTCCTTACTATTTTATGTTTCGGTGTTTGAGAAGTACAAAAGATAGCTTGGTACGGGGCAAAAACAAAAAAAGCGCCATCAGCAAGTAAGACCCAGCACAAACTTTTTCGAATCTCAAGGTCATGGAAGCACTTCGCAAACGCCTCAAGTGCGTATTGATGTCATAAACGTTTCGAGACTGGTCCTTTCATTCTATTTTATGGAGGCGTAATGCATTTTAATTTAGTTTTTGTACTCTTTGCACAGCGACCATTTCGAGAGGACGATTTAGGCGCCAAAACTGCAAACTAGGAAGTTGCTGTACTCTTACACAAAATGGGTGCTGCATATATTCACGGGTTTTCGTTATTTGTCTGTTATTTTAACCTTCATAACAACTCAAAGCTTTTTGGGGCGCTAATTTTAACGGAAGACTCACAATTAGTCGGCTTTTCTCGATTGAAATCAGTCGTATTTTCTTTTTTGTTTTTACTTTTCCTTTAACTAGAGACTCAAGGAAGTTTGCTAATATTGATGCCATTCACGGCGTTACGACCGCAAAAGCGGGAAAACCTGCAAAAAGAACTGCTGTTTGAAGAACATCCAAAATTCAATCACCTCAACAGAGTTTCCGGCAGCCACCGCACAGCGGTGCCACCCTACCGGAAAGTTGCATACGTAACCTCCTGCAAGCTGGCCTTCGCTACAGCGACACAGCGAGTTACAACCGCTGGATATATGACAACGTATTCTACAAGACACTACTTCACATCATACACATCCCTGGCCTAACGTCGCACATTTATTGCATATACATGCCAAACCATATGTCTTTAAAGCAAGTCTCCATCGCAAAAATAAACGAATATGTATAAAATTTGTAAAGTTGTTTTAGCCTTGTTTTCTATATCACCCATCAGAAATTCATGACGTAGGTTGGTCGATTTATTTACTTATTCATTTAGGCATTCTGGCCTAAATTTTCAGCGTGTTTTGACAGGAATTTAAAGATTGTAAGTAAAAACAAAAAACACGTTTTTTGAGACGTTTAAAAAAACGACATCGTGTTACATTTTAAAGTTAACTGTCAATAAAGTTACCGTATAACCGTTGCCAGAACAATAAATAGCGAAATGTTTCCCGCCACCAGCATTAAGCGTTAAGCCTCAATTCTTTTGAAAATGTGCCTTGGTCGATATGCGTTTCTAAACATGAAATAGAAATTTCGCGACTCATAGAATCATTTAACTATAGGTGTGCACGAGCAAATATTTTAAAATTTCGAACCAGAAAGCGTTGTATTCGATACAGTACTCGAATCGAAGGGCGCATCTTCGCTTTACCGAATATTTAATATATTTTTCTATTATTTCGCATTTACGAGAAAAAAAAAAGAACAGATGGGAAGAGCGGCGTATCATGTTCCGTTTTTTTTTTAAATTGTTTATTACCAAAAGGCATGCAGTTAGATGTTGTCAAGGGCTAACGAAGCTTCAATCCTATTGTGACGAAAGAATTTTCACATTGAACTCTAATGTCAAGATAATATTTAACAGTTACCCCTTGCTAATTAATGTTGTCAGAATAGTACTATTTTCATTACTACTGTAAGCAACGTACTCATTCACCTTAAACTTACAAAACATCGTGAAGGCTCCAGCCACCAGGCTATATACAGGATTACCTTAGTTTATAGAATTGGGTCGTGTTTTTCAGGTTAAATGTCACGGCGATGTTACATTGTTAAGGTTTTTGAATAGTTATATGAAATAAAAAGGCTTGGACTTCTTTGCGGCTTTTGTTTGCTTTGCTATTCGTAAACTATTCGAATAGTACCTGATTCTCAATCGTATTCCATTATGTTCTAAATGTCACTTTTCCACACCCCTAGTTAACAGAGAGATAAAAAATAGGCTATCAAGTTAACGTGGGAAATTAAGCAGATCAATATTTTTTGGCAAAGTATTTCGCGATGTTCGCCGCAGTGGTGTAGTGATTACAGTGCTCCGCTGCTGACCCAAAGGTCGCGTTTTCAATCCCAACCATGCTGATGGATGCGAAATGCTGGAATCTCACGTACGGTGCGCTGTAAGTGCTAGTTAAAGAACACATGGAAGTTTCAAATACATGGCCCCTCTGCTACTACATCCGTCATAATCATATCGCGGTTTCGGGACGTCTAACCCTACATATTTTAAACGAGAAGCATTTCTTAGCGAACTTTGGCGCAATCTATCCATTTATCCGCCTACAAATTCCATCTGTCATGTCTGTTTCGATAATAGTAGCGATAACAAAATTGGTATGGCATCACACGACTGCAGGACTAGCATACGTGATCAGTCATAACATGAAACTCATGATATGTGTG
Source organism: Rhipicephalus annulatus (assembly GCA_013436015.1). Lineage (NCBI taxonomy): Eukaryota > Metazoa > Arthropoda > Arachnida > Ixodida > Ixodidae > Rhipicephalus > Rhipicephalus annulatus. Next base: position 12,455 of record WOVY01002299.1, on the reverse strand, counting down.
TTTTGAATGTCATGACTCTCACATCATGGTTTTGCTGCTCTTGCGGTGGTTTCCTTTACATGACATGTTGCAAAACTGATATGTCATGACATGACTGCATGGTGAACACAAGTGATAGATCCTAAATTATAAACCATGATATGCATGTTATGTGTGTCATGACTACACGCCACGCTCATGGAGCGCTCGCGGTAGTTTCGCTAGCTTCGCATATATATAATTTGGTACTAAGTGACATGAGTGGGATGATGAAGGTATGCGACTGGTGCAACCAAGAGAATCATCAGGTGCGCGTCATGTAACAACATGACAATATGCCACGCTCAAGAGGCACTCGCAGCTGTTTCGCATAAAACAAAGTTGGTATTACGTGACGCGAACGCACCACGAAGGTAAATGACACGTCCAAACACGATGATAATCACATGCATGTCATGTATTAACATGACTAACGTCAACGCTCCTAGCGTGCTTCCCCGCTGCGGTGGTCTAGTGGTTAAGGTACTCGGCTGCTGACCCGCAGGTCACGGGATCAAATCCCGGCTTTGGTGGTTGCATTTTCAATGGAAGCAAAAATGATGCCCATGTGCTTTGATTTAGGTGAACATTAAAGAATCCCAGGTGGTCGCAATTTCCTGAACTCACCACTATGGTATCTCTCATAATCATATGGTAGTTTGGGGATGTTAAACCTCACATACAAATCAATCAATCAAATCGTATGCTTTAGGCAGAAACCACTTGCACAACACAAGCTTTATTGCAGCTAGTTGCACGTTCGTGCACTTTGTTGATAATGCCAAGCACATCGAATGCTCAATAAACATGCGCAGTCGTGTGCAAATCATCTAACTATACGGCAACGTGTCAAACTCCAGAAGACAAAACAAAGCAACACAAAACAATGGTCCTTTAGCATGACATCACTCCCTGTTTAAGAATGAACGTGATGACGCGCACTTGCTTTTACTTGATTGATATGTGGGGTTTAACATCCCTAAATGACCATATAATTAACAGAGTTGTCGTACTGGAGAGTTCCCGTAGTGTTAATCACCTGCGGGTCTTTAACGTGCATTCAAATCGGAGCACACGGGCCTACACTATTTTGCCCTCCATCGAAAATGCAGCTTCCGCAGCCTCAATTTGATCCCGCCATGTGCGGGTCAGCAACCGAGTACCTTAGCCACATGACTATTGCGGCGGGGCACTTCCTTGTAATTCAGTGTGTGCGTTAACTCAAAGGTAAAAAACAAAGCACATTAACAAACTGTACAAAGGCGCAATCAGCTGCCATATAGTTTGTTGAGTGAAGGTAGCTTTACCGTCGAGCGTGCGAGTCGCTTTCACTTGGTAAGTGGCGGCAAATGAAAAACACTGCAAAAACTGCGTTCCTTCAGCGTGTATAGCAATTTTTTGTGATATGTGGGGTTTACCTTTTCAAAACCAATGTGTGATTATCAGAGACGCCGTAGTGAAGAGCTCCAGAAATTTCGACCTCCTGGGTTTCTTTAACTTGCACCCAAATCTGATCACACGGGCCTACAACAATTCGCTTCCATGAAAATTGCAGCTCCCGCTCCGGCATTCGATCGCGTGACCTGCAGGTCAGCACCTCAGTACTTCAGCCACTACACCGCCACGGCGGAGCCATGGAACTATTTAAGGTTAGAGGAATGCAAATGCTATTGCAAGTCTTACACGTTTAGGAAGGAGAACGCAAACATGTGTTTCGGCAGCAGTAGCCGGAGCACATGTCAGAAACATCATCAGCTATACAAAATAACAAGGCACAAAGCTTACGGCTTGTCTCTTTACCTTCGGAAATAATAGTTCCTCTCTGTGTGATGCAAAAGACGCGGCTATGAGTCGGCATTGCTATTATCAGCCAATATACGAACCACGTCGATACGCCGTGCGCATACCTAACGCAAACACATGCGGATGGCGCGTACTGCGCTGCGCTGAGCCACTAGCATGTAGTGGTATGCACACTAAGACCGGCCGATTGCAGCGATTTCCACATAAGGTGTATAGTTTGACTTCTTTCTCGAGTCTGACGATGCGTTAATTATGCGATCTCACACAATCTCCTGGCTCCTGTGAAAAAACACCGAAAGGCTAGGCCCAAATACCCAAATAAACAAGTAAACACATCGATAAACATATGTCTTATGTTGTTATGAGTGATCTAAAAAAACAAGGCGAAAAAAACATTTGAAGTTACGAGTACATTAATTCTTTTTTATTATAAAAGAGTTGAAGACGTCACTGAATAAATTCATATACACTCTAAACCAAGAGTGCTCGGCACTCTCTTAGGGGGAGTACTTTTTTGTCCCATATTTCTCTCTTTTCCTGGGCAAATCGCCTCTTGTTGAGGCACAGTACAGTGATTAACTCATATTGGGTCAAAGCACTCCCCATTAACAAAGCAACATAACGCTGCCTGAAGCAGAGTAGCATGACCCCACCGAAGAGAGTATTAATAGACCTTAAGAAAAAATATCAGAGCTCGGGGCTGAATTGGGCTTTTTATTCGTTTTTGACAGATTATGGCTGAACACGAGCACTGCAAGCAAAAAAAAAGATGAAGGATCAAGCAGAAAATAAAGATTACCCGAGGGCGTCCCGAGAGACACTCGAATCCCCGACAACTAAACCAGGGTTTCCACTGGTGGTAGTGGCTTACTAACTCTTTCGCGAGTGGAGGGGGCAACCCTACCTGGCCCTAACTCGTGAGCGTATATTATGTATGTATGTATGTATGTATGTATGTATGTATGTATGTATGTATGTATGTATGTATGTATGTATGTATGTATGTGCGCATGCATGCATGCATGCATGCATGCATGTATGTATGTATGCGTGTATATATGTATGTATGTATGTATGTATGTATCTATGTATGTATGTATGTATGTATGTATGTATGTATGTATGCATGTATGTGCGCATGCATGCATGCATGCATGCATGAATTTATGTATGTATGCGTGTATATATGTATGTATGTATGTATGTATGTATGTATGTATGTATGTATGTATGTATGTATGTATGTATGTATGCATGCATGCATGTATGTATGTATGTATGTATGTATTTATAAACACCTGGAAGCTTTCCGCATGATTAGAGCTATGTTGATGGCAGCCTCCTAAACAGTGTATATTTGTAGCGTTCAATAATTTTTTTCAATTTATAAAGGCAGCTCACAAAGAATGTAGTGTTAACGCGAAGTAATCCTTAGAGAACCAATTGTTCTTTGTCCGTTTCTGTCTATAATCTGCATATCATTCATCTATCTATCTCCTCAATTACGTCTTGGTGCTCTCGTATTGGCTCATATCTTTATTATAGACGAAAATCGGCATAGGTGTGCACAAGGGTATGAAAATATGTATTTTGCGCCGACATAAAAAAAACGTCAAATTCATGTGTACATCTTTTCTTTCAGTCGTGTTTGTCTCATACCCGTATATCACGGGCTGCGATATGCGGGTAAGTACCTCAAACTTTTCATATACCTAAGAGCAGCGACAACAGACCTTCGTAATTTAAACTTGAGAACCTTTAAAAAACCCGGCATCGGCAGCTTTGACGCGACGACTGCAAAGAATAACATTCAAGATCCCAGCAGGAATAGAACCCATGAATTTCGTGTGGCAGTCACGTATTTTACCACAGAACCCCACAAGGTCTTGAATCTTCTTTGAAAAAGGTACTGTGCAGACATCCAAGTCAGTGCAAATTGATTATGGTTTAGCGTAAGCTATCAAAACTTACAACAAGGAGATACTTGAACATTGAATATGCACTCCTACGAGACGCACATCATGTCGGGTTAACATCAACTTGGCTTCAGTGTCAGCTTCGTTCTTATAACAGTCGGATAGCTATTGTATACGCACTGATATTTCTCGTCTAAATATATTCAAGCGTTGTTAGACAACGACGAAATCTTCTGAGGAATGATACTCACAACATCGCACCATAGCGCGCATTTCATTTCCATAATATTTACGTCAGTTCCGTAACGTGAGTGCTGACGTTGCGTCAGATAATAAATTTCGCTTTAAAGGCCAGTGCAGTCGACCACAACTACCACATTGGCAAGAACCCGTTGACGCACCCCGTAAAGCCTGTGCGAAAAAAAATAAGAAATGTGGCATATACGAGTACTCGCTGACAACGTCACATGAAACCGATTCCCACAGTTCATGGAATTTTAACGAAAAACAGTTATATGTGTCGAGGTTCACTAAGACTTCAGTGAGGTATCTCGGTATTGGAAACGATGTTAAAAACCTTGATGTAACTACATGTAAATTAAAAAGTTTCCGTTGACGGGCATTGAATCAATGACCTCTCAATTTGTCGCCACAAGTGCCGAGCACGCTGTCCATTGCGTATCAGCCACAGATTCTAACTGCTGCACAAATGCGCCCAATATATCTCATACAGAGGAGGGCGAAAGCGGGGTATACTGCTGTCCCCTTGAAGTGGCAAGACAGTTCATCTTACTGTTTGTGGCATTAGCGATTAGTACCTACAACGGGTACTGCCATGCTTCTGTCTCATTCGGCGCATTTTCAATACAAGTGTGATTTTGTCAATGCACTAACGCACCACAAGCCGGAGGCATTAGCCCAATGATCGGTGTCACTCATGGTGTCCATCGAAACCAGAATAGTGACGCCTCACAAGGCGAAGCACATTGTTTACACTCATCGTATTTTTTGTATTATCAACGTCTCTTATAGGGCCCCCAGGCGCCTGCATGACATCGCCAATAAAAACATGTAAACAAAATTTTCCTTTCAAAGAAAAAGGAATGCAGGTAAATATAACGTTAAACTCTACACCATTTTCCAAACGCACTTTTTATATATATAAATATAAATTTTTAAATATATATATACATATATATATATATATATATATATATATATATATATATATATTGTTACGGCGAGATGCCTTTATTTATGAGAGATGATGAATGCGAGCATCCAGGGATTTGGTAGATCACGGCTCGTGCCCACCTCGTTCTTTTCTTCTTTCACCCGTCCCCTCAGTATCGTAGCAATTCCCATTTGCAGACGATGCCCACCGGGCGAGTTAGGCTTCGTTGCGATGATGATAGCGCTTTAAACGTGCGACATGAAAGACGTTGGTCTTGCTTGAGCAGCGGCCAGTTGACAACAGCCGAGATATCATGTATGTGACAACACTGAGACGTTCCAGGACAAAAAACGGACCAGCTTAGTTGTTCGGACACTTTTGGCAGAGGCCTCGCTTGCGAAGCGGCGTCCAAAGCCACACCAAATCCCCTTTTTCAAACAATACGTGCCGGTGAAGTCTGTCGCAACGGTTCTTAGAGCGTTTCTGGGAGACAAAAGTTCGAAGACAGGTGATGCGCCGGGCCTCATCTGCACGGCAAATGGTTTCGGCGAGAGTAGGTTTATCAGTCTCGGAAAAAGGAAGTATAGTGTCAAGAGCTGTGCGGGGTTGGCGTGCGTAGAGCAGATAAAATGTACTGTATCTCGTTGTTTCGTGCTGTGCAGTGTTGTAGGCAAAAGTTATCAATGGCAAAATCGCGTCCCATGTTTTGTGTCCGGAATCAACATACATGGAAGTCATGTTGACGAGAGACCTGTTAGTTCGTTCCGTCAAACCATTAGTCTGCGGCTGATACGGAGTAATGTGACGTAAATGGCACGAAGCGAGAAGAAGAAGGTCTTCAACTACATCAGTGACAAATTGCCGCCCGCTATCACTGATGATAACATGGGGGGATCCATGGCGTTATATAACGTGCGAGAGAATGAACTGTGAAACTTGAGTGGCCGTTGCCACAGTAATCGCCGCAGTTTCGGCGTAGCGTGTGAGGTGGTCAACGCCCACAATAATCCATCGGTTGCCGTTAGTTGATCGCGGGAAAGGGCCGAGCAGGTCAACACCAACGACGTCAAATGGTGAACCCGGGGCTGCTATGGGATGACGTAGTCCATCTGGCGGAGTTGTAGGACGCTTGGCGTTGACATTGCTCACAGCTCGAAACATATGCAGTGACACTTTTACGCATATCCGGCCAGAAGAAGCGTGCTTGCGTGCGATGTAATGTCCTAGAAAAACCCATATGGCCTGATTTTGTGTCATCGTGCATTGCTCGAAGTACGTGTTGTCGCAGACTGGTAGGCACAACTAGAAGTAGGCGAGAGCCTACTGCAGAATAATTCTTTTTGTAAAGAACGCCATCCTTTACGACGAAACCACGTTGACCATTCGTTCCGGAAATAAAGAAGCGAGGCTGTTGTCACAGCGTTGCTCTGCTCAAACGTTGTTAGGTCCGGAAACGGAGTATCCACTACTGCCAAATATTCATCAAAGTTGTCAGGGTCACACTCGGTTGTCGGAAGGGGAAGCCGTGAAAGGCAATTGGCGTCAGCATGACGACGACCGCTCTTGTAACAGACTTCAAAGTCGTGTTCTTGCAATCGTAACGCCCAACGAGTAAGACGACCAGATGGGTCCCGTAGTCCAGTGAGCAAACATAAAGAGTGGTGGTCCGTGATAATTTAGAATCGGCGGCCATAGATATAAGGGCGAAACTTGTGCATGGCGAATATAACCGCGAGACATTCCTGCTCTCTGACAGTATAGTTTCGCTCCCGTTTACTTAAACAGCGACTGGCATAGGCAACGACGTGTTCAGCAGCTTCATGGCGTTGGACCAAGACGGTGCCGATAACTACACCACTGGCGTTGGTATGAACTTCTGTGGCAGCAGGTGGGTCATAATGGCGAAGTACGGACCCTGACGTAAGAACAAACTTGAGTTGCGAAAATGACGACTCGCATTCCACTGACCACCGAAAAGATGTGTTCTTGTTGAGTAGGGACGTCAAAGGGTAAGCGACGTCAGCGAACTTGGGCACGAAGCGACGGAAATACGAGCATAGGCCCAAAAAGCTTCGCAACTCTCGTACCGACTGAGGTTGTTTGAAGCTGCTGACAGCGGCGACTTTCTGGGGGTCGGGTCGAACGCCATGCTTGTCCACCAGGTGACCGAGAACGATAGTCTCACGGCTGCCGAAGTGACACTTCTTAGAGTTCAAGGTGAGCTTAGCTTTCTCAAGGCAGGTGAGAACAATGTCTAGACGATTGTTGTGCTCATCGAATGTACGGCCAAAAATTATAATGTCATCCAGGTAGCAAAGACAAACTTCCCACTTCAGTCCACGTAATAAAGAGTCCATGAAGCGCTCAAACGTGGCTGGAGGATTGCATAGGCCAAAAGGCATGACATTGAATTCAAATAGGCCATCTCAGTTAATGAAGGCCGTTTTCTTTTTGTCATTCGAGTGCATGAGGATTTGCCAATAACCAGATATAAATCCACCATGGAGAAGTACGATGCCGAATGTAAACAATCGATGATATCATAAATCCTGGGAAGCGGGTAGACAACCTTTTTAGTAACAGAGTTTAGCCATACCATCCTTCTTTCGGACAAGAATCACAGGGGCAGCCCAAGGGCTACACGACTCTTGTATGACCTTTTTCTTTAACATTTATTCTACCTGTTGAGCAATGACCTTGCGCTCCGCAGATGGGACACAGTATGGTTTCTGTCGGATATGGTGAGCGGATCCTGTGTCAATCCCGTGGCGAGTACACAACTCGGGTACACTTATTTGCTCTTCATTCTGCGCGAAGTCAAATATAGTAGCGTGCTTCGCAAGGACTTCGACCAAAGCTTGACATTTTTCTGATGATAGCGACTTGTTTACTATACTCTGAAAGTTGGCTTCAGTATAGTGCGTTGCACGAATATGATCTACGCTAACGTCACTTAAAGATGCTTTAAAACTGTTCGCATTTTGTTCGAAGGAGCCGAGTCACAATCCGCAGGGTAGCATGACAGGTTCATTTGAATAGTTTGACACCCATAAGGCTGATCGTATATCACTGATCGACAGAACACGATGTGGAACGAGCATATTTTCTTGGCGCAATTGAGAGGAACGGGCTCCACAAGAACATCAAACGTGCCGGCGTCCGAGGCAGAGGCGTCCACGCGTACGTTATTCATCGAGTTGGGCGGCAAGACAACATCCTCAATGACGGTAATGGATCCTTGACAGCAGTTGGGATCGTGAGTAAATGCCGATAGCATAATCTCGCCAGCACCGCAATCTGCAGTAGCACCGCACTCGCGTAGAAAATCGATCCCCAAGATGATGTCATGGGTAGAGCTGGTCAGGACAGCGAATTCAGCCTCGAACACCTTGTCGCCCAAAGTGACACTAACAATACACACACCGATCGGGCACAGCGTCTCCCCTCTCACTGCACGAAATGATGCACAACTGTCCCAGCGAAACATCACTTTATCTCCTAGCCACAATTTCAAGTTAAGACTAATCACTGAATCAGCTGCTCCAGTATCTATCAAAGCCATCGTAGGAAGTCCATCGATAAGCACGGGGACCTTATTTTGCATCATAAAAGCGGGTGGCGGCATAGGTGGATGCAGTGAAAAATGTTCGGCGACCTCACCTCCATCGGCCGCACCACCTAGTTTCCCGGAGGCGGGGAGGTGACGCGTTAACCAGGAGACGGGGAACGGAACCGGCGTGTTGTGGGGGGCGTCAAGCTTAGCTCGGAGGAAGGCGAGTCGTTGCGTGAATTCCGGCGGAAATTGCGTCCCACATGTGTATCACTGTGGGTGGTTTGCTGGAAGCAGTCCCCAACGTACGCGTCCCGCATCGAGCGCATACCACCGCGCCAGCGGTTTTGTCGAGAAGCTGATGATCCCTCGTAGTAGCACTGCTGGGGGCGACGCCTCTAACCACATAATCGAGCCACATGTCCACGGAGACCGCAGTTATAGCACACAGGGGCCTCACGCACGTCGCCAAACCTTCCACGAGGCGCCATGTACCCATGATCGTCCCACGAAAACACCATTGTAGGTGGTTGGCGGGAGGCGTTCTGGAAACCACGGCGATGATGTAGGTTGTCAGTTGGGGGCTCTGGTGCTCTTTATTTGGGCACATCATATAGCGTGGCATCAACGGCAGCACACATTGCGTCGTATGGCGGGGAGGCATTGCTAGCATGTGCCCTCGGCGGGTTGACAACATCACGTCGTCCAAGTTCCTCGCGTACGATTTGCCTGATCATCGAGGCAAGATCACAGGATGATGTTGGAGGGACGTCGACACTTGCAACGGTGGTGACGTTGGCAAGTCTACCAAATTTGTGAGTGATGCGCCTAGCCTTCAGGGTTTCGAACGTGCGGCAGTGTTGAATTACGTCCGCTACAGACGCCAGGCTGTCCTTGCCGATGAGGAAATTGTAGACGTCCTCAGCAACCCCTTCGAGGAGATGCTTAACCTTGTCATCTTCTTTCATGCGTGGGTCTACAGACTTGCATCATTTCAGAACCTCTTCAATCTACGTTGTGCATGTTTTACCAGGGACTTGATGATGATGATGATCCTTTACTTGAGCACACTGCATCAAAGTTTGCTCAGCACGCTTCTTCTTCATCAATGGATCTCTGAAGCAGCTCGCTATTTCTTTTTCAAACGCTAACCAGGTTGTTATTGTTTCTTCGTGGTTTTCAAACCACACCAACGTCGTCCCTTGAAGAAACAATCCGACGTTGGACAACCGGGAGACCGCACCCCAACAATTGTACTTACTCACACGGTTGAAGTGTTTCAGCCATTCGTCGACATCTTCTCCGACCTTCCCAAAGAAGCTTCGTGGTACCATGTGTCGGGGCAACGTAGCGCCAGACGAAGAGTGCATGGTGTCGCTGTCAGCAACCGGATCCATAGAGAGCGGTGGTAGACCAGCCAGTCAGCGGCTTTGGCGTAGTTCTTAAGACACCGCTTCCGTGATCGTTTACCTGGTATCGCTCCGCTGTACCTCACACCTTCCACCAATCTTGTTATGGTGAAACGCCTTTATTTATGAGAGATGATGAATGCGAGAGTCCAGGGATCTGGTAGATCACCGTTGGTGCCCAACCTCGTTCTTCTCTTCTTCTACCCGTCCCCTCAGTATATATATATATATATATATATATATATATATATATTAGTGATGCCCACTACTGCAGCGACATCGACACGTTGGCGCGAGGCACGTGCTAAGGCTGCCTGGTTGCTGCTGCGATGCTGCCTGTACAATGGCTAGCTCTTGCTGCTTCTGTACCGGCGCTGATACCGCTTGTGACCTTGCATTTACATATATTTTGGTGGAGAGTGCTGCGGTCTTCCCCAGCCCTAGAACTGCGTAGCCGAAAGCTGCCGTCCGTCATGCCTGACGACGCTGTCTTCACACCCCCCACCGGCTTCGCCACGCAGGAGCTGTCCCGGTGCCCAGCTCTTGCGAGAACCCGACATCTTCAGCGGCACCGACGAGAAAGACATTGAGGATTGGCTGGAATATTATGAACGAGCCAGCGCTACTAACAAATGAGACGATCCCACAAAGCTTGGTACCGTGATTGTTTTATTTAACGGATGTTGCCAAGCTGTGGTACAGAAACCATGAGGCGCATATCCCCACTTGGACCACCTTCAAAATCTGCATCGCAGATGTTTTTGGACGCCCTGGTGTGCGCAAACAGAACAACGCCCACGAGGCCGGTCCCAACAAACTGGTGAGACATTCACCAGCTACATAGAGGACATCCTCGACCTCTACCGGCGTGTCAACCCGTCGATGGCTGAAACTGACAAGGTGCAACATATCATGAAAGGCATTTCAGACGACGCTTTTCAAATGCTGCTCTCCAAGAACCCTGTCACCGTCGCTGGGTCATCGAGTTGGGTCAAAGTTTCGACGAGCTGCGACGACAGCGCCTTCTCACGCGACGCCCTGACGTCCCGGATGACACCCTCTCAAGCCTGACGCACAACATCTGACCTTCAGTCGCTGCTATCGCAGATCAAGGAGTTTGTTCGTGCTGAGGTCGCTCGTCAGCTATCGCTGCTATCAACAGCCGGCCAACCACCGTCACCTCTGCCAGCAAACATTCGCCAGGTCATCCAGGAGCAAGTTTGCGCGGCTATGCCATTTGCCCGTGACACTTCACCATTGCCGAGCCCTGTTGCCTGTGCCGAGGTAAATGCACCTCTAAGCTATGCTGAAGTGGTGGCTTGACCACCTCTTCAGACTTTTGCGACACTTCCCTCAGCCCTGCTGCTCCGACTCACTCCTCGGTTCGCTCAGCCAAGGTCCGTCCAGAGTAGTGGACAATAGCGTACACTCGACAATCGCCCAGTATGCTTTGCCTGTGGGCTACCTGGCCACATGGCGCGATACTGCCGTCGGCGTGTCCCTGTCTACCACCAGAGCTACGACCAGACCTTCGAACCTGCCCTTTATGTGCCACCGCGCCCTTCGTTCACAGGCTCTCAGCCCCCCGACCAGACGTCATTGTACGCCGACCACCGCCCTCCTGTTAAACCGCCGCTCGCCATTACCTCGACGCCGCTCGCTATCACCGATGCGTCGTCGTCCTTCATCGCCGTAGCGGGAAACTAATTGCCGCAGTTCCAGAGGCAGGAACTGCCATCGCCCGCGAAAAGACCAAGGCCTCTCACTTCACCAACGAATGTTGTGGACGACAGTGGACGGCGTCGCTGCCCTCGCTGTTGTCGACACTGGTGCCGCTGTTTTCAGTGATAAGTGCTAGAATACTGCAGCTTGCTCAAAACGTTGATTGTGACGCCAACTAGGGTGTATATCACTTCGTACGGCCAGCGCAGATCTCGTCACACCGACCACTGCTTCTACATGGTCACATCGCGATTGATGGCCTCATTTATGTCGTTTGAATTGCTAGTGTTGGATTCCTGCTCCCATGACCCTCATTTTGGGCTGGAATTTTATCTCCGCTAATAAGGCGTCATCGACTGCTCTCGCGCTGAGGTGGCATTTGAAGTGTTTGACGACCGCTCCGTTATATTATGCTCATGAAACCGGGGGACAAACTATTTGTTGCTGAAGATGTCATCATTACGCCGCACTCTTTTGCACTTCCAAGGTGTCTTGCAACTCACTCGGCGAGTCTAGTGCCCTTTTCACGCAATCTGCTCTTTTCGTTCGTCGCAAGTGTTCGCCGCTACCTTATGCCCTTCTGGAACTTCATGAAGGCGTTCAGCAGACTGCTCATCTCGAACCTGTTGTCGTGTTTTGTAACACTACTTCAGGGTGAGTGCGTCGGGCGCGTTTACAGTCTCGACCCTTCTGCAATTATCGACATGCGGCTGGTATTTCCGCCGAACACGAAGTCGCCGGAGTGACCTGTGCCTCTTTGCCGCAGACTTCTAGGCCGGACGTACTCAGCAGCTCTATCGCCGACGCGTTAACCGTTTCGCAACGTGCTCACTTCTACAACTGCTGAACAAGTTCCGTTATTC